>JAPEIP010000011.1:27134636-27146009 GCA_026120095.1 Capsicum chinense
ATATATGTATAGATATAGATATAGATATAGATATAGATATAGATAGATATATATATATCAAATTTCATTATTGATAAAGAATAAACAAAATAATAATAATTAAAATACATAAAACAAAACCAAATAAATATATATAACATCCCAGATCCCTATTAACACAGTATTTTCAAAAGACAGAGAACAATGGAACAATACTGATGGCGTCAAAATTGAGACGCACAGATGGTATTATCGTCAGTTGAGAGTCGCCGCTTTTAACGAAAAGGGACAGGAAGAGTGTCTCCGGCGCTGATCAACGATGGGAAAGGGAGGAAGAAGGTTGGCTCCATCGAAAAAGGGGGTGGAGTCGCGGTGGTGGTGGTATCAGCGTCTGGTGGCTGATCCATGATGGGGAAAAGAGAAAGGGGTAATGCGCCAGCATAAGGAGGAGAACGGCGGTACTACATCGATGGGGACGGATCCGATGAGTCCCGTCTAAAATTTGGCCGGAGTTGATAGTTTCCAGCGGTGGTGGTTGACGAAAAAGGGGGCTGTCATGACGACATGGAGGCGGCCCCGGATCTGATAGTTAACGCGTGGGGCATCACTGTTTTGGTAATGAGTTTTTCGGTGGTTCTCAGACGAGATTCCAGAGAAGGTTGACCCGAAAAGACCCATGTTGACTATTTTTTGGTGGATTGCTGATTAAATGGGTTTTCTAGCAAGTTGATTTGCCGGATCCAACCACAGGGGTCGGAGTTTTACTAGAATGGAATAAATCCAAGCGATGGTGAATTTTTGAAGGATTCTCGGCGACAAACTCGCCAGATAATTCAAATAAAAGACTGGTTGTTTTTCTATTCTTCGATATCTTTATTTTTCATTCACTTGTTGAATACCATCTTTCCCTCTTTCTGTTATGTACATGAATATGTCATAACAATGAAAATAAGAATGTATACTCACTGGAAAAAAATGTGCATATGTGTTGGTACTGTGAATGCGTCTGTGAAGAAGTAAACTGTTATATATTGTTGTTATTCAATGAACTGCGATGGTGCATATATCAGTGTATATTGATACATTTATTTTTCTTAATTTAGTACAGTAAATAAACAATATCACAAATTAAATAATGAGATCATTAACATAAACTTGAACATATTTTGATTCATTATGAAAAATCATACAAACATAAAGTTGAGTAAGAACCTGTTTATTAACTAAAACAGAAGTCTTGAATATCCTCACCGAAAATTTGAACACGAATCCTACTTCAACTTCACACTTTTCTCTCTTTTACTGTCTGATGTTTTTCTTTTATTATGAACAGTGTAGGAAGAAAGTAATACCTTAGTTTTTTTTTGTTCTGAATTTTTTTTATGCAGAAAAATACGTAGTTCCTCTCTGAAGGAGGAAAATCCTTTTAACATGGACTCTTGGGAGGGAACAGTTTTTTTTTTAAACTTAGGGGGAGTAGTTTTTAGGCAGATAAATGGGAGGGAGTTCTTTTTTTTTAATCATTATATATATCTTATTATATAAAATAATAATAACAAAATAATTATTATTATTATAATAACAATTAATTGATTTTATGTTTAAGAAAATACAATAAAATTTACAAATAGCCAAAATAAATACAACAATACAAAAATAGTTAATTTTATATATATTTTATTTTATTCTTATTTTTAATATCTCAAAATTAATATTACTTAATTATTTATTTTTAACTAAAAATTTATTAAAAATAAATTAATAATCAAAATAATATATGATTGAATATTTAAAATCGATGGAGGATAAAAAATCACGTGTCTACATTTTTTCCCCTTTTTGTATAAAATCTCGAAGAGTTTTTATACAAAGAAGTAGATAAGATATGATTTTTCAACCTTCGATTATTTGAAAGGTAAAAAAAAATAAAAAAAAAATAAAAAAGGGACCGAGTTCTGTTTTTGAACATCCTACCTATCTCGGGTTATAAGAGAATCAGGTCACGAGTAGTTCAAAGGTAATATGGTGAGAAAAAGAGTTAAAAGTCGAATGAAATTCCATCGAGTTTCTGGTTGACAACTTCTGCTTTTACATTCAACTGACTAACAAAAAAAATAAAAAAATAAAATAAAAATTGCAATCTCTAAAATCTTGATTCAAATCTTCATGACTTGAACTTGAAAATTCACCCTATTCTTCAGGCAGGTTCCTGGACTTACAACTTCTTCACCCTGTTCTTCAGGCAGGTTCCTGGACTTACAACTTCTTCACCCTGTTCTTCAGGCGGACTCCTGAGTTGTTACTGTTTCTTCACCCTGTTCTTCAGGCGGGCTCCTGGACTTCCAATTTCTTCACCCTGTTCTTCGGGCGAGCTCCTGGACTTCCAATTTTTTCACCCTGCTCTTTTGACGGGCTCCTGGAGTTTCGTTTTCTTCACCCTGTTCTTCAGGCGGGCTCCTGGACTTCCAATTTCTTCACACTATTTTCAGGCGGGCTCCTGAATTTCCTTTTTCTTCACCCTGTTCTTCAGGCGGGCTCCTGGACTTACAACTTCTTCACCCTGTTCTTCAGGCGGGCTCCTGGAGTTAAAGCAAATAGTGAAACAGAAAAATAACATCCCATTTTTCAGGAGGGTCCTGGATATAAAATAAATTTCCATTCTTCAGGAGAGTCCTGAGCAAAAAATAAATTTCCATTCTTCAGGAGGGTCCTGAGCAAAAAATAAATTCCCATTCTTCAGGAGAGTCCTGAGAAAAAAAATTTTCATTCTTCAGGAGGGTCCTGTCCCATTCTTCAGGAGGGTCCTGAGCATAAAATAAATTCCCATTCTTTAGAAGGGTCCTGAGCATAAAATAAATTCCATACAACACATATAAAATTTTGCCCCAATTTATGCTGGGAAAATTTGTGTGTCGTCAAATTTTAATGTTTTGAAAAATATAGTGACAGAATAAATCAAAGCCTGGAATAACTTTGATAAATTCATCTCCCAAAGAATAAAATTTACCACAACCGAAATCCAGCATCGCATGCTGTAATCCTGATCCTTGCATTGACAGAAATGTGAAACTGCATCCTTTATTTAAACACATTCTATCTCTGTTTCAAACAAAACAAAGAAAATTGCGATTTTTAAACACATGTGGTGGTTGGTTTGTGGTTTTCGGCTCTTGAACTGACTGTTCTTGCACTTTCCATGCTCGACTCCTTTTCATTCCTTAATTGATATCCATTAACTTGTTATACTTCTGACCCAAAATTCTAACTACTGATACTCTCAACTCAAAACATATTTCTCTCGTATAATATCTCAGGATTTAACTTTCCATACACCTTTTATCTTTCAATGAGCCAAAATTGTCAAATCACGATCATTCTGAGTACTTTATTATACTTTGAAGATGCCCTTGTACGTTGACCCTTTGTCTTGCTTTGTACATTGAAGAAGTTGTTAGCAAGTTTAGTGTCCTTTCTCACTTGAATTGACGTGAATTTGACTTAAAACACATATAAGACAAAAAAAAATTCGTTTGATGACAAGGACACAAAAATCAAAAAATCAAAATAAAATAAAAAGAAAAAGATAATAGGCATCTCTTTTTCAAAAAAAAATAAAAACTTATTTGAATGTGAAAATCAATTCTGGTGATTATGACATGCATTTTGAATCAAACAACCAGATCTGCCCACACCAATCATACAACTTTTGCCCACTTGTTGAGTTTGAAACTGAGTCATTGTTGAATTTATTCACTCCAAATTACTATCCTCCTTCGTCTTGTGGCACCTCAATAGATTTTTGCCAACGAGCCTATCTCATTTTCATTTCTTTCTCAGCTCACAGTCGTCTTATGATGCTCGAAAAGGGTTTTCACCAATAAAACTCTCTCATTTTCATTTTTTTTTAGAAAATAACACCCAAAATATGAAATATCATGCACTCAAAACATGTTTAGCCTTGACATTCTCAAAGATTGATCTGAAGGTCTTTCTTTGATTGTAACTTGGCTTTTGAAAAGGGGTTAGAAAGAAAGGGCGGCAGGAGGCTCAAAATTTTTTATAACATTGGGTGAAGCATACAATTTTTGGAATCAACTCTTTTAAGGAAATAAATTTTGCCCCAGTTTTATCTCATTCTAGGTAATTTGAATTTTCTTTTGGTTGGAACGAACCCCAGAGTAGGGCTGCCTACGTATCTTATCATAGCAAGAATCTGGTCAAACGTAGTTCAGGACATCTTGTTCTTTTGATTGTTTTTGAATTTTTGATTGATTTCTTCTCTTTTTTTTTCAATCTTTTTTTTAACTTTAATTTAATTCCAAAAGAGGGGTACGAAGAAAAATAAAAGCTCAAAGGGGTAAGAAAAGGTTGATATATTATTTGGATAGTAGAACAAAATGCCTTCATCATTTCAATCTTTAAAAATGTAAGTACAAAACATACATAACATAATTATACAAGAATACATACATAATATCTTTTAACTGCATTAGCATTGACCGGTATTCCCTCCATTTTGCCTTCTACATCAGTCAGATATAACGCGACATTAGGTAACACTTTCTTCACCATGAATGACCCATTCCAATTAGGGAAAAATTTTCCTTTGGCTTCAATCTGATGAGGTAGAATGCATCTTAGTACCAACTGACCAACTTCAAAATATCTATGACGCACCTTTTTGTTATATACTTGTGCCATTCTCTTCTGGTATAACTGCTTCAGTTCCATACACTAATAAGTAAGGAGTTGCACCAATTGAAGTTCGAACTGTAGTACGATAACCCAACAAAGCAAACGGTTACTTTTTATGCCATTGTCGGGAACCTTGCACCATCTTTCGAAGTATTTTCTTTAAGTTCTTGTTGGCAGCTTCGATAACTCCATTTGCCTTTAGGCGATAAGGAGTTGAATTGCAATGCATAATATTAAATTGCTGACACACTTCTTGCATCAAATGACTATTGAGGTTCGCAGCATTATCTGTGACAATTATCTTTGGAATGTCGAACTAACAAATGATGTTGGAGTGAATAAAATACACCACCACTTTGTTGGTCACTGACTTGAAAGTCGCTGCTTTCACCCACTTCATGAAATAATAAATGGCTACCAAGATGAACCAGTGTCCATTCGAGCCCTTTGGTTCAATTGGTCCAATTACGTCCATTCTCCAAGCCACAAAAGGCCTTGGAGCAGTCATTGTATGTAACTCAGATGGAGGAGAATGTATCAAGTCTCCGTGTACCTGACATTCATGATATTTCCAAACATAACTGATGGAATCTCGCTCCATGGTGAGCCAATAATAGCCTGCTCGGAATATTTTATTTGCCAAAACATACCCACTCATGTGTGGTCCACAAATCGCAGAATGTACTTCAATCATGATTTTTGAAGCTTCTTTAGCATCTACACACCTCAAAAGCCCCAAATCAGGAGTTCTCTTATACAAGATTCCTCCACTTAGAAAAAATCCACTAGATAAACGTTGAATGGTTCTCTTTTGGTTACTATCGCCATGTATAGGATATTTTCCAGTTTGAATATATTCTTTGATATCATGGAACCATGGCTCCCCATCAAGTTCTTCCTCAACCACATTGCAATATGCATGTTGATCATAAATCTGTATATGCAAAGAGTTAATATAAGTTTTATTGAGATGTTGAAGCATCGAAGATAAGGTTGCTAAATCATCAGCAATCTCATTATGAGCTCTGGGAATGTGTTTTAACTTCACTGATACAAATTGTTCACAAACATCTTGGAAACAACCTCTATATGGTAGGAGCTTCGAATCGCAAGTTTCCCAATCTCCTTGGATTTGGTGGACTAATAAATCTGAATCTCCTAATACCAACAGTTCTTGAACCCCCATGTTAATGGCTAATCTCAATCCCAGAATGCAAGCTTCGTATTCTGCCATATTATTGGTACAATAGAATCGAAGTTGGGCTGTTACAGGATAATATTGTCCTGATTCAGAAATAAGAACTGCTCCTAGCCCCACTCCTTTTACATTAGCAGCTCCATCAAAGAACAACTTCCAGACTAAATGACAATCATCAAAAATAACTTCATCAACATACAATATCTCTTCATCTGGAAAATAAGTCTTCAATGGCTCGTACTCCTCATCAATAGGATTTTTAGCCAAATGATCCGCCAAGGCTTAAGCTTTCATTGCAGTTTGTGTCACATATATAATATCAAACTCTATGAGTAACATCTATCATTTTGCGAGTCTGCCTCTGGGCATAGGCTTCTGAAAAATGTACTTAAGAGGATCTATACGAGAGATAAGATAAGTAGTATAAGATGACAAGTAATGTTTCAGCTTTTGGGCTACCCAAGTTAAGGCACAACACGTCTTCTCAAGAAGAGTGTATGTAGCCTCATAAGTGGTAAACTTTTTGCTGAGGTAGTAGATGGCTTGTTCTTAACATCATGTTGGCCCAATATACAGCCAAAAAAATTGTCTAACACAGACATGTACAATATCAAGGGTCTGCCTGGCTCTGGAGGAATCAAAATAGGCGGATTCAACAAATTGTCTAACACAGACATGTATAATATTAAGGGTCTGCCTGGCTCTGGAGGAATCAAAATAGGCGGATTCAACAAGTACCTCTTAATTCTATCAAATGCCTCTTGGCATTCTTCAGTCCATTCAACTTTAGCATTCTTCTTCAATAACTTGAATATTGGCTCGCAAGTTGTCATAAGCTGAGCAATAAATCTACTGATATAATTCAACCTTCCAAGTAAACTCATTACCTCCATTTTGTTCTTTGGTAAAGGTAAATATTGAATAGCTTTTATTTTTGAAGGATCTAACTCAATGCCGCGCCGACTGACTATAAACCCCAAGAGTTTTCCCGATGGAACTCCAAATACACATTTTTCTGGGTTAAGTTTGAGATCATACCTCCGAAGACTTTCAAAGAATTTTCTCAAATATTTGACATGATCAGATTGCTCTCTCGACTTAATGATCACTTCGTCCATATAAACTTCAATCTCTTTGTGCATCATGTCATAAAACATTGTGGTCATTGCCCTCATGTAAGTTACCCCAGTATTCTTTAGTCCAAAAGGCATGACTCGATAACAATATGTCCCCCATGGCGTAATAAATGATGTTTTTTCCGTATCTTCTAGATTCATAACGATCTGGTGATACCTCGTATAACAATTCACAAAAGACGCAAGATCATGTTTAGCACAATTGTCCAATAAAATATAGATATTGGGAATTGGAAAATTATCTTTTGGACTTGCCTTATTTAGATCACGATAATCAACACACATCTGAATTTTGCCATCTTTCTTTGGAACAGGGATAATATTTGCTAACCAAGTAGGATATTGGCCACTCGAATGACTTTAGCCTTAAGTTTCTTCATGATTTCCTCTTTAATTTTTACACTCATATCAGTTTTGATCTTTCTTAACTTTTTCTTGACAGGAGGAAAAGCAGGATCAATTGGCAGCTTGTGAACTACCAAATCAGTACTCAAATCGGGCATATTATCATAAGACCACGTAAAGATGTCCTTATACTCATGCAAAGCTTTAATTATAGCTTTCTTTTATTGTGATTGAACATGTACACTTATCTTAGTCTCTCTAATATTTTCATGATCTCCTAAACTAATTGCCTCAGTTTCTTCCAAATTGAGATTTGTCTTATTCTCAAACTGTTTGAAATCCTTGCTTATATCCTCAAATGTTTCTCCTTTATCGTATTCAACTTCTTTATTCATTATTTCATAATTATATTGGGTTTTTAAATCTGGTTGATAATTCTTCATGCATGTCATATCATTAGAACCGGCATAGAAAGAATTGTATGATAGAAAAATAAATAAATAAATATCAAACTCAAAATAAAATAAAGGGATACTGCACTTTATTAAAAACAAAGCTAGAAAGAGTTTTAACCTAAAATACCAAGGTAAATATCTGAATTACAATCCTAAAATTATTTAAATTACAGAAAGAAAAAAAAGCTACTAAGATTGTAAGAAAAACAAACAAACTACCAAGACTTCTTCATAATAGAGAGATGAGTGGCCTCTCCATTATTAAGCTGGACATTAGGGCCGACAAACTACACATTTGTATTACTGGTACCTTCCCCGATTTCAACTGTATCAGCTTCAATAAACGTATTCTAAAAAAGGTCAATCAACTCTGTATCATCATCATTCATTGGTTCTGCAGCAAGTAACTTGGAGGACTCAACATCACTGAATTTGATAAAAGACTCGTGAAGTGGTGGTATTGGCTTGGTAAGTGACCATGACTCTTTTCTATGCTTTTTAGCCTTCTTTGTATCTTTAGCAGTAGGCTTGTATCCTAAACCAAAAGTACCAAAGTTCTTATAGAGGTTTATCGGATAAACTATACCTTGCAAAAATATCCCTAAACCTTTTCTTGGTTTGAAACCATGCTTCAATATTTCATTCACTACCATAACAGATGCAGAGGAAAATTATGGTCTTGTGATGAGGTTCCCTCGAGGATATGCTCAATAGCCACTACCTTAGAAACTTGATGAATTAACACATTATCTGCAGCATCTTTTTCGATGGAGGAAACGAAGTAGTCTTTATATATGGATAAATCTCCTTCACCAAGAACAATTATTTCTTGCTTGTCCTTTTCAAATTTGACCATTTGATACAATGTTGATGCAACTGCTTTAGCCCTATGAATCCATGGCCTTCCCAATAACATATTATATAAAGTTTCAATGTTTAGCACTTGGAAATCTATAGAAAACTCCACAGGTCCAATTGTCAATATGAACTCTATTTCACCAATGGTATTAGTTTTTGATCCGTCAAAACCTTTGACGTATACACTATTAGGTCAGATCCTTTCCACATTAACATTCAACTTTTGAAAAGTTGACATAGGACAAATGTTGGTGCCTGATCCCCCATCAATTAAAACTCAAGTAACGATGGAATGTTCATATTTCATAGAAATGTACAAACCTTTGTTATGCTCCGTACCTTCCATAGGCAAATCATCATCTGAAAAAGTAATTTTATTTGCTTCAAGGATCCTTCCAACAATTTTTTTTCAGCTGATTTACTCTAATCTCACTAGGAACACATGCTTCATTAAGAATCTTCATTATAGCCTTGCGGTGTTCCTCTGAATGTATCAATAAAGACAACAAAGAAATCTGTGTTGGTGTCTTCTTCAACTGTTCTATAATAGAATATTCTGGCAATTTTATTTTCCTTAAGAATTCTTCAGCTTCTTCATTAGTGACTGGCTTCTTGTCTGTCATTCGTTCTTCACCGCCTTGTTTATTCTTTCTTAACTCTACTGGAGCATAGCACATTCCAGATCGAGTTAATCCCCCTACTTTATCTATATCTTGAGTCACTTCTTTCCCCTTGTGCATCACCACAACACGATCATAATTTCAAGGGACTTCCTTGGTATCAACCATAGGCAGCTGTAAAACTGGTTTAATAACAATAGGATCTACGGGAGCTCCTTTTATGATTAAAAGAGGCTTATTGGATCTTCTGGGAATAATGAGTTTTGATTTTATTTGACTTAACCCAATATTTCCTGAAATCTCTTTCCCCATCACCAAAGGAGCATTCGATGATTTGGGTTTCGCTATCACCACCTTCGCTTCTACAGGCTTTTCTTTCGTTAAATCCATAGCATTTATTGATTTTTAAGAATCAGTTTTAATTTTAATGATTAGTTTAAAGGAAATCATAGCATCTTCACCACTGAGTATCACTTCGAGCATGTTTGTTTCATTATGATCTGGCAACGGATTTTGATTGACATTTGAAGCGTCTGGACTTTCTACTATGATCTATTGGGTATTAATCAACTCTTGAATAGATCTTTTCAGATACCAATATTTCTCTGTGTCGTGCTCTGGGACATCAGAACAGTATTCACATCTTCTAGAATAGTCCAAGTTCTTCAGAGGAGGATTCAGGATCCTTCTCCCAATTGGGTTTAAAATATTTATTTTTCTCAGCCTATGAAATAAACTGGTGTAAGATATTCCAATAGGAGTGAAATTAGCTTTTCCCATATTATCCCTTTTGAATTCTGCTCTAGGCAAAAAATTAGACCTAGGAGGGCCTCTTTGAACTTGCGAGGCCATTGGATAATTTTGGATTGTTAGTGCACGCCACTGTAGGTAAGAAGGAGCCCGAGCATATAGTTATGTATTGTAAATAGGATATTGGGGGGATGGAATGAAATATAATAGATTCTGTGTGTATAGTTGATGTGCACCTCTCCAATTTTGTTGTGGATCTATCACAACAGTTGCTACATCCTCTTTTCTTTTCTTTCCCCCGAAACTTCCTGCACCACTTTGAATTCCCTGTGTTGTTGCTTTCAAAGTGTCCTGGCTGATAATCTTTCCTGACTTTGTTTCATTTTATACCATCTCTCCTACTTTGATAACTTCGGTAAATGTACTTTCGATAGTAGAGAGCAAGTGATGGAAATAATCAGGTTCTTGTGCTTGCAAAAAGATATCAATCATTTTAGATTCCTTTATGGATGATCTGATTCTTGAAGCCTGCTCTCTCCATCTGATAGCATATTCTTGGAAACTTTTAGTCATTTTTTTCTCATGTTGGCAAGCGTAGTGCGATTCGACACTATCTCAATGTTATATTGAAATTGTTGAACAAAATCTCAAGCCATGTCATCCCACACGTGCCAACAGGAAATGTCTTGGTCAACGAACCATTCAAAAGCTATCCCTGTAAGGCTTTCTCCAAAGTACGCCATTAATAATTCTTTTTTTCCTCCTGCTCCCCTTAATTGATTGTAAAACTTTTTCAAATAAGCTACAGGATCGCCGTGTCCTTCATATTTGTTAAATTTTGGCATTTTGAACCCTATCGGCAAATGGACAATAGGAATACATAAATCCTTTTATAAAACAGTTTTTGGTCCACCTAATCCTTGCATATTTCTCATACTCTGCTCTAGGTTTCTAACTTTTCTAGCTATCTCCTCTTGTTCCTCATTCTTAGCAATCTTCTCAACCACGATAGGAGTATCGTATTGATGAACATGATAATATGTATTTTGAAATTTGAAAGTCATTTCAGGAGGATAAAATATATCATGACTTGGTTCACCAGTATTCTTCGGTACTGTCGGTTGAGTACCTGCAGTAGCTGGCGCTACAAAAGTAAAAAATAGGTTATTTACGACAGACGGATTCAGTGACTGCATGGTAAAAGTACCAACAATTCCAGTTATATTAGCAAATGGGCCAAATCTTGGTGGGTAAAATGGATCACTAGTTTGAGCTAGGTCAGAATTTTGATCATTCAAAGTCAAAATTCCAGGGATTGAAGAAGGTGGGGCTTATCC
>JAPEIP010000011.1:27152927-27180078 GCA_026120095.1 Capsicum chinense
AATAATTATTATAATAAAAATTAATTGATTTTATGTTTAAGAAAATATAATAAAATTTACAAATAGTCAAAATAAATACAATAATACAAAAATAGTTAATTTTATATATATTTTATTTTATTATTATTTTTAATATCTCAAAATTAATATTAATTTATTAGTTTTTAACTAAAAATTTATTAAAAAATAAAATTACTAATCAAAATGATATATGATTGAATATTTAAAATCGATGGAGGATAAAAACTCACGTGTCTACAATAGTAATTTCTGACACATGAAAGAGAGTTATAGAACTTCGATTGTAGAGTTAACCATGAAGGAGCTGGTTTGCCATGTTATAATTAATGATGTATGTTGTAAAATAAGCAAAACTGAAAATAATTCCTGAGGTTCTATCTCGAATCACTACAACAAAAAAATGACCATTGTATTGGTAACAGATACCGCAACGGCAAACCTCTATTTAAAGGTATGAACCGTTGTAGTAGTACCGTTGTAATGATAATTAACCATTGCAGTAGTAACATACAAGGTTTGATAGTTTTAAAATCAAAAAATATTTTCATTCCTTATTTTTTTGAAAAACGTAAAGAAGCTTGGAGGAAGGCAATTTTTCAAAGGGCTTTTGAAGTTTTTCATATTTGGAGGTAAGTAATTACGTTCTACACTTGAATTTACTTTCTATAACCTTAGAAAATCATCAGAAATGAATTTACGGTAGAAAATTAATTTTCTAGTCCTAAAAATTAATGAAAAGTGATGAAAATGTGTATAAATTCAGTAACAAATAATTTTATGGTGTTAGAAAATATTAATGACGATGAAATTATGATTGTTCATGCTAATTCGAGTAAAATTCATGTGGTTTAAGAGATAAAAGATTCTAAAATGATGAGATAGAGTGAAATTGTGACTAAGATCAATCGTGTTGATTCATGATAGTTCAAAAAGAACTTGATTTATTAAAATGAGTATATGTTCTTGTTGTTTTATATCAATAAAGAATTGTACGAGAATGAAAGGGTAAAAGTATAGCTTAAAGGTGACTTGAGCAAGGAATTAAGGTAGGGTATGTTCTTATTGTCGCATTTAAACTTTCTTGACTTAGTGCTTGTTTGTAAATTAAACATCTATTATTCTCTTCTTGCATGACTTGTGATTTATTGATTATGTTTCATTTCATATGCATTGTGATGATGTTGGATGATGAAGTATCAAATACCATGTCGGTACAAATATAATTTGTTGTGATAAGGATCGAGCACCATAGCGGTATGATATGATGTTGTTGATGATGATGAAAAGAGTAAGAGAGGGTGTGCACATCTTGCACATGTGCATTCATTCATATGTGTTGGATGTTTTATTGATGACTGTATATGGTGATGAATTGTTGATGAAAGTGACTAAGTATAAAAGTTTGTGAAAGTAAACTCGCGAATTATATCTGTATGGTGCAGTTAGTTGTTGATGTCTTTGATTATGAGGTTTTTTATGACTGCTTTAATATTTTTCTGGCTTGCTTACTTCTACATTGTTGAACTAGGCGGTTTATGATGCTTACCAGTACTTGTTGATGTACTGATGCTACCTGTACTCTTTATTTATTGAGTATAGAACATCTTCCAACAGCTGACATTTCACCTCGACTCAGTTAGTGGTTCAGACTTGATTTTGAGTGTGAGCACTATGATGGGGCAATCTTCGAATCTTTCTTTTGATGTTGATGTCCTTTATTTCGAGACTAAGACGATTTCTTATTACTTATGTTTTGAATATTCTTAGTTGTTTGAGATTTGATTTACTCTTAGATATTCTAGTAGGATTACTTCAGGTCTCACGGATGTTATAAGTAGAGATTTTCACACTCTATTGATTTTGAATATTGATGTTGGTTGGACGGGTAGTTTAAATTATAAAATAATTTTTTTTTACACTTATTTAAAATTTGAGAATTAATATAAGGTGAATAGAAGAATAACACCTGAATTAGTAAGGGTGAGATTAGTATGATTCTCCCGTCGTAGGTTAGGGTGTGTCAATCATGACCGGTTGAATCATGACATATTTCTGCTACCACATGTCACTCAAATGGTCAATCGTACCATAGGACATGATATACTAAGTTTAATTTTCTCAATACTTATTCTGGGTATAACCAAATATGAATGCATCAAGGAGATCTAGAAAAATTTTATTCATTAATAAATATAGAACTTATTGTCGTAACATGATATCTTTTGAATACGATCAGAGGCTTGAAAAAAAATGTTTGACAAATAAATACATAGGAATATGGAAATTCACATTGATGATATGTTTGTCAAGTCTCTAGATTCAGAGGACCATTTGAACCATGTGCAGAAAATATTTTACATCCTGAGGAAGTATAACATGAAGCTGATCAACCTAAAGAAATGCATTTTCATAGTTGAGTCGAGAAAGTTCTTGAATTAGTTATTAGCTATAAAAAGTGCTTATATTCCTTGTTGAAATGCTTATGAATTTTTATCCATATACATCTAATATATTAAGCTCCCTAAGATTTTAAGTGTTTTCAATTTGAAGTTTCTTAGTTTTCTTATTTGTTGGCGTTGACAAACAATCACATCGGAGTTTAGCGCAACATTACCTTTTATCCTGATTCAAACAGTTCAATTCATAGCACTTAATAATTACCCATTTAACTAGTCATTTTTACAAGTTAATCCATTATAACTTCATTGGTTGGTCAAGTCAATCCATGTATTTTTAAACCAATGTACAAATATAACTGTACCGTCTTAATGGTAAATAGAAAGAGACAGAGGCTAGAGAAAATTTCATCCATGATTACTTAGCTTTGTGTCCATAACATAAAAGTCATTTTTCTTTCTTTCGTTACACAAAAGTAATTTAACTTTGCTTCGATCATCACAAAAATCACTTTGAACGAATTTTATATTAATCTCATCTGAAAAAATGATGTGACAACCTTAATTAGTTCTTAATTTTGCTTAGAAAAATATAACATATTACTTATATCTTAACCCATTTTATACTTGCCCAACCCAATTTCCTTATAATGAAAAAATATCAATCCTCTTTTCTTAATAGATTAGGCAAGCTATTGGAATTGTTTCCATTAAAATTTTTGGTTAATATTTTTATGAAATTGAAATCTATACAAGTAGGGGAAAAATTGAACAAGAGTAACTGAAACAAAAAAAATACTTCATAGTTAGGAGTGTTCAAGGGCCTATTCAAATGGGTAATTGGTCAAAATCAAAATCAAATTAATATAATCAATTTTTAAATTATTAAAACCAAATCAACCAAATATAATATATCTATTTGTTTGGTTGCTATCGATTTGGATTTGGTTTTGTTTATAACATATGTATATCTGTGTATGTATGTCTATAGAGAGAGAGAAAGAGAGAGGGAGAGTTTTACAAACATGCTGATGTGGCATGCTTTTTTTTTTTTTCATGTATTTGTAATGCTAAAAGACTTCAAAAATCTCTTCTTTAATTCTCTTAAAAAATCTCTTCTTTAATTCTCTTAATTATTTGTTTTAAAGTTTTTACTTTCAAAGCATTTGAAATATGTTCTCACCTATTAATACGTCCCAAAAATCAACAATAAAGAAATATTATTATGAACATGTAACAGTTTTTTCACTTCATATCACAATTTAATTCACCCTAAATATCGACTAAATTATTATGAATGATAGCGGAGAGCTTAAAAGACATTTAGGCAGCATATTATTCTTTTCTTTTCTCAAATTTCATTATACATAAATCAATAAAATCATTATTTTCATTTTCCACTGAAGTTCAACACATAGAGTTATAATTATAAAATTAATTTTGATCTTTTATAATAGAAGACATTTTCTTCTAAATAAATTATTTCAGTTACATATTTTTATGCATGCATCACTTAATTACCAAATTTGAAAAAATTCTTTCCTCATTTAATTACCGAATTTGAAAAAAAAATCACCATTAACTTTTGAACACTGCTATATAAACGAACATACCCCATGTATTCTACATCCCTTTTTTTTTTCACAAATTATGTGTAACAATGTGGATTTGCATAAATAAATACATATAATTGCGTTAAGGAGATTATTTTATAATTCAAGCATATTGTTGCTACTTGGTGTGTCCTATAATCCTATTGGATTAACAACACATCATATGCATGAATAACTTTGCATTTACCATTCAAAATATAAAACATCAATCATGTAGACATAGATTACTCGGCATCTACTAAATGTTACATGTGTTGCATTGTTTAAGATAGTGATCAAAAATCTCTTTGAGGGGGTGTCGGATTGGTGGATTGCAGCGGAGCATGACTAAGAAAATCAATGGGGCATTATTGTTCTACTTGCAATTCTTTAAACACTAATTTCATGAAAAAAAAAAATGAAGAAGCTAATTGTTATCCTAAAATGCAGGAAGAAGAAGAAAGGAAGCGGAGATAAAATTTTTTGTAAAAGTTCTAGCTTGAATTTACAAATAATTTGATATATTTTATAAACATAGGCTCTTGTATGAATGCAGTTATCTATTTTGTATTTCCTCTTTATGTTTTTGATTATAGAAGAAAATACTAAAGTATTTTTGAGAAATAAATTGAGCATGAAAGTTTTTTCATAAAATTATTAGGAGATAATTTTTTTTTAAAAAAATAGATGGTAGAGTGGCAGGAGGAAAAGGAAAATGAAAAGAAATAAGGAGGGGTAAGAAAAGAAAAAAAAAGTCAAGAAAAAAAAAAAGGGAAGAAAAGATTTCATATAATATGACTAAAATTGAAGTTTAATTTGTAAATAATAATTTATTTAATTTGTTCCATATATAATCTTAATTTGTTTCATGTTATTTTTTCAAAATTTATAAAGAATAATGATAAATTGTTCAAATCATAAAAAATATTACCTAAAAAGTTTTTAGAATATTGCAAGGAGAAAAATGAGCAAATTGTCTTTTGAGGATAAATTTTGGTAAAATTAAAAAAAAAAAGAGAGAGAAAATTTTGTATTCTGTAACATGTTAATAGAATTTAATGACGCAAATGGCTTAACTTTTACAACTTTTCAAAAAATAGCTTAATTAATTTTAATTTTAGCATATGTATAAAATTTAATTAATATGCTAAACTAAATGGGATCCCATAAAATCGAAATTTAAACTTATTGTCTTTCTAATCTATTTTGATTACTCTCTCCTATCATTAATATCTATTTTATGATTTTAGTAAATTTTCTTTGTAATTTTTTCTTTTTCTTTCTCAATAATCTATATACACCAATTCATCATATACTCAATAATTAAATAATATAACATTATATATTATTACTTTTTTCATATAGTATAACGTTATTATATAGTTCACAATATGCTCGTATAAATAATTTTATATTATGTTTCTGTTTATATTTCATGTATATAATAATGATAATGTATATTATTAATATATATTTATTGGCTTAAAAATAATAATAAAATGTAACTAAAATATCTATTACAAATATATAAATGGAAATGAAGCTATGCAACTTGTAGATGACATGCATGCTTCAGCTGCTTCAATCGTGATTTTATTATATCATTCTTAATTAATTATTATAATTCATTTATGTATTAAAAATAACAATATTTAATTAAAAAATTAAAATAGATATTTATGACATATTTGCTTTAACTACTTCAATCGTGATTTTACTATATCATCTCTAATTAATTATTATAAGTCATTTACGTATTGAAAAATTAATAATTTTTAATTAAAAAAGTAAAATGAATATTTATACATGTCTGTTTCAGCTGCTTCAATCGTGATTTTATTATATCACCCTAATTAATTATTATAGATCATCTAAGCATTAGAAAATTGATAATATGTCATAAAAAAGGTAGAATATATAAAAAATTATAAGTTAACATTTGATGTTTTAAATTAATTTGACGACTTATTGTGGTACACTTACATTTTTTTCACAAGTACTTTTAATAGTAATTTTACTATATCGCTTCTAATTAGTTACCCATTAATATTTTAAATTAATTTGACGACTTATATGGAGTCGACTTAATTTTTTTTTTCACAAGTACTTTTTATAGTAATTTTATTATATCACTTCTAAATAGTTATTATAAGTCATTTCAGCATTAAATTATAAATAATATCTAACAACAAGGATAAAATAGATAAAAAATTATAAATTAAAAATGATTAGATGAAGTGCTTTGCAGTAGTAATATCTGTGTCAAAAAGAAAGTATGGAAGTAGTACATCTGCTGAGATTAATGATTAGATTCAAACAAAAAATTAAATACATTGTTACGAGTTAAGATCTAAATAATCTAAATAGCAATTTTTATTAGGTACAACTAAATGGAGCATAAAATACGTAAACATGGAAATTAAATTTTAATTTTTTAACTACTTTTGCATTTCGGTGGTCGACATGCTTGCTTCGTCATTTTACTAGATCGCCCCTAATTAATTATTATATGTCATTTACGTATTAAAAAATTAATAATATTTAATAAAACAGTAAAATAGACATTTATGATATGTCTGCTTCAACTGCTTCTACTATAATTGTACTGTATCACCCCTAATTAATTATTATAAGTCCTCTAAATATTAAAAAATTAATAATATGTAATAAAAAGAGGAAAATAGACATAAAATGATAAATTAACTGTTAATTTTTTAAATTAACTTGATATTTTATATGAGGTCCACTTAAATTATTTTCACAAGTATTGTTTATAGCAATTTTGCTATGTCACTTCTAATTAGTTAATATGAGTCATTTAAGACATGTCTGCTTTGCTACTTCAATCGTGAAATTTGCTTGACTCTCGAAATTATATCAGTGTTACTTATATTGAAAGAGAAGAAAAAATATTACAAAGCAGAATTATTAAAAATTTAAATATTTAAAACTATTTAATTTTTTACGCCACTTCATGTATAAATATATTTCGTTAACACTTTGAAAGATCTAAACTTTAGGTAGTAAGATTATTGGGAGAATATAAATTGCGATTAAATTTCTAAATACACTCATATTATATATAAACATATCAAAACTTAATTATGACGATTTATTTAACTACTTTCATAATAATATAAAAAATTTAATGTCCTATCGCCACTAGTTATATTGTAAGTGATGAATATTTTTTGCGGTTAAATAGTTAATATATATTGCTACTATGCCTTTTACATTTATTGAATCTGAATGAATCTACCGTATATGCATACAATATTTAATATATATATATTGCTATAATAATATTATATTTGCAGAATTATTTCAAGTATATAATTTACATACATATAATATTCGATATATACTGCTATTATAGATTTACCTCATATACCGTTGACAAAAAAAAATATAAGTATCATTATTCAAATTTATAAAAAAATTAAATAATTAAACAAGTATTTTATCAATGTAGAAATAAAATAAAAGAAAAGGTTATAGAAAAGGGAAGTAATAATTGGTCAGCCATATTAATGCAAGCGTCAACAAATTAGTAGGAATTTGTCATTATTTAATTAATTGAAATCGTTTCATCTTTCTTCTTTTTTTTTTTTTTTTATGTATTAATTTAGACGAAAAAGAAAATTTATTTAGGTTTAAATTTCGGCTGAATATGTAATTATTCTTTGGTTACTATTAATTTGAAATAAGACTAAAAATGTGTTATGTTTTTTTTTTTTTTAAGATTGTATATTTGTGTAAAACTCTCTAAAAAAAACGTTATTTGTCAATTATATTGAGTATAATTAAGAAATGCACCAAATTAATGTTGGAGGATTAAAGTAAAATGTAACCAAAAAAATATAGAAAAGAATGTGTCATGAACCTCAAATTTCACATCTTTGTTATGCAAACAATAAATTCAAAATAAAATAAAATAAGGTAGACAATAATGATTTAACATTTGTTTAGACTTAACAAGTTGGTATGATAACAATAATATTTAATAAATTAATAAGCTAAAAATATGATCAATTATATTACTACTATATACTTGTTTATTAGGTATTAAAATAATTATATAAGAACGTGATTAAAATATACTTTAAAGTGTAAAAATTTTTACGAAATAGATTTGAAATTCTATTAAGTTGCTTCTATCTTTGCTTCAAGAGAGGATCAAGAACAAAAATTTGAAATAACATAAACAAAAAGAATGAAACAGGTACTTTAAAAAAAAAATTAATAAGACGCAATAGTTTCTACACCTAAGGTGCGGAACTGTGCCCACCTTGAAAGTCAATACTATTAGGAGTTGTTTGGTAGCCTATATAACAATAATATAAAATATGGTGTGTTAGTAATGCTTGTATTAGTTGTGCATGTGTTAGCTATATTTGTATTTTTTTTATGCAGTGTTTGATTTGATGTATTAAAAATAACATGAATTTAATAATTTTTAAAAAATAATTATTTTTTTTTACAAAAATATCCTTCATATATATGTTGGAAAGGATGCTTAGAATGTTTTGAGGAATAATAATGTCTTTAATTATGTTAATGCATGTATTGGATCCATTACATTGCTATACCATAGATTTTGATGTATTAATAATACACACCTCAATAAACAATAGAATGTATAACTAATGCTTGCATTAGTTATACATAGGGTGAAAGAGTATATCAAATAAGATATTAACAATACACATTAAACTAATGCATGCATTAACTTTTTAATACATTCTACCAAACGACCCCTTAATAGTTGAAATAAATTCCTCACTTTATACCCTAATGTCAGTATGCAATTTCTTCAAAATTAATACTCCCTCCATAGGGTGTCAACTGACACGCAATTGAATTTTCAACCACCACCATTTTTTTCAGTCAAAGGGTAAGGTGTGCGATTTTTTTTTACCTTATAAGTAAAGTAATCTCTTTGCCTTGCAGTTTATCATTAGCAAACGTTATTAATCATTTAAGAACAAAGTGTGTTCCTTCATTGACCTTGTCCCACTTGAAATTTTTTAATTTTTATATGTCCTTTCAGAATTTTGAATGAAAAATTATTCTTTAAACTACAACTCCAACGTAGTGCATATTATTAAAATAGGAGCATATAGGTTGTCTTATGATGCTTTACGATCGAAAATGTGCCTACTGATTATAGTGCTTGAAGATTAAATTGTTTTTGCAAGATTTATTAAAATTTACTTTGCAAATGATATTCTTAAGTAAAAGAAAATAAAGAGACTCAACCAATATTTATATTGAGGATTTGAAGAGTGACGTGGAGCAATATATTCAAAACTACTATTTATCTAAATTCTAATATTTTTGGATTTCATTTCTCATTTTAACACAATCTATTGCTATATAGTTTTAAAAATATTTTTCATTGCAGCTCCACATTTAATGCAGGTGGAAATGAAAAGACATTCTTTCACGAAATTAAAATTAAATTGCAAGCTCTATAGTAAATAACTAAGGAGAAAAATATTGGTTTATTCTGATCATTGGACAATACATAAGAAAAAAAAAGAATTATACCATTACAAATAAGATTTAATAAACACTGTTTCTAAATTTAAATTAAGAAAAGAGAAATAAAGATGATGTAACACATTTTTTTAATTAGTATTCATATTTATCTTTTTTCTAGCTTTTTAAAAGATTTTTTTTTCTCCTTTCCTATATATTTTAATCAATCACTTAAATTGAAGTACTCAATATCTTTATTACATAATTAAAGATATAACACTACCCATTTTCCTCCCTAATTAAATCATTGAGCCATTTATTTCCGTTATAAAGACCCTTTAATTGTCCAGAATAAAAATGAGCAATCCCATTTCATGAAAGTAATTGTTTTCAATTGTTTCCTATGTCTTTTAATTAGTGTTAATGAATATAGTAATTCTTTTATTGTTATGTTTATGAATTTGGCGGAGTAAATTCTCAAAACTAACGGCTATTTATAATGAAGTGCTTGAAAATAAAAATTTATATCACATAATGTTAGAAATTTAATATTATTACCACAAAAAAGACATGCAGTTGATCAAATTGCTACTCCCTTGACTAAAGGTATCAATTTCGAAGCGAAGGTCTGAAAAAATCCTTGACCGGGAGTGATATCCTCAAACGGGTCCTATTAAGCGAAAAAATTTAAATTAGTCGAACTTCAATGCGGATATCAAATAACGAATGAATAATAATAATAAAAATCTAATATTATTAAAACACGTACACATTATAACTAAAGGAGAAAATCTTTTATTGAAAATATAGGTTTATATATTTTCAATTTTTTTTGAAGAAGATATAATATTAAATGATACAATTCATCTAGCCTCTAGTTTTAATAGTGAAATTTTGTCATTATATTTATAGTTTATACTTTTATGCATTTACACATAGAAATTATTATATATCCATTATTTTGACAAAATTAATGCAGTGCGGAAAGCGTAGACATTATTCCTAGTATCTATATCTATAATATATTAATAGTGTAAAGGCCTTAAAAATGTCGTTTAAACTTTTTCTCCTTCATTAAAAGTCTTTTCTTTAGCAAAATAGTCTTTTCACTATATTTTTCTAATATTTAAGAATTGAAAATTAATTAAATATATTTATGGTAAAATCTTTTCTTATAGAAGTCATCAGAATTAATGACAACTAACATTTTTTTTCATTAGTTTAAGATTTCTAAATTAACTGAATTGATTTTAAAAAGATTTGAAAGCTTTTTTCTTAATGAAGGGCCTTAGAAATATCGTTTGAACTTTTTGCCCTTCATTAAATGTCTTTACTTTAGACAAAATCTTCTTTTTACTATTTTTTCCTAAAATTTAAGAGTTGAAAATTAATTAAATATATTTATGGTAAAATCTTTCCTTATTAAAAGTAATTAGAATTAATGACAACTAGCACTTTTTTCATTAATTTAAAAATTCTAAATCAACTAAATTTGATTTTAAGAAGATTCTAAAGTTTTTTCCTTATTTACTTACAACTAATCCTTTGTGTATATAATTATCAAGGCCTTTTTCTTCAAAATTTACCTTACATAAAGTTTTGATAAACTTATATAAATTACTTATATAATAGACGTTTAAGAGGTTTGTGGAGTTGCTGATTATCTAGATTCAACAATGCATATCTGTTCTTTTCTTTTAACTTCTTAAAAGTTTTGATTTGATTTTTTTTTTTTTTTAATATTACTTGACTGCACAACCTTAAGAAAACTTTATTGGGGATATTATTTTGATAAACTAGCCTTTAGTGATATTTTAAAACTTTAATTTGACTATTACTATTCTATATAGTTATATAACACTAAAATAGTATGGACAAAAAATAATAGATGATTTGTTAAATGAACAAATAAAAAAATATTCTTAATACACAATTATATGTCCAAGTATATAAAATAAAACAGAGGAAGTACTAAATTCTAGAACATGACAAGGATGATAAAAAATGAATTAACATGATAATATTAATTTTAGAAATAAATTAAGCTATAACTAAGTAATTATTGATACAATAGTATATTTAAGTTATGATAGAACAATATTGTAACGACTAGTTTTTTTTGATGAAATATGTGAATTGTGTGTTTTGTATGATTTGAGTATTTTAATCATCTCCGTAGTTGCATTATAGTATTGTTGGGGTATAGGGGTGATTAGCATGGTTCCCGATACACTTGGGTACCATTTATGCGATATTGTGGTTTCTGATGGCTTTGAGAGCCTTGTTTTAGACTTATGTGGATATTTATTTATCCGTGCAATGGATGACTGAATGGACTACGCCAACAGCTCCGAATATCAATTTTAGACTAGGTAGACCTTTGGTTCGGGTCCCGGTGCACCCAAGCTCATTTCAACCTTTTAATCGGAAAGTTGAAAATTTTAAAATATGGGTATGGGACCCACATTTGATTGAAACGACGTCAGATGAAAAATTCGACTTCGCCAACAAATCCAAAATACCAATTTTAGGGTGTCAACATATTTGGTATGATTTTACGTCTTTTAAATCTCCTTTTGATTCTCAAAATAAAAAATTATAATTTCAAATTTCGGGGGTCAACTTTATGAAAATGATGTTTTTCTAAAAATCTGATATCGGTATTGAGTCCAGAGCATCGAATTCAGTGTGGTTACATAGTTTGTTTGCGTATATTAGACTCCTAATGAATCTTGGATACCCCGTCAAAATCCGTTTGGACTTAAAAATATTGTGCACTAGGTTGTTGGTGCAACCAGGAAATTTAAAGCGTAAATCATATTCCTCAAGTGGGATTTATACCTTATTTTATCTGGTACCCGGGTACAATATAAATAACTTTTTTTATCCAATTTTTGCTCATTCTTTCACCTTCTTCTTGAGAGTTAAATCCTAAAATTAGTGTGAGGACTTAAAGTGAAGCTTGTGGGTGCTCGAGAAGCTAGATTAACATCTATTTCTTGATTCTCTTATGGATTTAACCCCTTTTCTTAGTAATTCTTGATTAAATTCTCAAAAACCCAAAAATCTTAGGGTTTGATTTTAAATCCCAATTTCACTCCTTTTCACTTGAATAATATTTTAATCTTACAATTACTAGTTTTTCATCAATTTAAACTTCAAAACAATTTCGATTCTTGATTTTAATGCAGATTTCAAAGATTTTACCTGATAAGGCCTAAAAATAATTTTTCTTCGATATAAATCTCATTTTGACTCGATTTGACTTGAGTTTTCATCTTTAGGTTTCTAAAAATGTGGGAAATACATTTTTGATATAAAGTTATGATTTTGCTCTTCTTTTTTGAAAATTTATTTTGGGGGTCCATTTTGACTCCGAACCAAAATTAGTCAATATGGGTGGCATTGATTTTGTTTTGACACGTAGATTCTATATTTGATGTTTTTAGTGGAGTTTAGAATCGTTCATGTAAAATAAGGTCGTGGGTACGAAGTGTAGCAGACCGATTTTGGCATTTGAGGTAAGTTATGACTTAACTCTTTCAGACTAGGTTGGGTGATAAATGATGGTACAAAATGCATATTAAGGGTGAAAATTAATCATGAAAAACTGCTATCTATGTGTTGTGCCCATGTGGGGGCCTATATGTAATATAATTATTGAAATTGAGATATTATGTGATAGGTGTGACTGTGTGGAGTCCTATGTGATGTTGATAGCCTTGAATATATGTGAATAATTCTATTGCGTTGTTGAAATGCCTAATGTGGTACCATTGGTGTATTGTGATAAATTCATACTTGTTACATGAGAAGTGTGAAAATTAATGGATGAAACAGAAATAATGAGTGAATATTGGCTCACGTGGTTGTGAAAACGTATAATTGTGGTTGGTTGTGAAAATATACATCATGATTGATTGTGGAAATACTCATTGTGATAGATTGTGAAAATAACATCCTTATATGATATTCATTCATGAAATAATGGTACTACCTTTTCCATATTTGAGAAACACTGGCAACAGCTTTTATAATACCTCATCGAGGAAAGTGCCGGGGAGAAGATATTGTAACACCTTATAAAATCCTCCTCAAGGAATATGCCAAGGAAGATATATGAGATATGTAGATTGTATACGGGTTGACGAACACCCATGGGTCCTGCATTGGGAGGCTTGCCTCCGTAGGTGTATATGGGGATTGTGCAACGATCCCGGAGGTTGTGTGACGACCTCGTGCATTATCATCATTGTAATGATCCCAGACTACCCCTTAGTCGTCACACGGTGCTTACAGTCCTGAGGGACCACAAGCTAACCCATAAGCTGGTACCTTCTATGAGCACTGAATAACATGATCATAAATACGGAAGAATACTAACATGCCATAAGGTTTTAATAACTTAATTTAAAACTGAAATATGAGTCTATAGAAACAACTGACTAAATCTGATAAAACAAAAATAAAATAAATCACTAACTGTAATATCTGAATACTGAATAACTGACTCTAATGTCTGAAAAGCCTCTAGAACTGACTGACTGAATATGAGTTGATGGGACAGGCCCCAACTAACTACAACTAACTACTAACTGAGACATAAAATAAAGTAAGCCTATTCTCGAAGTATGAGGGCTCACCACTGTTACTGCTGAGAATCTGATGAGTCTACTCATGAGCCGAGAACTAAGTGTTCGAACCTATGATATAATACATCATAGCGTAAAAGAAAAGGTATGTGACCAGTACTTTGAATTTACTGGTATGCTAAATGAGGTAGGCTGATATGCATGGTTTCATGAATAGAACTACTGATTAACTAGATATGCATGTAAATCCTGGAGTACTGAGTAGAGAACATAGAATCTGTAGATACTAATAATGCATGGAAATCTGTAAATATTGAGAATGCATGACCAAGCGTATTACATAACTGAGTAAAATTTGTAAACAGAAATACTGAGATAACTAAAATCTGTATGCTTTGGTAAAGAAACACTAAGACTGAATAACTGAACTGGGACTGTAACTGATACCATATCTGAAACTATGGGAGGTATCATCTAACCGACATTTCTCAATTTGAGCTAATCGGGGTCCAACCTGTATCCCTAGCTGGAAGAGTGTTAATACCGTGCCACAGATAATAAAAATGGCTGTATGGATTTACTAAACTGATATAATGTCTAAAGGACTAAGGTATAATGTCTAAAGGACTAAGGAAATCAAGCCTGAACTGATGGGTGACCCCTGTGAGATAGTCAAGCCTAATTTGATGGGTGACCACTCATATCCTACGCTGGCTATGTAGTTTTAGAGTATAGGGACTACTACTAATGACTCTGCTTATATGACGGGGAAGTCACCATCCCTACACTCTCTTGGTGCTAAATCCTACTCCTAACTGAAAGATATTGAGGTACTAGAATGTTCTGAGTTGAATAATCGATATCTGACTATTTTGATAATGCTCATAATATAATCTGAAGACTATTCTGTAATGTACTGAGGCTAGACTAAATAAACAACTATGGTTTTCCTATATTCAATACCCCCAGGACTTAAAACAACAATACTAAAAGGACACTAAAGCTTGAAGGCCAAAACATGAACTCTTATTAAATAAATCACTCTTGTAGGCTTTTTATCAAACACTTGTAGTTAATGATTTTAAAACAATCATAGGAATGTCATGGAACTTGTAGAAATAGCATGAATGCATCATAATAGCATTAAATCATGGTTTAATTCAGTAAATCATAATATTTAAACATGGAAGATTGAATAATAACAATAATTTCATGGTAACATGGTATAGAATCATAGTTCATGGAGATTCATGGATGAAATCAAAATTTAAAACATGATAACTTGAAAAGATCATAATTTTATAATTTTAAAAGGTTGCTTGGAATCCATGAATGAAAGGAATCCATGGATGAACATCTAACATACCTGGATTAATGAATTTGAATAGATGAATGGAGAGTTCTTGATAAATTTCCTTGAATTTGAGAGCTAGGGTTTTTTGTTCTTGAAAGAGGGATTTTTGATTGTGAGAGGAATTGAAATAATGATGACTACTTAGGATGTTCAGGGATTATATTTTGTGTTTTAGATTAATTAAGGTCGAGAAAAAAAATCCAAATACGCTTAAACGAATTTAAAAATAGAAGCTGAAAACTAACCATCTCGATTTTTGGCCTTGGCGTGAGCTCCTCTATCGCGCCAAGCCATTAGAAAAGGTAAAACTGGTACATAGACAGATGGAGCCATACGCCACCATTGTGGTAAGCCTGTGGATACCATTTTGGTCACCTTCGCAATGCACCATGATCGCGGAGGCCTACTGAAAATTAACAAATGAGAAATTGGCCTGCTTCGTGATGCGCCGTGATCACGGAGTCACACTGAAAATTGACAATTGTCATTTGTACTATCTACACAATGCATTAAGGGTTAAAATAACGGTGTTTAATGATCGAAACTTAAAATTACCATAACTTTTTACCCGATTATCAAATTTAGGCAAATTTTATATCGTTGGAAAGCTAACTGGATTTCCTACGCAATGGAAGGATATAAACTGAAAAATAATGAGTGTTTCAAAAATTTTATAAACGAATAATCATGTATTGGGACTTAATTATGCTAGAGAAATATGGGCTGTTACAATATCTCCTCCTTGGGATCATTCGTCCCCGAATGAAACTGGTTAAGCTAAGGGAACTGATAGACTGAGCTTATATACTGAATATGCATGCTTGATGTATGGAATGCGTGACTGAACCAATTCATGAATGTATGACTGACAAGAACCTGATATACGACTGAAACTGAGCATGACAGAGAAAAGAAAATCTTAAGAAGATTAGTCCTTATACCAAATCTGAATTCACAGAGAAAAGATGGGGTTACTTGGTCCATATATCAGCTTCTGCTTCCCAAGTGGCCCCCTCAACGGACTGATTCCGCTAAAGAAATTTGACTAGTGGAACTTCTTTGTTCCTTAGTCTACGAACTTGATGATCAAGAATTTCGACTGGAACTTCCTCAAAGGAAAGACTGTTCAGAATATCTACACTTTCTTAGGGAATAGCTACAGCTGGATCACCAATACACTTTTTCAACAATAAGACAGGGAACACTGGGTGTACCGAGGCTAAATCTGAAGGCAACTCTAGCGCGTAAGCTATATTTTTGAAATGACTGAGGATTCTAAAGGGATTGATATATCGGGGACTGACTTTTCCTTTTTTTCCCTAATCTCTTCACTCTTTTTATTGGAGAGATTTTCAAGAACACAAGATCACCGACCTCAAACTCGAGATCCTTTCTCATCATATGTACATACGATTTTTATCGGCTCTGGGCAGCCTTAAGCCTTTCTTTGATCAACTGAACCTTTTTTAACGCATCAAACACTAAGTCAAGCCCTACTACTGCAGCCTCACATACTTCAAACCAACTAATTAGAGATCTACATCTCCTACCATAGAGAGCCTCAAATGGAGCCATACGAATACTAGAATGATAGCTGTTATTATATGCAAATTCAATCAAAAGCAAATGGTCATCCCAACTACCCTTGAAATTAACAACGAACGCTCTCAATATATTTTCAAGAGTCTAATGGTCCTTTCTGCTTGGTCTGAGGGTAGAAGGCTGTACTGAGGTGGACTTGGGTACCAAGACCCTTTTGGAACTGTTTCCATAAGTGAGAAGTAAACTGAGTACCTCTATCAGAGATGATAGATAAGGGAACACCGTGCAACTTAACCAGCTCTCTGAGATAGATATTGGCATAGTCCTCATCTCAATAAAAGGTATGGACTGGGAAAAAATGAGCTGATTTGGTCATCCTATATACGACAACCTAAATAGAGTCATGCTAATGACGGGTATGAGACAAACCTATCACAAAGTCCATGTTCACTTTCTCCCATTTCCACATGGGAATACTAAACTCCTGCATAGACCCACTAGGTTTCTGGTGCTCAACCTTAACTTGCTGATATATAGAGCACTTAGCTACAAACTCTATAAAATCTTTCTTCATCCCACTCAACCAATAGATCTCCCACAAATCGCGGTACATCTTAGTGGCCCCTGGATGAATAGAGTAATGTGCCTCATGTGTTTCTGCAAGAATTTATTACCTCAAATCATCTACACTAGGCACACACAATCTACCCTGAAAACGCAAAACACCATCTCTTCCTTGGAAGAATACCTCTACTTTCTGATCTCTGACTGACTTTTTCAACTTAACTAGACTGGGATATCTATCCTGCTTTACCTTTACCTCAAAAGATAGAGATAAATTTGAGAATTCATTTACTACTGGGACTGACTCAAGAGTAGGAGTTTCTGAGTTAGAGTCTTTGACTCACACGAGATGGTAAATACACCACTTCGATACCATCTTTTTGGTTCCATAGTACGAAATCAACTAACCCCTAAGAGTTGTAGTACTACCCCTCTATTCAAGGACTGGTTCATTTGGAAATTGAAAACAAACTATTTTATTTCTTCAATCAACTGAGGCATAGCACGAGGGGAGACAATCCATGATGAGAATGACGTCAAAATCTGTCATCTCTAACTCTACGAGATCAATTGAAGTAACTTTTTGAGTTATTATGACTGGGCAGTTCCTATATACCTTTCTGGCTACAATGAAAATGCCTACTGGGGTAGACATTGAAAAGGGCTCTGCTAGATTTTCGGGACTGACTCTGAAATTGATGGCTATATATGGAGTTACAAAAGAAAGAGAAGCTCCAGGGTCTAGTAAAGCATAAACATGTAAGTGAAAGACCTGCAACGTACCAGTAACTACATCAGGAGAATTTTCCTGATCTTGGTGGGATTGAAGAGCATATAATCTGTTAGCACACTGACTACTAGTAGCACTGAAAGCGGCACCCTGTTGAGTCGGGCAACTGAATAAAACTGGCGATGGGACTGGACTTGTTGGCGCACATCTCTACCTTTCTAAGAAACTACCCTACACTCCTGAATCTGATATCCTAGCTTACGACACTCGAAGCACACATCACTTCCCACTCTACACTCACCCTAATGGTGTTCTCCATACTTCTGACATAAAGGATTGGTACGAGAACTGCTAACACTGACATGGGACTTAGAGCCTAGTGCCCTATCCTTATTGTCATTTCTGAATTTGGGTACTGGGGCACTGGCTGAAGAAGGTACTGGGGCTGAAGACCTCTGCTAAAACTGTGGATGGTTACCACCTTCTGAATTTGGCTAATTTAAATTAAAACTACTCATCTTAGCTCTCTTATTTTATTTCTCCTTCTTCTTAATCTTCTGCTCCTCTATCTGTTGTACATAGACTATCAGTCTAGACAAGTCCATCTCACTAATCAACACTACGATCCTACATTTGTTGACCACACTATCAGACACGCTAGGAATAACTTACTCATCTTGAACCTACTGTCAGCCACCACATAAGGAGCATATCTAGCTAACTGAGTGAACTTGAGAGAATATCCCTCACACTCATGTTGCCTTGCCTCAAATTAATAAAGTCTAACACTTTGGCCTTCCTCAACTCTAATGGAAAGAATCTGTCCAAGAAAGTCGTGGAAAACTCTTCCCATTCTACAGGCCTTCCATCAACAACTCTATCAACCAAGTATGGGCTATATCCTGCAATTGATATGCAACAACTCAGCACTCTGACTAGATGTCACCCCCATAGCATCCGTTACCTTCTGAACCATATCTAAGAATTCTTGTAGATCCTTTTCAGAGTTGGATCCTATGAAAGATGGAGGATTCATTCGGGTGAAATCCAAAATTATAGTTATAACAGTATTGGCCACTGGGTTGGTTGGAATAGTAGCTGGCCATTCATTCTGTGCTGTTATGGAGTTTACTAGAGTAGTGAGCGCAGCCCTAAATTCTGCGTGAGAGACATGCTCGTCCAGATAATCTGCCTGGATGGGCTGTGGGGATGGCTGAGTTTCTGTCCTTCTTCCATTCTTCTTAGAAGGCATTTTCTGTAAACAAAAAGAATAAATGGATTAGACTGAGATTTTAAATTAATCACATGCTCAATCACACGACATGAATACTAAAAGAAGGGAAACTTTTCCTAAACTCCTTGTAGCCTCTCGTCCATAAGTGGTGCGCTACACACCTATGCACAAGACTCTACTCGACACGGATTTCAGACTTCCTAGGACACATTAAAACCTTAGGCTCTGATACCAAGTTTGTAATGACCCCAGACTACCCCCTAGTCATCACACGGTGCTTACAGTCTCGAGAGACCATAAGCTAACCCATGAGATGGTACCTGCTGTGAGCACTGAATAACATGATCATAAATGTGGAAGAATACTCACATGCCATAAGGTTTTAATAACTTAATTTAAAACTAAAATATGAGTCTATAGAAACAACTGACTGAATCTAATAAAATAAAGATAAAGCGGATCACTAAATGTAATATTTGAATACTAAATAACTGACTCTAATATCTAAAAAACCTCTATAACTGACTGACTAAATATGAGTTGATGGTACAAGCCTCAACTAACTCCAACTAACTACTAACTGAGACATGAAATAAAGTAAGCCTGTCCTCAAAGTATGAGGACTCACCACTGCTACTGTTGAGAAATTGATGAGTCTACTCACGAGCCGAGAACTGATCGTCAGAACCCATGATATAATACATCATAGCGCAAAAGAAAAGGTATGCGATCAGTACTTTTAATGTTCTGGTATTCTGAATAAGGTAGGATAATATGCATAATTTCATGAACAAAACTAATGATTAACTGGATATGCATGTAAAGCATGGAGTACTGAGTAGAGAACATGGAACCTGTAGATACTGATAATGCATAGAAATCTGTAAATACTGAGAATGCATGACCAAGCATATAACATAACTGAGTAAAATATGTAAACTGAAATACTAATATAACTAAAATCTGTATGCTTTGGTCAAGAAATACTAAGACTGAATATCTGAACTGGGACTGTAACTAAGACGATATCTGAGATTATGTGAGTTATCATTTAACAGACATTCTCCAATTTAAGCTAATCGGAGTCCAACCTGTAACCCCAACTAGAAGGGTGTTAATAACGTGCCACGGGTGCTAATAATAGCTATGTGGATCCACTAAACTGATATAATGTCCAAAGGACTAAGGGTGTCAAGCCTTAATTGACGGGTGACCCCTGTGAGATAGTTAAGCCTAATTTGACGGGTGATTACTCATATCCTATGTTGGCTACGTAGTTCTAGAGTATAGGGACTTCTACTAACGACTCTACCTATCTGACGAGGAAGCCGCCATCCCTACACTCGTTCGGTGCTAAATCCTACTCCCAACTGAAAGACACTGAGGTACTAGACTGTTCTGAGTTGAATAACTGATATCTCACTATTCTGATAATGCTCATAATATAATCTAAAGACTATTTTGTAATGTACTGAGGCTAGACTAAATAAACAGCTATGGGTTTCGGGTATTGAATACCCCTAGGACTAAAAATAATAATACTGAAAGAACACTAAAGCTTGAAGGCCAAAACACGAAGGCTCTTATTAAATAAATCACTTCTGCAGACATTTTATCAAACACTTGTAGTTCATGGTTTTAAAACAATCGTAGGAATATCATGTAACTTGTAGAAATAGCTTGAATTTATCATAATAGTATTAAATCATGATTTAATTCAGTAAATCATAATATTTAAACATGAAAGATTGAATAATAACAATAATTTCATGGTAACATGGTATAGAATCATAGTTCATGGAGATTCATGGATGAAATCATAATTTAAAACATGATAACTTGAAAAGATCATAATTTTATAATTTAAAAAGGTTGCTTGGACTCCATGGATAAAAGGGATCCATGGATGAGCATCTAACATACCTTGGTTAATGAATTTGAAGAGATAAATGAAGAGTTCTTGAGAAATTGCCTTGAATTTGAGAGCCAGGGTTTCTTATTCTTGAAAGAGGGATTTTTGATTGTGAGAGAAATTGAAATAATGATGACTACTTAGGGTGTTTAGGTGTTAAATTTTGTGTTTTAGGTTAATTAGAGTCGTGAAAAAAATCCAAATACGCTTAAACGAATTTAAAAATGGAAGCTGAAAACTAACCATCTCGATTTTTGGCCTTGGCGCGACGCGTCACTACCACGCCAAGCCATTGAAAAAGGGACAACTGGGACCAGGATAGATGGCATGATGTGCCACCATCGTGGTAAGCCTGTGGATGCTATTTTGACCACCTCCGTAATGCGCCATGATCGCGGAGGCCCACTGAAAATTGACAAATGGGAAATTGGCCTGCTCTGCGTTGCACCATAATCACAGAGTCACACTGGAAATCGACAATTGTTATTTGGACTGTCTACGCGGCGCACTAAGGGTTAAAATAATGGTGTTTAATGATTGAAACTTAAAATCGCCCTAACTTCTTACCTGGTTATCAGATTTAAGTAAATTTTATATCGTTGGAAAGCTAACTAAATTTTCTACGTAATAACAGGCTCTAAACTAAAAAAATAATGAGTGTTTCAAAATTTCATACACAAATACTCATGTATTGGAACTTAGATTATGCTAGGGAAATATGGGGTGTTATAATCATCATCATCTGATAGATTGCACTTACTTTATGTGTTTATGTTGTGCTGTATTATCGTATTGAATTGTCATTTATGTATTTGTCTTACCTTTATTTACTTGTATTTGATGATCTTGTATCTACATGTTCTCCCTTGTTCTACTTATATATGACATAATGCATACTTGTGTTCTATCTTGGTGTGTTGTTGTAATATATGTGATATATTAAAACTGTTAGTGCAGGCGGTATGGGCTACCATTGTGGGACATTTTTTGATTGTAGGTGATGTGCCCTTAGTGTGTATTTTGAATATTTTATTTTCTACTTTTCTCGATCGGCCTATAATACCTACTGAGTACAAGTGAGCCATACTCACTCCTACTTCACCCTTTTGGTGCAGCATTAGATTCGGGTGCGCCTCAGACTGATTGATTTTGGGCTCCTTCACATTTCTCAAGGTAGCATTTGGAAATTTATACGTCCGGAGATCACCTCTATCTTTCTATATTAGTTATGTCTTTAATAGTGTTCAAAGATAGATATTTTTCTTTGTGGTTATTTTTTGATGTATTTGACTTCGGAATTGTGTTAATAGCTCTTATACTGTTGACACTAGGTTTTGGGAGTTATGTATACATGTGATGACTTTATTCTTTCCACTTTTATCATATCTATGTGGTTTGGCTTAGTTCTAGAAGCCTTACCTTGGGGGCATTTCTGTCTTTTCCCCGTGTATATTAGTTTGGGTGAGAGGCTTACTTGTCAAGGTTCGCCATGACAAGTGCCACCATGACCTATCAATTTTTGGGTCGTGTAAATATATTCTAAAACGTTGAAATGCTATAAATTAGTTATTAGTTTTATATAATCTTGGAAAGACGTCTTCAATTATGTAAACCCTTGAAATTTCCATTATTTGTAAAAAAAAAATATTGAGTGAGACACAATTGAAAGTTACATATTTGAGATACAATACTTTTCATATTATTTAAATTAAGTGCCTGTTTGGATGGTGGTTTCCCATGGTATGGTATGGTATGGTATGGTATGATATGGTATAGTTACCAAGGGAATCATGTTTGTTTTGATTGTTTTCTAAAAGGTATGGTATGGTAATTTTTTTCTGGTTTGGTAACCATGAAATCCCTCAATTTTTAGAACCACTGATTTGGTGGTATCCCATGATTTTTATATTTTTTTCCGATTATGCCCTTACTTAATATTTTCTAATCCTATTGTACCCATTACCCTATATTACTTCAAACCCTATATTTTTATTTTTACATTTTTCCTCTGCACTGTTCTCCTCTGTTCTTCTTTGTTCTTCTGTTGTCTTCTCTATAACCCTATGACACTTTGTTTCAGGGTTTTTTTTGGTGTTAAATCCACCAAATGTAAACTATAGGTTGCAAGTGTTCCAAAGGAACAACTTAAACCTGTGAAACAAATGACTCCTGCAGACAATTAGTCCGACTTCAATAATCGCACACATACCTTCTTGAAGCTCAAATTGCAAAAATATATGTTAGAACAACATGTTGGTTAGCATACTACCATCATTGTGTTGAATTCAGATCTTTGCATCGGAAGTCCGCTTCGAAGAATATTTCATGAACTATTTAAGTTCACTGTTGTGCTGGCAAAATGACATCTTAATCTTATTCTTAAGATCGTAGGTGACATGATGTATTTCACAAAAGTGTTTTGGGTAAATCTTTTTCTATTTTTTTTAGTATGTAGTATGTACAACTTCTGCAAACTAGTTTTGGATAAATCTATAAACGATCATTTGTTCTTTTGTTGAGCATTGTAGAAAGAAAATTATTTTATTAATAATTATTGATAAATTTAAAATTTATAATAATTAGAGGTATTTTAGTAAACTTATCCATTAAGATACATTACCCTATCATCAAATCAAATATTTTTTTTATTAAACAACAGTGTGCGATATAGTCTATCCAAATATTATATTGTAATATACTATACAGTACCATATCATACCATACTATACCGTACATTATGAAACCTTGACAAACTACCATCCAAACAAAGTGTAAATAGATGTAATATTAATTCCAATATCAATTGCTATTTTTTAATAATATTGTTCTTCTTGTGTATATAGTTTTATTAATTGATATAAGACACACGTGCAAAACACATACACTAAACTAGATTTTGTAAGGATTTGACTTTAAAAATAAGGAAAGATTTAAATATAAAAAAAAAATAACTGTACCTTGACGTTAAAAATAAGAAAGGATTTTAAATATAGAAAAAAAAACTAACGGTACCACAAATATGATTCAAATTGATGCGTCTCTCTGTATAGAGGTACTGCATAGCAAATGCAGAAGTGATGATCCATCAACCACTTAGAACATTTGGTGGTGAAATGTATATGTGCTCACACTAAAATATATGTTTATATTTATATTATTATATTAAAATGTGAAGAGTCTTTGAAAATTGATTTAAACTTTTACACTTTATTAAAAAATTTCGCAATAGATAAAATTATTTAATTTTAAATGAACATACAATATATGTTACACGTGCGAGGCACGTAGGATTAAACTAGTATATATAAAGGAAGGTTAGATGTCTGCTGATATGACATAATGTCTGCTGATGTGACATACTTCTCATTCACACTTTATTTTTATTTTATTTTTTTAACAATTTTTTCTATTTATTTATTTATTTATTTTTTATTGTTCAAAAATAAATATATTAATTATTACTCGTCCATTATTTTTATTTTTTATTTTTAAAACTTAAATGCATCAAAATTTACTATTTCACTTATTCATATTCTTTATTGTACACTTAAAAACTCTAAATCTATATCAATATATAATAATAAAAATAATGTAGCACCTCTTTATGACTTTCATCCCTATTTATCTTTTTTCTCGTTTGTTTGACATTTTTTCTTCATTTTTCTACATAAATAGTCGGCTAACTCTATTTGGTTGTCTTTTCATACCTATGATTAATGTAATAATGTGCAGATATTACTCTTATAACGTTACAAAAGTCCAATAGTCGCTTTATTAATCCTCTTAATTATAAAAACTCACAATTTTAGAAATTTATTGTATATTGAAGGTGATATTCATTTGGAATATATGAAATACATCCTTTTAACATTTTTGTATATAAGCCAAGGAAAACTAGAAGAATTGAGTATTCATACATGTCATTCTTTTTTCTTACACCTTAGTTACTTCTTCCCTTCCAATGAATGTCATATTTTTTTCCTTACACCTTTAGTTACTCTCTTTCCTTCCAATCCTATTTCACTTAGCTATTCTCACTTTTGTTCTCTTTTTAATTTTGTTTTAAAATATATTTTGTTTTTACTTTCTTTTGTTTCTTATTTTAATAATTATTTTATTTATTTTTTTAGTGATCTTAATATGACAATCTTTTAGATGGATGGGTGGAAGAAAATTAGAAAGTAAATGGAGATGAAGTTAGCAAAGAGGAGTAAGAAGATGTGAAAATTAAGCAATTTAAGTCGGAGAGTACACACCTTTTAAACGACTTAGACTAATAATTTTTCACCCCAAAAAATTATTTAATTGATTTTTTTCCTTTTCTTCATTTCTTTTCTATTTCTTTTTATGCCCCTTTAATAGTCATTTATTTTTATTTTATTTATATAGATGAAAAAATGTGAATCTTGTGCAACATAAATGTCGAGAAGTCATACTATAAAATATAATTAAAAAACGGTTTCAAAGGAAGAAGAAAATAACGATCATATCTCAAGTTTACATAAGTGTCGAGAAATCATATTAAAAAATATTAATTAAGAAACGGGCATCAAATTGTAAAAAAAAAAACAAAAAAATTCCTTCACCCTCATTACATCTAAGTATACCTCATGAGTTAAAAAAGACTATTTATTTGTATTTTTTTTACATAAATAACATGGCTACTCAATTTCCTTCTACCTAATTCTTATGGCTTAACCAATTTAAAATGTATTTATTTTTTTCTTAATTTATTATATGAAAGTGAATCTATTATTCAATTCTTTTTATTTCCTTTTTTTTTTTTAAGCTATTATTGTATGAAACGCTTAATGAGCTACTCATAAAAATGCAATTGATTGGATGTAACGGATGATGCACTACTCAATTAAAAAGGATCACATTCATGTATGTATTTAAGTGAATCACCGCAACTTCTTTCATCCATTTTCTCATACTATAAATGAATGAAAATAATAGTGTTGAATGGGGTACATTAATAGTTACAATATGTGCGCGTGCCTTATCTCAAGAACACATTGTTATATATGCTCAATAATGCTGCTTTTTCAATTACGTGAAATCATTGTGTGGACACGATAAAGCAGCAATGTCATTATTTTGAATTGTTTTTAACTTTATTTAATTATTATAAAGCAATATGATTTACTTGTGTTGAATTGAATTACTCAATTCTAAATTCGGTGTAGGATAATTTATTAGCATCTGTAATACAGTCGTCTAACATTTTCTGATGTCAAACTTTGTACTTAATATCAAGGTTACAAGTTCAAGTCGTAAAAATAATTTTTTGTAGAAATGCTTTTTTTACGTTATTTTAATGAATAACATCAATAATGTCATGTCTCATTGAGTTCCGACCTTTATTTTTCTTGACTTTCTGTTCTTCATCTCAGATAATTTAATGATTCCAAAACTATAATGTTTTAAACATTAACTTGGCACAAGCTTCCTTTCGATTTATTCTTTATAGTAGTAGGAGATGAGATGTAAATTATAATATTACATATAATAACGAACAACACAATAGAGAAGTAAAAATCAATTATATTAGCAACTCTCAAAGAAACATTCACGGCTAACAACTACATGTTATCTAATTATGAATGACAATTAAATTTGTGACATCTCATAATTTTCTTTATTTATGTTCTATTTAATATTTGTATGTTTAATTGTCACAAGAACATGACGTACATCTAATATACGATATTTAAATTATAGATAAATTTT
>JAPEIP010000011.1:27180178-27199220 GCA_026120095.1 Capsicum chinense
AAATATAATTTTATACTAAAGTGTGGAAATAAAAAAAGTTAAAAGTTAGATTACTATTTTACCCTTATATGCACTTAATGAAAATTTTATAAAATGATTAATTAATTTAGTACATAATAAAATTTTGATTACTTAATTATACCCTCTAATCTCTTTGAAGTTATGGTGCTCTTTGAGCTTCCAACCAAATTCAAAGAATGTATGTAAATTTAATTACCTCTCAATAAAGTAAATAAAAAAGCAGGCAATTAATTGGTGCATCCCGTGGATCAAGATTCAAGAGTATGTAGTCATTAGGAATTGAAAAAGAAACGTTATTTCAATTATTGGTATTGAAGACCTAAATTGCTATTCACTCATATTTTTGTCTTGCCAAAAAGGCCAAACTCCCATTAATTAATATTAGTAACATTTTTTCAAGCCCAAAAGTTACTCCTCCGTCCCAAATTACTCGTTCCAAATTTTCTAATTTGATATCCCATTTTACTTGTCTTTTTTCATTAATCAAGACAAGATAATTTTTTTTTAATGTTTTACCCTTTGCATTAATTACTTTTTTCTTCAAATTAAATTGTAAACATCATTTAATAGAGTACTATGATAAACTAGGCATGTTATTAATTATTTTTCTTAATTAATGTGTTATCTCAATTTGGGACAGGTAATTTAAGACGAAGGGAGTACGTACTATATTAAGTCAATATTTTTTCCTCAAAGTGGTGCACACATTCTCCCTTTTTTTTCCTGTTATTTTCCTCCATTCATCTTTTTCTCTATCTGCTCTACATATTCGATTTTACACTAACATATATAATGATTTTAAGAGATTAAAAAACTGGCAGAAGTTCTCATTGCCTACTCAAAGAGTACAAAATTGTGATGGCAAACTTTTGATCATCAAGAACTTCCATCATCAAGAACTTTTGATCTTATAAGCTTGAAATGTACTTTCCCTTTTTTGTGTTGCTTTTTTTTTTTCCACTCCTACTTTTGTTTGATTATAAAAACTCCAATGTAATTAAGATTATTACGTGGCAGTGACGTTGTTGGCTTTAAAAGTAATTAGATCATTTATATTAAGCATCATACAAGATTACTCCTTAAAATAATCTAATTAAGTTTGGTTAAGTAGGAGTCACACATATTTTCTGAATTCCATTGAAAATTGTATAGGAAAAAGTTAAATGAACATCTTTCCATTAAATAATAAATTTGATAATTTAATGCGCAATATTCTACTCAATGGGAAGGAGATTTTCGTCTTCTGCAAATGCCAACATGCCAACATTTTATCTTCTTAAAACGTATCTTTCAACCATTTAATCTCAAGAAATGATTTAAAAGAGGATAAAATTAGACGAAAGAGTTACATTTTTGTAAATATGGGTAATGAAAGAGTTGTTAACAACTAATTTCTGTTAGCCTTCTATAATCACTTAATATTTTAATAATGACAAACTAACATAATAAACATGCAGAATCAAGTCAGAAAAATTTTGTGACGGAGAAGATCATGGGCTAAATATAGAAAAAATCAATTAGGCGACTCTGAATGATTTGGAATATTTCAGAAGGAACCACAAGACTTTTATACAAGGAAAAGATCTCTGCGAGAAATAAGAGGACATGATTTGTGCGCCACAATATTATGTGAAAGCCAGATAAGGAAAATGATCATATTCCTTACATGGACATATCTGATATTGACATTGTATGAATATGGTACACTAAGTCAGAAAAGGAAAAACATATCTCACGCAAGACATATCTGATATGCACATGCTAAAAGATATGAATACTCAATCAATGAATCCATACAAATCCTTGGATGAATGTAAATACCTCGGTTTTTCCTTTTTAGAGAAAGAAAGCAGCCGAAGAAAAGACTATATAAAGGCATTGAAGATAGAAGAATCAACACACAACTTCACAGGACCTACCATTCTGTCTCAACTTTTAGTCTTCATAAAGCTTACAAAAAGATAAAGATTGAGTCAGTCCATTAGTTATACCGTCGAGGTTGTAACACAAGATCTGATGATAATAGACTGAGACTTATAGCTTGTTCCGCTCTACTGTAACTCTCTCAAGTTAAGCTCTAACGGAAACCCTTCAAACTCAAGGGGACTGGAATAGGCACTACACTGGTGATTCGAATTAGTATAAAACTCTGGGTTCTTTGTTATCTTTTATCATGCTTTTGGTTTAATTCTGTTTTATCTAGTATACAAACTTGCAGGTGAGTTGATTGACAAAATTAGCTCAAAGAAAAAATTTTGAATTCACTCCTCGAATTTCAATTGGTATCAGAGTAGGTCTCACCATTAAATGTTTCTTAACTGCACGTGAGTAAAGATCAAATAACCAACTATCAAATTTCACGAGCACTTCTTCAAGACGGGCACTCGTCAACAAGATCAACATACTTCAATAGACAACACTATTCACATTGAAAGAATAAATTCAAAATCTTTGTATAGTCAAATGACTTTCAAGATTAGGTGACCATCAATAAGGGATCAAAACCTATACCAGAGCTCAAAGACAAACAGAAGGAAAAGGAGCTGAGCAGCACGGACTTAGACAATGTTAAAAATTTTAAAATCACCAAAGAGCAACAAGAGGTAATCGAAACTAATGCTAAATCCATAAGTTTACTTTATTGTGCAGTTAGTGGAGCAGAATACGGATAAGATATCAACCTGTGAGACAACCACAAAAATATGGGATAAAGCGAAAGTAACCTATGAAGGTAGTACAAGGGTAAAAAAAGCAAGGATTAGTGCTCTGATCAATGAATATGAGCTTTAAAAGAAGGAAGAAAATAAGGGTGTGGAGTCAATGCACGATTTAGTAAAATCATCTGTGAGCTGAAGTCTTTACGGATGATTTATGCAAATAACCTTTAGGTTAAAAAGTTAGTGAGGAGTTCTCCAAAAGCATGAAAAATCAAAGCTGTCATTCCAGAAGATGGAGATATCCAAAAAATGACATATGATGAACTGTGACATAACCTTCTTGATTGAATAAAATCATATAAACAAGTATAACAAGGAGGAGAAGAAGAAACTCGTTAACTTCAGTGTTGTAAACCCGGGAGAAGGTGAGGAAATAAATGATGATAACAATGAAGGAATGACCTTTATAAATCAAGGGATCAGAAATTCTTAAGACAAAGACAACAGAGATATCAAGGATTCATTCACAACTAGTTCATAAGAAATGATGATCTCTGTTACTATTGCAGAAAACTAGGACAGATCAAATAAAATTGTCCTAAACTAAGAAGAAGGTCATATAAGAAAAACAAAATTTTTGTAGTCTGGGGTGACAAAGATGAGATTGAAGATGACATAAAAATAATAAACATGTGCTTCATGGAAATGGGTGAATCTAGTGAGCTAAGACCTTTTAATTGCCAAGAATGCAATTTTCTTCAAACAAATCTTGATATGATTGCTGATGAACTTCAAAAGAATATTGATAAATACAACTAAATTACTTAATAAAAGAAAAATTGGCAAACTTCTTTAAAAGAAAGATTAAAGAAGAAAGGAGAAAATGGAAAATTTAGGTTGAAGCAAGCCAAATCGAAATAGACTTGCTTCAAGAAGAACTTGATGATGCAAAAATGTAATTAAATAGCATTAGAAAATCACCAAGTCACAGTTCTGTATGGTCGAACTTTTTTAAAGCTAAATCAACTTCTTCATCACAGTTTTTTAGTTTTGCCAAATCCTCTTTCTCCTTTCAAGGACCTATTTGCTACACATGTGGAAAAAAAGGGTAAATATCACATAACTGCAGACAACAGTCTAAAGGAATATGGGTTTGGAGACCTAAAGCAATCACATCTAACTCTCAAGGATCCAAGACCACTTAGATATCTTTACGAAATTAATCTTTTATGTTACAGAAATATATCTGCAATAACTACAAGAAATGGATGTGGGTAATAGATAGAGTATGTTCTAAATACATGATCAGAAAGAAAGAAATTTTTTTCTCAAAGAAATTTGAAAGTGGATCAGTCAGATTTGGCCATAATGCCAAAGTTAAAGTCATAAGAGTCGACTGTATGAAGCTTAGATCCTTCTCCTATATTATTGAAGTATATCTCATAAATGGACTCACAACACAATCTATTGAGCATCAACTAGCCGTGTGATATAGGATTCGGTGTATCCTTCAAAGCTGAAAATTGCTCCATCAAGCATGAAAAAAGAAAAATCACTCTTATTGGTGATTGTGTTGATAATATGATAATATAAATTATCCTAATTTGCTAATCTGACATTTCTCACCGCTTAAAACAGTGACACCTGGTTGTGGCACAGAATATTTAGGCATGCCAGTATGCATGCCATCGAAAAACTTCTAAATTTGAATTGGTGAACGGTTTGCCAAAGTTGAAATTTGAAAAATATCACATCTGTTATGCTTGTCAACTTAGAAAACAGACTCGAACATCTTTTTGAGTCCAAAATATTATCAGTACCACCAAACTCCTTCAAACAATCTACATGAATCTATTTGGCCCCACCAAGACTGCAAGCATTGATGGAGAAAGATAGGTATTTTGTTATAGTTGATGAGTATTCACGCTTTACCTGGGTAATGTTTCTTTCTCATAAGAGTGAAGCATAATATTTCTTGTTCATAAGAGTGAAGCATTCTCTAATTTTGAGATCTTTTGTAGAAAAGTACTAAGAGAAGCAAGATACTTCATCACTTATGTTCATAGCGATCATGGAGAAGAATTCAAAGATAAAGTTTGTAAAGATTACTATGGTCAAAATGGTTATTCTCAGAACTTCTCCTCTCCTGATACCCTCAACAAAATGTTATGGTCGAACAAAAAATATATCCCTCCAAGAGACTGTAAGAACCATGCTTCTGGAATAAAACTTACCTGATTATTTCTGGGTAGAGACATTAATCACGGCATGTCATATTCTTAACAGGTGTCTTATCCTACCGATTCTTAAGAAGACACCTTACTAATTATGGAGTGTAAAGAAGCCTAACATTATCTACTTTCATTTTTTTAGATAAAAATACTTCATCCACAATAATGGAAAGAATAACTTGAGAAAGTTTGATTCACGAAGCGATGAAGGTATTTTTCTTGGTTTTTCTTTTATTATAGAGTTTATAATAAACGAACTCTATGTGTCAAAGAATCTATGTATATAGTATTTGATGAATCTAATCCCATTTCTATAAGCTTGAGTTTTGATGAGGAACATGTAAATGACTCTCAACAGTAGGGGTGTATAAAAACTGAACCGACCGATAAACCGAATCGATAAAAGTGTTATTGGTTTATTGTTATTGGGTTAACGGTTTTTTAATGGTTTTATTAAAAAAATTATTGGGTTATTGGTTTGATTTAATTTTTTCTTATTGGGTTATTGGGTAAATCGATAACCCAATAAGATATATATATATATATATCTTAATTTTCTCTTTAATTTCTATAAATTAACAAACCTATTATTTCAATTATACAAACTCTTAAATTCTCCGAACAATATTTAGTTCAAACTTGATGATTCTTGTGAATTAAAACACATTATGTAGGATTTTTGGTTACAGCTAAGATTCAATTTTTTTCCATGTTAGTTACTACTATTTCTATTTTATAAGTATTTTCTTATTGGTTAAACTGAAAATCGAATTGATAAGGACTAAAAATCGATAAATCAAAACCAATAAAAAATATCTTATTGGTTTGGTTATTGGTTTAGCATATTTAAAAATCGAAAACTGACAAATCAAACTGATAATATATAAAACTAAACCGAACTAAACCGATCGATGCACACCCCTACTCAACATAAAGCTTCTCCTTAGATAGCACCGAGCCAATTGACTCTAAGTCAACTACAACTCAACCAAATTCAAATCCTATTGTCGAATCATTAAAAACAAATGGTACAAGAGATTGGAGGCATAGTGTATGTTTTCTAAATGAGTTTATCATTAGAAATCCAAATGATCAATATAGACAAAAGTTTCACTAAGTAAACAAGCTTCAGTAGCTCTTGTATCTTATCTTGAACCTAAGAAGGTTGATGAGGCCCTAAACGATGAATCATGGGTCTTATCCATGAAAGAAGAACTAGGTCAATTTGAGCAAAATCAAGTCTAGAATCTAGTTGAACAATTGAAAAATTGCTCAATCGTTGGAACCAGATGGATCTACTGAAATAAAGTGAACAAAAAAGGTAAAGTCATAAGAAATAATTTCAGGTTAGTAGCTCAAGATACTCTCACCACAAAGGTATTAACTATGATGAAACCTTTGCTCCCACATCAAGGCTAAAATCTATTCACATTTTTTTAGCATTTGCAGTCTTTAAATGTTTTAAGTTATATCAAATAAATGTTAAAAGTGTTTTTCTCAATAAATTTATTAATGAAGAGGTCTTTGTCAAACAACCTCCTGGTTTTGAAGATCCCTCATATTCAAATCACGTTTTCAAACTCTTAAAAACACTCTATGGTCTCAAACAAGCTCCAAAAGATTGGTATGAGAATTGAGGACTTTTTTATTGAACAATAACTTTCAAAGACATAAAATAGATACTAAAATTTTACTCAAACATTGGATATTAGTTTGCTTATTTTACAAATCTATGTGGAAAATATTATCTTTGGTAGTCTTAACACCTCTTTGTGTGAGAATTTTGTAAATTATATTAAAGGAGAATTTAAAATGAGTCTCATAGGGAAACTTAGAACCTTGTTGGGTCTACAAATCAAGCAAATCCCAAAAGGAATGCTCATCAACCAAACCAAATAAACAGAGGAGGTCATTAAAAATTTGGAATGAAAAAGGAAAAAGCCTTCAAAACTCCCATGAATCCCTTAACAATTCTCGACTCATATACATCCGACAAAGATGTTGGTAAAAAGATATATAGAGGAAAGATTGGGTCTCTACTCTTTTTGACCGCATGTCGACCAGTTATTGTGTTTAGTTTTTGCAAATGTGCGAGGTTTCAGTTGGCTCCCAAGGAGTCCAACCTGATTACTTTTAATAGATCATTCACAATCTCTTCAGGACTCAAGATACTAGACTATGTGATGAGTGGAAAATTTACCACTTATCTACATCCAAATTTATGTACGCTACGATTAAATGATTGGGCATATGAGTCAAATTCTTTGTTAAAATATATTAATTCCCATAGTCTTTCTGTTTGTAGGTAATTGGATGAAAAAGAGTTGAAGCAAAGTTGAAAAGGGAAGCAAAAGACAAAGATGCTTACTCAAGCTGAAAATTTAGATTAGGGATTGACCCTTAGGTACCATAATCATGGAATAACATTCAATATTATAATCTAACGCCAAATAAAACCTCGGCGATCACAAGTTATCTACCATGATCACAGGAGTTGCAAATGCTGGAGTCGTGAATGCGATCAAGTTAAGGCAATCATTATGGAGTAGGATATCTTTAAGGGCAAAAATGGAAATTCACAAGCTGGTTCCCAAAATCCTAAATGGCCAAAACCCTTTTACAATTTGACGATCTTCATGAAATTTTTGAGTTCTAGAGAGGAGAAAAGAATTGTATGCTTAATTCCAAGTGATATTTTAGTGGAAGATTAAAATTGAAGTTTGAGTTTAATCTTATTTTACTCTTCAATGGAAGACTTGAATGCAAATTTGGGTAACTCTCTTCTCCTTAAATTCATGAGTAGCTAAATTATTATCTTGGGGTTATGCTTGAATAGGATGTTAATATGGATGGGTATTGATTGTTAGTCTAAATTGATGGTTAGTGATGTTGGGTTTTCGTATTACTCTGTGCTTGAATTGAAAATTATGGGTGAAAACTCTAGTTGCCTTGGATCCCACATCATCCTTGAAAGAGGGATGTAGGTGATGAGTAATTGTGAACAACTAATTGATTTTAGCTTCTTCTTTAGCATTATCTTAGAAATAAGGATGTTATGTGAAATTACCATGTTCATAAGCATCATCCTAGAAATAGGGATGCTAAGTTAAGGTATTGGGTTGATAAAACTTGGCACACTCATGAGGTATTCAAAAGAATCCACGAGTGAAACTTAGTGTTTTATTGAAAGGCTAACACTAAGAGCCTAAACCTAGCTTACCAATCCTCATTAACAAAAATTGGTACTAACTCTTGATTAACCCCAAGACCTCTCTTAATTGGTTTTAATCATCAATTGTTTGCTCTCATATTAGTGTTATAGTGCAATTTTGTTCAACATAGTTCTAATTCCAAACCCCCTATTTAATTTTATTTTTTGTTTTAATTTTGTATTACGGATTAACTCCTAGTTAACTTTCAACACACCTAGGAATAGGAAAATAGTTACACTCTTTGTGGATTCAACCTCGACTCTTGTTGGATTTATATTGACGATGATCGCCTTGCATCAAAATAATGGTGTAAGTTGATCGCTATAAAAAAATGGCACCGTTACCAGTGAGTGAAATATAGTTTTCACTTGTGTTGTGTTGTTTGTTACTTTGGGTTCACTCGTAGTGTTTTTATTTACATCGTTTGTTGTTTTTGTTCTTTTGTTAGGTGATTTTCATAATAACCATGAAACCACGAGCCACAATGGAAGAAATGACGTCTCATTTGATGGAGACCTCGATGTTGAGGACCATCTTAATCATGCGGGGCATGCTAGTGCCTTTCGCATCCCACCGGCCGAGGGAAATGGGGTATTCCATGTAACAAGTGTGATGCTCCACATGTTACAAATAAAAGGTCTATTCGGGGGTCAAGCACACGAAGATGAAAACCTTTATTGAGGTTTGAATCCCGGTTGATATCCCCTATATTACTCAAGAGTTTATTTGATTGAGGTTTTTTCCATTCTTATTGATGGGAGATACAGTTTTGTTGTTGAGATCTCTAACTGCCGGGTCCATTACATCTTGATATTTCCCCCCTTCTAGAATGATACAACTAAGAGATGAAATCACAAATTTTCATCAAATTAGCAGTGATCCCTTAGATGAGGTATGGCGACACTTTAATGATAAGCTCATGCAATGCACAAACCATGAAATATCAGAGAAGATGTTTCTCTAATTATTTTATGTGGTGTTGGACAAATAAACAAGACGGTGGTAGACAATGCATCAGGTGGTTTTCTTATGAAGTTTTCATACGATGTTATAACAAATATACTCTAGAAAGTCACTAAGAAAAATCAAGGATGGCATACCCAAGACTCCGAAGTGGCCATAGGCTACCCCGATGCATATTATGTTAACAAAGAGCAAAAAATAAGGATGAATAAAGGGATGAAAATATGTCCAAAGAGATGACCTAATTAGAGCTCCTCACTAAACTCGTAATGGGAGAACCTACAAAAACTATCAATGTTATTGCCTCTCAAGGTACATAAGGTTATAATAAGGATAAAGCTAAGGAACTCGATGAAGATATAAGGATGTTGGAAAATTATTTGGGGGGGGGGGGTTCCTGCCCCATTTATTAAAGGCAAGATGAGAATCAAGGTTAGAACAATCGAGACCAAGGTTGTGATTAGCGTGATAGAGAAAAAGATAGATATCGAGATTAAAGGGACAAGGAGAGAAGTTATGATAGATATATGACCTCTCATGATCATATAAAGGATAAGGAATCAAGCTCGGTGGACCCAAAAAATTTCAAAATCGAGAATGTGCTTGCTCAAATTTTGATGCGTGTTGAAGGCACCGACAAAATGGTAAGGGAGATAAAGAGCGACTTTTATCAACTTAACCAAATAGTTATTTCACATTTGGATTCCATTAAGTAGTTAGAGACATAAGTGGGGCAAATTTCAACCTAACTCAATGCTGGGCTAAAAGGAGGTGTACCTAGTGATACAGTGGCAAATCCAAAGAATGAAGCCCATGTTATGGCAATAGTTACTAGAAGTGGTAACCATCTTGATGAAATGTGGTTGAGGTTGAGGAAAAGTCCCTTGATGAACAAGTGAGTTCTAAGAGAAAATAGCTTACGAAAATAAATGATGGTGTGCTAAAGTCTCATGAAGTGGGTGATGAAGAACCAATGATAGTTGAAGATAAGGGTAACGAGGAAGAGGATCCTAATGGGAATGAACCTAAAAGTGTTCCATTGCCCCAATAAAAATTCCTCCACCCTTTTACAAAGGTTGAGGAATCAAGTTGACTCTGCTAAGCTCAAAAATTTTCTTGCAAAACTTAGCAACCTCTCAATAAATAATCCACTATTAGAGGATCTTCAAGATCCCGAGGTATGTAAAATCAATAAAAAACTTGATGTCGAAGAAAAAACTTATGGATGGTTAGACTATTGAAGTGACCCATATATGTAGCGCCATCATGTTAAATGCCATAGCATTGAAAAAAGAAGACCCTGGTGCTTTTTCAACCCCTTGTACCATTAGGACTCATAAATTCGAAAAGAAAATTGCATGACCTTGGTGCTAATATCAACTTGATTCCATATGTTATGTATCAAAGGCTAGGGTTGGGAACTCCTACAACCACTACCATGAGACTCTTGATGGTGGATCGCCTAATTAAGAAATCGGTTGGAATGATATACTATGTATTGGTAAAGGTTGATCGGTTCATCCTCCTGGAAGATTTTATAGTCGTCGATTATGATATCGATCATGAGATACCAATCATACTCGGGAGACTATTTTTGGGTATCGAAAGAGAACTAGTTGATATAGAGTATGGAGAAATGAAATTTTGAGTGCAAATAATTATGAAGTCTCTTTCTGTGTGTGTAAAATTAAAAATCTACCAATAGAACTTCAAGTGGTATCCGTGATTGATGTCATAGACAAGGAGGTGGATCTTGTACAGCTCAAGGATCTAACTTAAGGATATAAGAATGTCGTGCCACTATGATAAATTAGGTGCTAGATGGGAGGCAACCCATCATGGTTATGAATTTAGCCCGTATCCTTTTGTATTTTAGATTGTTAGAGTAGATTTTATTTGTTTAGATTAATTTATGCAAACGAGGCACCTAAAGGGCATATTTGAATGATTTTAAGTAATGGTAAGTATGGTAGAAGTGAGTTGTTGGTTGAGTCGTTAAAAAATAGGGGATCAAAAATTAGTATCGATTACCGCTATCACATCACCGTGCCATTGTGGTAGTAATTTCCATGTCATCATGATTATGAATCTTTGACTGTGATCAAGGTCGAGACTATTTTATAATTTAAACAGTCGCTCAAAATAACTACCACCATATTTTTTCCTAACTTTCTCTCAATTGCACCCATTTTGGTCATTGTTGAAAGTACCTCCAGTAAATTGCATCTTCTCTGCATTTCATCATCAAGTATGTGCTTCGCTTCTTTTCTTTATGCTTATGTGTGGTCCTTAGAATGCATGTTTAGGGTAACAACCTAAAATTGTTGTTTGTATGCTTAATTTTGAGCTTAATTTATCCCATGTTGTGAGTTGGCTATTATTTTTGGTGTGTACAAATTCAGGTAAGTCTTGAGTACCCAAAACTATTCAAAATTGATAAAATAATTATGCACACCAAGTGCTTGGTGAAATTCCCAAACAAACCTCTTGATTGATTTCCACTGATGTAAGGGCATGACTGAATGTTTAGGAATTGTGTGTCATGTTCTTAATGCTAGTACTTGTTTTAGATACAAATTGGTTGCGAAATTGCCATTTTTGAGTATTGGATAATTATTGTACCGCTATCTCTAATACTGCAATCGTGGTATAATGAGTGTGATTGTAGTAATGCAGGTGGGACTTAATGGATACAATCATGATAACTAAGAACTGTCTAACATATCTCTTAGGTGTCGCGATTGTTACCCGATTAGATCACAATTGCAGCAACTAAGGCCAGTTTGACAGACTGGTTTAACCCCTAAATTGTTATTTCCAAGCCAGTCCATGATGTCTCACCACCCTTTTAGCTTAATTAAGTCCATAACACCCACTTCATGGCCCCCGAATGAGAAACTGTCTACTATGAGGACTTGGCTAAAACAAAGTTAATCCCTGTGTGAGGTATATCTTTAAAAAAGGTGCTCGAGAAGCTCCTAGCTTTTTATGATAGGCTGGTGGACAACGGGTTAAGGTTCTTTTCCCCATAGCTATACCAAGTAAATAAGCATTGGGTTAGGAAGTTCTATGCAAATCTCTGCTTAGTACTACCTCTGACCTAATTATGAGAATTTGAGGGAAGGATTTTTGTCTATAGGCCAAACAGATTAATGATTTATATGGGCTAGCATATGCTGATATGACTCCATTTAAGGATAAGGGTTGTGCACCAGGGAGTTGGTTAGTTGAGAAATTGTTTCTAGAAAGAGAGGTCTCATGGGTTACCATAAAATTTGTATATCATTGCATGACTACATGAATGATGCTTAAATCTAGCTAGCCATCATCTATAGCCGTGTCTCCCCATCAACTAACATGACCTATGTCCAGGATATATGAGCTCAGATGGTTGCATGCATATTTCAAAATATTTCTTTGAATAATGGATGATATGTGCTCTCGAACGTTAGGTATTTCAAGAACAGAGGTGGCTTGATACTTATGTTTCTTTCCTTGATTACAAAATTGTGAAAGAGGGCCGAAATTGAGTAGTACTTCGAGGACACTTGGGTGTGCCCAAAGATCCCCATTTACCCATTAAAGATTTGTGGTGTGGATGCTTCCTCCAAGATAAAAAAATTAAAAGTTGACTCAGGTAAGTAGGTAGAAAATGAAATGAATTCTTGCAGGCTGTTCTCAACTGGACCTTTCAAGGATTTCTGGGGCTAGATGCGAATTATCAGCAAGTTGGTGTCGAATCTACCTCAGGGTCTGGGAGAACTTCCACCACTCATTATTATTATGTTGCTCAGGCTGATTATGGGTGATTTCTTGAAAATAAAAAAAATAGTGGGATACTATATCTAGACTTGAGTATGCTTACTCTTTATTAGCACGATCACATCAGTCTCCGTGGGAGTCATATGATAAAATGAGAAGAAGGGAGAAAAAAAAAGACAACTTCTTCACACACATGTAGAAAGCGGTGAAGGGTCTACAAAAGATATTAAAACCCAAGCATAGACTTTCTTCTCCCAGCACAGAGGCAGATGATGATATACCAGCCAGGTGTTCCAATGATGATGATTCTGAGACCGAGAGTGACGATAAATCTTGATGCGGGTACAAGGAGCCCCTTTTACTTTTTCTATACTTTCATGATTATGAAGTGAGGACACTACAAGCTTTTAGTTGGGGGTGCCCGTCTCCATGTTCAGTTGATAATTTGATTCTTCGGTCCGTATGATTTGGATATTTATTTAGATGCTTTTATGTTTATTTGGATGGTTCTTATTTTTATTTGGGTTGTAATATTGGGCACCCTGATGGTACCTGCATTTGAGTATTAGTCATTTGCTTTCATTTTTAGATTTATTTTCATTCTAAGATTTTTATGTCTCTTAATAATGATGTTGGATAATCCTTTCCCTATGATAGATTGATTGGTGACATTCTTAAAGAAAAATCGCCATCTTTGGGTTTTGAGCTATAGATGTAGGGGAAGTGTTAGTACTTGTGGCATTATAGATTTAGGATTATTGTTATTCCTATAGCATAGTCTGAGTAGTCATATGGTATGCCCTTGTGAGAGTCCAAATGTGAGATGATTGCTTGATTTGGTGCTAATGATAGCCCATATTGCATGGTAAAATACAAAGCACGCATCCTCCTCCATCCAATTTTTTTTTTTGAAAATCAAGGGAATGGATGTAAATAATTGTGTAACAACCCTTTACCCTCTTCTTGTGACTCCAAACTCTTTAGTAGGTGGTGTATTGTAAATAACTCCTTTTGTCACAGTAGGGAATGAAATTGATTCTTCTTGGAAAGTTTACATGTCGTGGATGGTGAGTTTAGTTGCTTGATTCTCATTTTTACTCGTGTCATATAGAACTTGCACCATTGGTATTTCAGAGCTTATCTTTCTCACCCATGGTCGGGGAAATGATCTTAGGCTTTTCTTGTGAACATGGAAAACCACTCGAGCCTAAAAAACCTACCAATATTCAATCCTTAGTCACCCCTCTTGAGCCTGTGATCCTTTTTTTGTCAACCTCATTACAAGACCTAAACCTTATTGAAAACTGATCCCTCTTTTGAATTCTACCCTCCTTGAATTTGAAAGTGCCAACGCGAGGCTAAACGCCTAAATTGGGGTGGTAGATCTTGCAAGAGGTAATCTTGGGCCACTGTATTGTAAGTGAGTTACTGAAAGCTTAGTAATGAAGATGAATAAATGATAAAAAAAAAGTAACCATCAAAAGAAGGAGAAAGCATGAGATTACACAAAGGAAAGAAATGACAAGAAAATTCTTTCAAAAAATGGGTGAAATAATATGGTACAAGTAGGCATGTATTGTTCAAGAATAGATGAAGTGGCCCATAACCCAAGGTTTGATCTAGTAGTGTAAAGTGTGGAGTTCAAGGAGGGTATAGTCAATATTTTCCCAAATGTGTATACTACCCTTCCCCGAGCCTACATTACAAACTTAGAAAGCACTTCAGGATTTCCTACCTAGTGTATTAAAGTTAACAACAATCGAAATAAGGGAAAACATATGTCAAGATACTTGTGTGCATTGAGAAAATCTTTGTGAGTGTGAGTGTTTGTGTTTTGGTCCCTTGTTACGTGATAGAAATTTTGATGTGATAGGACTTTTGTTCATGAGGAGGCATGTAACCTAACCTAACTTGATGAAATTGTAATCATTTGAATTGAGAGAAAGGAGTGCAGTTGATCCACTATTGATTGAGATTCACTTCTAATGAGTTAGTGGTTGTTCTTACAAGTCTTGTGCTTCCTTGAAAGAGTGATTGATTTTTAGGGGGGTTGTGCAAATTTTTCTTCCCATTCTTGTGGATAAATTATTAGTGAAAGTTAAGTACGAAATTATGATAATCATTTAGTGGTACAAGTGGGCTTATAGGTTGAATAGTCTTATTGAGTAAGAAGTAGTGTTGCTTGAGGTTAGCAAAGCTTTAAGTTGGGAGTGTTGATGAGTGACAAATTTACCACTCACCTATATCCAAATTCATGCACTCTATGATTAAATAATTGGGTATATGATGCTAATTCTTTGTTGAAATGCATTAAATCCCATGGTATTTGTATTTATAGGTAATTGGATAAAAAGGAGTTGAAGCAAAGCTGAAAAAGGAAGTAAAAGACCAAGAAGCGTACTCAAGCTAAAAATCTGGACTAGGGATTGTTCCTCAGGTACCGTGATCACGACATGACAGTCATGATCGCAATATAACTCCAAATCAAACCTTGTCGATCACGAGATGTCTACTGTGATTACAGGATTTGCCAATACGGTCAAGATAGGGTGATCACGATGGTGCAGGATATCTTCAAGGGCAAAAGTGGAAATTCTCAAGCTGGTTCCCAAAACCCTAAATGGGCAAAACCCTTTCACAAGTTGAGGATCTTCATGCAATTTTTGAGTTCTAGAGAGGAGAAAAGAATTATATGCTTAATTCCAAGTGAAATTTTAGTGGAGGATTCAAACTGAAGTTTGAGTTTAATCTTATTTTACTCTTCAATGGAAGATTTGAATGCAAATTTGGGTAACTCTCTTCTCTTTAATTCCACGAGTAGCTAAATTCCTATCTTAGGTTATGTTTGAATAGAGATTTAATGTGTAGAGGTGTTAATTCTTAGTCTAAATTGATGGTTAGTGATGTTGGGTTTTCCTATTACTCTATGCTTTAATTGAACATTGTAGGTGAAAACCCCACCTGGCTTGGATCCCGCATCATCCTTGAAAGAGGGATGTGGGTGACGAGTAATTGTGAACAACTAATTGATTTTAGCTTCTTCCTTATCATTATCTTAGAAATAAGGATGTTATGTGAGATTGCTATGTTCATAGGCATCATCCTAGAAATAGGGATGCTAAGTTAAGGTACTTGGCTGATAAAACTTGGCACACTCTTGAGGTACTCGAAAGAATCCATGGGTGAAACTTAGTGTTTTATTGAAAGACTAACACTAAGACCTTAAACCTATCCTACCCAATGCTCATTAAATAAAATTGGTTATACTCTTAATTAATCGTACTTGAGTTACCCCTAGGATGGCATAATCCCAAAACCTCTCTTAATTAGTTTTAATCATTAATTGTTTGCTCTCATATTAGTGTTATTGTGCAATTTTGTTCAACATAGTTCTAATTCCCCCTCCCCCCAATTTAATTTAGTGTTTTGTTTTAAGTTTGCATTACAGGTTAACTCTTAGTTGACTCTCAAAATACCTAGGAATAGAGAAATGGTTGCACTCCTTGTGGATTTGACCCCGACTATTGTTTGGTTTATATTGATGATGACCGCCTTGCATTAAAATAATGGTGTAAGTTGAGTGTTATCGCTATGGTACCCTATCTCCTTAAATCTTGACTTAATTGTCTATTTCGATGCTGACTTTGCAGGAGATAAAAATGATAAAAAAAGTACTAGCGGGATGTGTAAATTCTTAGGGATTCCCTAATCTCATGGAACAACAAGAAACAAACCTCAGTTGCCTTATCAACTACTGAAGCTGAATACATAGTCATTGGTAACTGTGATACTCAAATATTATGGATAATGTACCAATTACATGATTTTGATGTTTCTCTTGAAACTGTGTCAATATGTGTGATAATACTTGTGTCATTAATTTATCTAAATATGTTGTGCATCACTCTAGGGCTAAGTATATAGATATTAAACATTATTGTGTTCGCGATCATGTTGGAAAAAATGTGATTTTGTGCTAAATTTTGTTGATAATAAAATTTAGCTTGTTGATATTCTTATCAAACCCTTGCTAGAAGATCATTTTTATTTTCTACGAGTAAAACTCAAAATTATATGCTTAAATGTAGAATAATTCTTGTTCAATTTTTTTTTAATAATACATGCTTTAATGAAAAATACCTTTTTTATGTATATTTTCCTTACACAATCTTTTCAATTTTTTTCACCTCTCGTACACATCTTTCCTTAATTATTGCCCCTATGTTCCGACTCACTCCACTATCTTTTCCTCATTCATATCTCTTCTTGTCTTTTATCTTTTCTGTGACTGCATTCTTCCCCTCCTAACCCATACTTTCAAATTCCATCCCTTCACCTCCCTTTCTTTATTGTTTAAACTTCCTTTTCACTTTTTATCTCTCATCCCTGTCCCTATGCCTCAAACCAGATCAATGTCTCACCCTATAAAAACTCCAGCTGACTACTTCTGTGATAACCAAGACCCTGTTCTCATCGTCGGCTCTTTCGAAGATGCTTTCTCTCACTCTCTTCACTCCACTAACCTTAAAAAATTCACATCTACTAGTTCCAACTCTTTCTAGAACTAACCTAAATCAAACTCTTATGAAACTCTTCCTCTAGAAGACATGGACAAGTTATGACTTCTTATCGAGAGAAGTTTATCACTTTCCAAAGTCGCTCAACTATTTCGAGGAGGGTTGTAAATCTTCAACAATTGAAAGAATTTTAGTGCAACTTAAGACCTCTGTTTAAGGCTTAGGATTTATCTTTGATATTTTGTCGTTATGTATAAGAAGTTTATGAGGATCTAATTTGAGTCTTCACCTTTCACAAGATAACGATGAACTTGAGACCCTTGTGTTGGGAACAAAAATTGTTTGAAATGAATTTTTGTTTGAAAAGGTGTTTGATACTAAGTTCTCTAGAGTGGTCTCTTTTATGAGTGAAACTTTGCCAGAAATTTTTGAAGTCAACTTTAAAGAGGCAAAAGCTATTGTTGCCGAACCTAAGGCAAACCTATCTAACTTTGTCCCCTTGACTTTATGGTTTAAGTATAGAATTGTGTCCCACTTCATTACTACTACTCTAATTCCTCAAAAAGGGGTCTTTGAGCATTGTTACAGCTCGAGATGTGTTTGTTCTGTAACATTTAATCAAAAGATACAAGATTAACTGGGCATTGTGGGTTTGGGAATACATGTTGGAGAGTGCCTCTGACCCTCATGCTTCAGAAAGTTTTCCATATGGTTTGTTAATTACTCGCATTTTGAACTCTTACTCAATTTATATGTCATATTTTCTCATTATTAAAGTATCTGCCATCTACGACTGCAAAACCTTTGCTAGCATAGGCTATGCTTTGGTTGGGAGTAAATGGTGGAAAAATGATTCTAGTAAAGTAAGGTCTGATCTCCCTAAAGTAAGTATGTATGTTGCTAACCCTACCTATACAGTGTTGAAGGAAATAAATGATCTAAATAATCATCTGCACAACATCGAGGAAAGTCTGATGAGACTCTAGGAGTCTGTGTCTTAATTGGTACAACTTAGAAAGGATGCAAGCATGGATGTTGGGAAGGTTCATATTGTTCTAGATAATCTAAAGCTAGAAGGAGTCAAAATTTTCAATAAAGTATTTAAGCAAGTCGACTCCATAAAGACTAAAATCAATTCCTCCCACAATGAGCTCGCTATATTGGTGCAGAATTTCTATTTAAACTTCTTGTCACTACCCAAAATAGGGCCTAGCTGTGATGGATATCTCAAGTCTTTCAAGGACCGGAGACCACCCCCATTAACCTAGCCAACCAGAACACAATACAATTAGCTGCAGATGAATTCCAAACATATAACAAGATAGAGCTGAGTTTCGAACATATAACAAGATAAAACTGAGTTTTGAACATATAACAAGATAGAACTGAGTTGTGAACATATAACAAGATAGATAAATCAACTGAATAGGATCTAAGAATCCACAATACCGAATCCACCCATATCTTGTCCATAAAAGCCTCTAAGAAACCAAATATCAACCAAAGTTGGGACATACCCCCGACCATAGCCAAAAACCCACCAAAATAGTCTAGGACGTAAGTAAAAACAAGACCATAAAATGAGGGCCTTCCAGAGAATGAAATCTCACCATATAATAGATCACTACGGATAATCTGGAAGTCACCTACCACTGCATAAGGAACAGAAGTATCTTTGG
>JAPEIP010000011.1:27225071-27259554 GCA_026120095.1 Capsicum chinense
TATCAATTTAGTAGATCCACACAACCATCGTTAGTACCTGTGGAACAGTATTAACACCCTTCCAACTGGGGTTATAGGTTGAACTCGAATTAGCTCATATTAGGGAATGTCGGTTAGATGATACCTCCCATAGTCTCAGATATAGTCTCAGTTACAATCTTAGTTAAGTTATGTAATCTTAGAGTTGCTTGAACAAAGCATACATATATCAATATTTTTTAGTAATTTAGTTTACAAATTTTACTCATTCCATGTTATATGATTGGTCGTGCATCCCAGTGCCCACAAATTTTCACGTATCTTCAGTAGTTACAGACTATCATACATACCTGCTATTTACAAATTCTCCATATTTTTAGTATCTATAAATTCCATGTTTTCTACTCGGTACTCCATGTTTTACATGCAATTATCAGTTAAATATTAGTTCTGTTCATGAAACCATGTCTGTCGGCCTACTTCATTTAGCATACCAGTACATTCAAAGTACTGATCGCATACCTTTTTTTGTGCCATGATGTATTATATCATAGGTGCTTATGCTCAGTTCCCAAACCATGCTTCGACTTCACTTCTCAGGATATCAGTAGTACAGTAGTAGTGGTGAGTCCTCATTATATTAGGATAGATTATTTTACTTCATATCTCTATTTCAGTAGCTAGCAAAGTTAGTTGGGGGCTTGTCCCATAAGCTCATATTCAGTCAGTCAGTTTTAGAGGCTTTTCAGACATTAGAGTCAATTATTCTATATATAGATATTATACTTAGTTGTCCAGTTTATCATTATTTTATTAGATTCAGTCAGTTATTTTTATGGACTCATATTTTTGTTTTAAATTCAGTTATTAAAACCTTATGGTATGTCAGTATTTTTCCGCATTTATGATCATGTTATCTAGTGCTCACAGTAGGTACCAGCTCATGGTTTAGCTTGTGTCCCTCAGGACTGTAAGCACCGTGTGATGAATAGGGGTAGCCTCGGGTCATTACAAAAGCTAAGTGACCATGGATGAAATTTTCTCATAGGGGCTAGCCCTATGTCCTCTTCTCCTAATAAGTAGCATATAGTAATAATGTAGTTTGTTAAGCTTCTCCATACTTTTCTTTTCTATATTTTATGTCTTTTTGCTCTGTACCTTGATATTTTGTTGTCAACTTTTTTATTCTATCCTTTTCTGAACAACGTCTTTCTTTTAGCTAAGAGTCTATTAGAAATAACCTATCTATCTTATGAAGGGAAAGGTAAGATTTATTGATATCATATTCTCTCTAGATATCGCTTATGATATTACATTGGATGTTATGTTGTTGTTATTTTTTTATGTGTATATTGGTTGTAAATTATTACTATGTGTGGATCTGCTCACTCTAATAACCTACGTACTTGAAACATTGTGAAAATTGAGCATTTACAGCTCAAACTCCATTGAAGAGTATGAAGAGCAAAGAAGAAAGAATCTTATTGAGTGATCATGGTTAAAAAAACCCTCAAAGTAAGTGCCTTAACCAAATTATATAGATGAAGAAAAGAGGCTGAGGAAAAAAATCTTCTAACTCACTCAAATTGACAGCTAAGTCAACATCAAGCAACTAATTGTGACATTGAGCATAACAGAATAGAGCTACAATAACCAATGAAATAGTAATTGTAACTATGTCCCTAATGGTGAAGTACATTAGTATAATGTGCATGTATTTAGTGTATATCAACAACCTCCTCAAGCTGCAGGGTGCAAAATATTAAGCATACTAATCTTACTTAGTAGGTGCTGATACTGAGCATGACTCAAACCTTTGGTGAGAATATTTTCAACCTAATACTGAGTTGGAATGTAGGATGGTTGAATCAGAACTTACTTGATCTTGTCTCTAATAAAGTGACAATTAATTTTCAATGTACTTTGTCCTGTCATAGAACACGTGATTAGCAACTAGTTGGATTGTTGATTTGCTGTCACTTAGGATTGCAACTTCTGAACAGGGATTTTGAATTCAATCAACAGACCTAAAAACTAAGTAACCTCAGCTACAATAGATGTCATACTCCTATACTCACCTTCAGCTAAATTTTTGGATGCTATCTGCTTCTTTTAGGACTTCTATGTCTCTTGGGACATGAACTGACTAAGATTTTGGACAACATAACTTATCTCAGGTTTAGTAGTTGCATAAGAAGTTTTCCTACCAAATTTTGATAAGATGTAATGTCATGCAACACAGAGTCACCATGATGCCTTTTTGTATAATTATAATCCACTGATGTTAGCCTAAAAGTGGACTCAATAGAAGTAACGACTGGTTTTATGCCACTCAATCTAACATCTAAGATAAGTTCCATAATATACTTTCTTTGATTCGAATTGACACCTGCAGATGACCTCAGAATCTCAATACCTAAGAAACAATTGATCTTCCTTAGATCTTTCATGTTAAATTGCTCGTGAAGTGCCAATTTTGTGGCATTAATGAGATAAGCACTACTTCTAGTAATGAGTGAATTATTAACATATACCAACACAAGGACCAAATTGTATCCTTCTTAAATATGAATAATGATTAATCATATGTTCTTTGTATAAAACTAACAGTAAGCAGGGCACTATTAAGCTTGATGTTCCATTGTCTTGAGGCCTGCTTCAAACTATATAAGGATTTAAGTAGTCCGCATACCTTAGTCTAACTTTTATATTTAAAACCTTCAAGAATTTTCATATAGATATCCTTATCCAGACCTTAAAAAAGCATTATAAATATACATTTGAAATAAAATCCATCCTTTGGAAACTGCTAAGGCAATGACATACTTGACAATCACCATCTTGTCTATAGAAGAGAAGGTATCATGATAATCAAGAACTTCTTGCTGGCTATATCCTTTGGCTACTAATCTAGCCTTGAACCTATCCACTTCACCATTTTCATGATAATTGATCCAACTATCTTCGAAGTATTCTTGTACTCAAGAGCTTGAATCTCAAGATTCATGGCTTCTATCCATATCTCATCCTTGGAAGCTTCTTTGAAATGTTTAGGTTCTTTAAGATTAGAGAACTTAGTGAGATAACTCTGATAAGCATGAATAGTATAATGATAAGAGAGATAGTTAGCTATGGGATATTTGTGCTACTCTGTCTTGCACCTGTAGTGGTATAATATTTCATCAAAGTAGGCTGTTTGGATGTTCTATAAGTCCTTCTAGGAGGTGGTGTACTATTTAGTGGAGCAACATATGGACTACCTTTAGTAGTAACTAAATAATTAATGTTTTCATTTGATGTTATAGATCAATCTGATGATAATTTAACTATAATAGATGGAGCTATTTCAGGCAAGATCACAACTTAATCCCCCTCCAAACGAGAGCCTAATAGTATAGAAGAATGATCAGTATTAGTGGTATGGCTGGTAGGGACTTAACAAAAATGAAATACCTCTTTCTTGAAAACCATATCTTTATTCGCAAAGAACTTCTTAGACTGAATGTTTAAAATTAGATAACCCTTTTGCACATCTGAATATCCCATTAGAATGATAGAAACCACTCTTTGTAAGAACTTATGACTTTTTGGTAGAACTGAGGCATAAAATAGACAACCTATAACCCTTAAATGAGACAACATTGGTTGCTGATGATATATCATTAAACAACTGTCTTGATGCAATAACTACAAAATCTGATGGGCATATGGGATTGAAACCTGATACTTTTAGCCACATTGAAAATGAGCCTATGTTACCTCTCAACCACACCATTTTTATTATGTGAAGGCAACTACTTTGATGTAAAATTACTAATTGACCAAATAAGGATTTGTGAATTTAGGAATTCTGTGCCATTATATTATTTACAACCTTCATATGAACACCAATTTGAGTTTGAATCACTGAAAAAAGAAGTCTTAATAGCTATAATAGTTTCTAACTTTAATTTCAAGAGATGAACCCAAACAGATCTACTAAACTCATTTACCATAGTCAAGAATAATACTTGCCATCCAAAGTAGGTGTTTTAAAAGGTCCCTATAAGTCCATATGGACAACTTCAAACTATATGAAATCTCTTGAATCACATACTGAGAATGGAATTCTATTGTTCTTAGCTAAAGGAAAAGTAGAACAATCACTAAAATATGCATGATATCTCCTGAGAAGAGTTAAACCAAGGTGCTTCATATTTTGAAAAGAAGGATGAACAAGCCTCCGATGCCACCAATTGACATCATGACTTGTTTCTCCTGCAAAATATCCTTTTTTGATTACTTGTGAACTCTTTTGTTCTTGATTTATTCTTTAAAATATATATAAACTACCTTTATTTTTACCAATATCCTTCGACCTCCCACTGAAGAGGTCCTGAAACACACAAAAGTCAAGATAAAAGAATAGAAAAAAGACAACTCCCTTGAGATCTTGGAGATTGATAATAGGTTGATTTCGAAATCTGGTACATATAGGATGTTCTTCAAACATTCATTCTCAAAATAAGTGTGTCACCAGTATACTCAATCTCTACTTTAGCACCTAGGGGAAAATGTAATTGATCCTTTGATGAATTGGCTAGTTCATAACTCTTAGATAATAATTTTTTTATTGTTATATAATATGAGACACCTGAATCTACTATCCAATCTTGTGTGAATACCTCTGCCAACAACCAAGTTGTAATGCCTATCATGGTAACCTACTTGATGTCCTGCACATATTTATTCAACATGTTCATGATCTTCTTATATTCATATTTAGCAAATTCTTGACCCTTACCTAAGATAACATTGTTAGCTCTATAACTGGTCGAAGGCACCTGTGCAAAATCTGGCTTACAATTATATGTATTATTTGCTGATGAGTAAGTTCCCTATCTTTCCACACCTGTATGTCCTTGTTCAATAATGTGACCAACTGATGTATGATATTGACTACCATAAGAGTGACCCTGACTTGTTGATTGACCTATGAAGCCCTTTTACTGACCATAGCCAAACTTCTTTCTATTCTTCAAATTGTATAATAACCAATCAACTTGTAATAATTATCCTTAATATGACCTGTAAAGTGGTAATACTCATATTTTCTTCCTTTCGAATAGTATTTCCTAAAATTTATGTTAACATGTATCACTACTGGTTCTGATTTGTCAACAACACTAGCCAAACATGATGAGTGTTGTAATTCTCTTCAACCACATGGCATAGGCTTGATTTAGGGAAGGAGTAACTACTTTTAGCAAGATATGCCACCTAGCTTGATCATATGAGTCATGTAAGCCACTTAATAATTGAATCAACCTCATTTGAGCCTTGTTCTCAACATAGTCTTTTGACTGAAGACATGCACAAGTAGGTGTTGGAACAATAGCATCATATTCCTTCCAAAATCTTTTCACCTTAGTGAAATAATGAGCAACAGAGTCTGTACCTTTTGAAAGCGTAGTGATATCTTTATGCAATTGATATACACATATGTGGATAACCTTATCAAATCTATCCTTCAAGTAAGTTCAAATAAAAAATGCTTTTGTGGCATGTACAATCCTACTGCTAAGCTCTTTACTTACCGTGTTCATCAACCAGGAAAGAAAAATTACATTACAATTTCCCATTACTCATGTAATTCATCTCAATACCTATCCTTAGTGCAATCTCCAGAGATAAGTCCAAATTTTCTTTTCCTTGGAAATATGATTTTCATCATTCTACTCCAAATCCTATAGGTTTATGAACCTATGAGCTTTCATATGAATTAATGCTACCCCCGAGCTATCTGATAGATTGATGTACAATGGGTCACTCTAATCAATTTTTGGAGGCATTAATGATAATTTTGATTAATAGAAACTCAAAATTTTTGTTTGTATGTAATCTCTACTCAATATACACTCTCAAGACATGATTGAACAATAATGTGCAACAGAGTAGAAAAAAAGTATAGAAATGCAATCAACAATAAAGATCTTAACTCTATTGAGAGAACTTATCCAGATAGCCTTGATAGAAGGCTATGATACCATGTGAAAATTGAGCATTTGCAGCTTAAACTCCAATGAAGAGTATAAATAGAAAAGAAGTTTTGAAACGTGGGGGGTGCACCACCGTTAAGGTACCAGGTCCCTGAGTTGAAGAAAATAGTAATAAAACCAGTAAACACACATAAACTTGCAAAAAATGAAAGAACACAAAGATTTATATGGAAACCTCTTTATTTATGGGAGGAAAAATCACCGCTTGCCTCACAATCAATCAATCTCCACTATAATCAAAACTCATTTATTATAGACTCCACTAAACTTAACTTTTAAGTTCTTCAAGTTGTAATAGCTTTACTACAACTACCTCTTCATAATTCAACAGCTTCAAAATTGATTAACTCTAATCGACACACCTTAGGTAACCCTACCTAAGAACTCTATAGTAAAAAGAAAATATTACTCTTATGTATTCAATAAATCAATTACAAACCAAAATTCAAGAACCCTTAACTAAAGCAGTAATAATTTTGAACATGAGCTTTGAGAGTTTCACAAAAAATAAGGATTTCACTGATTTTCAAAACCTATGAAGGGAGAAATATCTCTTTCAATTTATAGTAATGTCAAAATTAGAAATTTTGATTGGACCAAGGGTCTAATCAGGTACCTTGTTCACGTGTACAGTTTGTTGCACTAGCGGACAAAACTGTGCAGAGATGTGACAGTTGTACCTGGGTAAGATATGCAAGGGACATAGTCCTCCAATATAAACTAGTCATCATCAAAATTCAAGACAATAATTTTCCCCCCTTTTTAATGATGATAAACCTTAGCCCTAGGAACAAAAATTCATTAAAATTTAAAGCAAGCACATGTATCCACACCAACAATCTCCTATCAATGGCAGTGGCATCATTTTACTCTCTTGTCATACACACCATATTAACATCGAGTATGTGTTCCCCATCGACATTTCCCTATTGGTAGCATTCAATAAACCCATGTGTGTGTTTACTTTATTGACATTCCCCCTTTCTACCATATTCACCAGTCTTATTCACCTGTGTGTCTAATTATGTCTTATTAGTACCTAGTCCCTACCATGATGAAAGCAATATTTCCCTCTTTTGGCATCATAAAAATGTAATAACAATAAACTAAGAATAAAGTAAGCATAAATTATTTTACTTATGGACACTGGGGAAACACTAACATAAATGAATAACTTAATAGAAGAAGACAGTTGATAGACCTAGATAAAGAGTACATTTATTTACGATCGGAAAGTACCATTACATGCAAAGAAAAATTAACATGAACTTCTTAATCCTAAAAAGCCACAGGAATTAAGAAATAAAAACTGACAAAGGAAGACCAGACAACGAATGGGGAAGTCTTAGGTAGATGAAGGTCTTGGGGAGAGGGTCTTGAGAAGTATTTACATCTTAGAAATCGCTACAACATGAGAGTTCGACATATGCTTAGTTAGGTTCTTCACTTTTATATCCAAAATTTTGAACTCTTTAGTAAGTGCTTAAACCTTTTTCATAAGATTTGTATTTTCTGTACTGAGTGCTCCAGTAGCACTTGGTCCTTCAGAGAAGAGCTTCTGGTTCTTCATCTTTAATTTTAGGATCTCTACATCTTTAGTAGACATATTAACCATCATTTCCTCCATCTTCTTACTCAAGTTTTGCTGAATAACCAACAGTTCTGACACCTGGGTCATGGTCCTTACTTTTCTTTCAACACATTTAATTTTTATTAGTGTAGTCACACTAAACATTTATTTCATATTCTAGGAGTTCCTTTTTCACAAACTACCCTAAAATGGTCAAACACTTTGTTAGAAAGTATCCATAAGGGATGCCATGCCTTCCACCCTTCTCATGAATGACTTTGTATATGTGTTGAATAATTTAGGCAGGTAGATTAATCAACTCAAAGTTTCTCAGACACTTAATTACATATAGATCTACAACAGAAACAATAGATTTTTTTCAAACCTGGGCAAGACAACCTTGTTTAAAAACTTGAAAACCAGTTAGAATTAACTTTTAAGGAATTTCTTCCTTACTCCTGCAACTGAGGTTCCCCTTACTTTAGAGGAATCTATCATGAATTCACTTGAGGGATGTTGCTTTGACACAATTCTCACACTAATTAAAGAAACATGAAGAATTTTACCCAGAACTTTGTCATCCAACTTTATCTTCTTTCCTTAGAATAGAGCAGTCAAGCTCAACCCATCATCATAGAACTTTACTTTATAATACAGTATCCTCACCTCACATTGATAGAAAGAGGTAATTGATTCCTCTAGGAGGTGCAACCTACCATGGTGTCTCACATACTCTATCATTTCTACCAATCAAGTTTTTTCAAAGATCCTAGAGTCAAAGTCCCTTCCATAAACACTTTCTAAGTTTTGAGGATTTTATTTCTCTTCTCTCTAGACACAGATTTCTTATGTTCATCCTTTTCTTTTCTTTTATAACAACTGCTTAGTTATTCTTTTGCAATTTTTCTTTTTGGTACCAAGTCATTCAGAGACTTTTCTTTTCTTTGCTGCAATGTGTTTTTATTTCATCCTATAGGACCTCTAGATTTATAAAAGGAGGACCTGGTCCTTCCTTCATCATGCTCTTCTTTCCTCTTTCTTTCTATTGCATAAGAAACATCAGGATCAATCTCTACATCACCTTTTCTAATAGTAACCACTTCTATATTCTTATCTTTAACCATACTGGCTTTATTCAAACTTCTTCTCTTAATAGTTGTTGACTTATTTTCTTTTATAGAATCCTCCAAAAACTTCTTCTTAGTAGCCCTAGTTGAGTAAGTCCTTGTGACTTTTACCCAAGTATCTACAACTTTTTGTTTACCCTTACTGTCTCTTTGCTTCTGCACTGACCACCTCAGAGGTAATTTATCATTATTAATCTTATCCTCCTTATTTAGAGGTTGTACAAATTTTCCAGCACTAGTTTATCTGTCTTAGGTGATGGATCTCTTATTTTCTCACCAACATCATGCTCCTCCAGACCAAAGAAACTCTCTCTAGGGTTATTTGATAGAAAAATTAGGCTCTCAGCAGCCTTACCAACCAACTCATTACTAGAATGATTAGACCTTTTCATAGGAATCTATTTATAAAAAAGTAGGACAACAATAGGATTCAACTCTAAAGGGATGGGAGAATCAGGTACGTTCAGGGTTTAAGAGGGGTCAACCTTTTCTAATTCTTCTGAGGTGTTAGGATTCTGATGAAACTCAATTTCTATAGCAGAACCAATAAATTGACTTTGGTCCAATACTTAGCCAGACTTAGAAGGGGGTTCAATGAAATTTAGGGTTTCTTCTAAGGTTGGTTCATTTAAGGAGGTAGGAGTTTTAGGGAATAGAGTAGAAGATGGGTTAGACTCAGCTCTCTGAGGGGGGGTTTAAAGAAATGTCCTTCAATTATGGATAATGATGGAATAAAATTTTCTACGGGAGGATTTTCTGACTAGGATAAAGGGTTTTGAGATCTTTCTATGTCTTTTGAGAGGCTTGAGAGTGAGGGCTTTTCATCCATTTGGATGCTTTTGTGATGGAGGAAAAAGTAAAAAGGTTGATTTTTAGAACACACTATTTTTTAAAAGAGAAAGCTTGAAAGTTTATTTTGAAAATTGAATAGAAAAACAAATTGATTTTGTATTTAAAGGACAAATCATTGCCATTATAGATACAATAGGATGTATTCGATACCAATAGGTGCAACACTTTACTTTTTAGGGGTTTGACAGCTTTCTAAGAGAGAAGGGAAAAGACACTGCTTTTTTAGATAGAACTTTATGAATTTTAAATTACATATTCATGGTACTAACTTGTGGGATAGTACCAGGTCTGCAACCCCCCCGGAGTGCACCCTGGATTCCACACGGTGCTTACTATCTCAAGTGACCGCAAGCTAACCGATGAGCTGGTAGCACTGAATAAAATTGATAACAATAACCTGGGCAAAAATTAACTAAAAATGTCATAAGGTTTTAAGTTCTGAAAACAATACAACTAAATCCACAAAATTGAAACATATATGAAAATACTAAAATCTGACTAATAGGACTTTCAAACAAACTGACTGTCTGAAAGCCTCTAAACTGACTGATGAGTTGATGGGATAAGACCCCACCTAACTCCGACTGACTACTAAACTAAAAGACTGAAATAAATATAAATGGTCCTCGATATATAAAGACTCACCACTGCTGCTGCTACTGCTGATATGCTGGGATATCTAAGTACGGTTGGAAACCTGAGCGTCGGAACCTATGATATAATACAACATAGCGCAAGAAACGAGTATGCGATTAGTACTTTAAAAGTACCAGTATGCTAGATAAGGTTAGACTAAAATACGTAGGCTTCTGTGCATAAAGTAAATGTTGACTAAATAGCATGAGATAACTGATGCATAAAATCATGAAAGCTACAAAATCTAAGTATACATGACCAAGCATATAATATGATTCAGAAATAGTCTATAAAATAAAATACTAAAATCTAATAACTAAATGACTGATAACTGTATGCTATGGTCAATACAAACCTGAACTTAATTACACTGAATACTGAACTGAGATAGTGGGAGGTATCATCTAACTTATATGCCCCAAATATGAGCTGATAGGGGTCCAACCTTTGACACCAGTTAGAAGGGTGATAGTACCATGCCACGGGTACTAACAATGGCTATAGAGTCAGTCTTAATATGATGGGTGACCCATGAGATCAGTCCTAAACTGATGGGTGATCTCTGAGAGTGTCAGTCCTAAACTGTCGAGTGACTTCTCATAACTTATGCTGGTGATGTGTGAGCAAAAAATAACACATTTAATGCATTTTTGCTCAAAATAATTGTGAATTCTGAAGCAACTCTTGTTATTTTGATGTGTTTGATCGTGATATTGTAGATAAAGGCTGAAGAAATGAGAATAGACAATAATGGAGTAAAAGAGTTCAAAATCTGAGCAAACTAGAAGAAAATAGGGACGACGACCTCTGTGATAAGTCGTCAGCCTCATTATAGCCTATCAGCATTGGCATCAGCCTTAACCAGGGAGTTGTAGTTTGAGGAGCAGTTCTGACGACGCCGATAATATGGCGTCAAAGTCGTTATAAGGCGGCAAGAATGGCGTCAGCCTTAAGCATAAAGTTAGCATGGGAAGAAGATATCTGACGACGTTGGTGATAGCCGTTAGATCCTGGCATGTCGTCAGCCACATCACTAGCCTAAGACTAAACCTGAAGGCAACTGAAGCCTCTCTGTCGCTATCCATGATAGGGCGTCAACTTATTGATGCGGCGTCAGACTGGGCGTCACCTATTCCAAACAATTTTATTAGTTTTGTTATTTTATTTCCTTAATTAGATTTAGTATAAATAGCATACTTTAGGGTTTTTGATTCATTCATAATTCATCTATCATACATCTACGCTAAGAAAAGAGACAGTATTTTTGCTCTCTTTCATAAAATATTTTTGTGTTTTCATATCAACTATTTTTGGGGTTTCTACTTTGTGATTAAATTGGAGGAACTACTTGTTGTTTTCTATCCATTCATAAGTTTATCATTATAGTCATGAATTCAACTTCTTATTTCATTCATCAAATCATGAGCGGCTAATTTCATTAGCCGGAGTTATGGGATCCATGGATTAGGGTTTGATATGATACTAGGTGTTTAACGAATTCAAAGAGTAGTAAAACATCTTGAACTTCTGTTTTTTTTAACTAAAATTTAGTGGTTGCAAACATTAGGTTATGCCTTAGGTTTTATTTGTTTCTAACGGAGAAATAGACTAGAGGACGTGAATTATCAACAAGGAGTCGGAAGCTACCAACCTTCTGTTTGATGATTAATACCGTAACTGGATTAATCTACCTGAGATAAAATCCTATTGTAAATAGATAAGTTATCTAAGTTTGAGAGAATTAGATAATAAATTGTCTGGTGAGGTCGAGAGATACGTCAGATAGTATAATCGTTAGGGATATTCTGCTGTTCTAATTTTTTCGAGAATCTCTAGAATTACCTAGTATCTTTCAACTCCCGAAACCCTTGGTGAACATAGCTCTGGTTTCCTATTTATCTTGATTACAAACACTGAAGTATTTAAAGTGATATTTAACACACCGTGAACTTAAACCCCCATCTTTCAGAAATAGTAAACTACCAGTAAAATCTTTCATAAACAAATCGAAGTTCACACCGTATTACCTGTGGGATCCGACCCCAACCAAGTTGGGTTTTATATTAACAACGATCGCTTACACCTAGTCAGGAGTGTAATTTGAGCATTGTCAAAAATGGCACCATTGCTGGGGACTGCATTTGTAGACTGAAAATTTTGTGTGCAAAATTTTGCTGATAGTTAAGTTTCCTTGATTTATGTTTATTTGTTGTTTTTGTTTATTGTAGGTACCGTGTTGTTTATTCCAAGCACGAGAAGTTCTGCAGTACCATTATTTCCAATCAATCCAGAACCTCAACTAATTGAAAGAATGGCTAAACAACAGGAAGCAGAAAGACTAGCTGCTTTAGCTAGGGCTCAGGTGAATGTGCAAAATTTGGGTCAACAAGCACGTCACCAAAACCCTGATGATGAGGACTTAGGTGATGAGGAATTTCTGAATTGTCAAAACCCAAGGAAAACAGAACAAGTTGCTATACCACTGCAGTGAAATGTCAATAGAAATCCTCCAGTCTAAAGTATATATGGTCAACAGCCTAGTATCATATCAAAAGATTTTACTGGTAGTTTACAAATATCTTGAACTTTTGTTGGTGATGGAGTTGGTGCAACGATTGTTATCATTTTGCCACTGTTGGCACTAGGTGCAAAGTTCAGCATAACAAGTACCATGATCCAACTCCTAAATCTAAAAGGGTTATTTGGAGGCTTGCCTGGTGATGATCCAAACATGTATTTGGTGAACTTTATCACCATCTGCAAATCCTTTGATAATCCGAGAGTGAGCTAGAATGTGATCAGGTTGAGGTTATTTCCATTGTCTCTGTCTAGAAAGGCAATAATATGGTTGAATGAGTTAGAGCCCGACTCTATAACTAACTAGAGATAGTTGAAAGATGCATTCCTATAATAGTTTTTTCCACCCTCCAAAAGGGTATAGTTGAGGGATGAGATTAGCAACTTTAGACAACTTCTGACTGAAGCACTGTATGAGACTTGGGAAAGGTTTAAGAAGGAACTTGTACAATGTTCGAACCACAATATGACAGACTTGCACTTGATGGAGACTTTGTACAGAGCTTTCAATTCTGTGATAAAGCCAATTATCAACAGCGCTATAGGTTGTTCGTTCATTGACCTTTCTTTTCTGGATGCTTTTGATATGCTGAATAGAATAACCAAGCAGATTCGGGCTTGGCACACTAGGGATTCTGTAGTGGCTATCCCTACTATTGCTGGTGGTATTACTGTAGAGCAGCGTAGAAGGGATGGGGAGCGAGATTAGGACTTGGCCCATTTAAAGACGTAGATAGACTTGCTTGCTAAGCACTTTCTATCCGACAAGACTAAAATGGTCAAGGCTGTGGATTCTTAGGGTACTGTATCTATAGGTGCTAATGCTGAGGCAAACTATGTAAGTAATCAGGGAAGTTTCCAAGGCAATAGCCAAGGGAACCAAGGTCGGACTTTCTCTGACAAGCCTGATTATAAAGATAAGGATCAGGGACATTGGAGAAACAATAATGACAGAAGTGGTTTATCTATTCCTCCTGGAAGTTGGGATGCTGTAACAACTAGTTTTGGCAAGATATCCATGGAGGACATGATGGAAAAGATGTTGAAGGGGGTCGAGGCAACCAACTCGGGGGTAACTAATATGAAAAGTGAGTTTTCGACCCTCAGTCAGTTGGTTAGCTCACACTCAACTTTATTAAGCAGTTGGAGCAGTAGATGGGCCAACTTTTGGCTACTCTAAATCAGAGAAAAGCTGGCACTTTACCTAGTTAAACAGTTCAGAACCGGTGGACTGATGGCTCTTGTATGAAGATTACCAATCATAGTGGTAAGATATTATCTGGCCTTTCTATCGGTAAAGATGTGGAAAAAGAGGTAAGTGTTTATAAATTAGAAGGAAGCAATCTAATGGAGTCTGAGAAACTGGATAGCTTTGTTGACATATCAGAGAATTAAAATAACAAGAAAGAGGAAGTGGTATTAAAACAAATACCAATACCACCACCTCCATTTCCTCAGAGGTTGAAAAAGAAAGAAGATAATGAGAAATTTAGCAAGTTTATGGCAATAATGAAACAGCTGGCTGTGAATGTGCCATTGATTGAGGCACTTGAACAAATGCTGAACTATGCTAAATTTATGAAGGAATTGCTAACAAAGAAATAGAAGGTAAGTTGTGAGCCGCTGGACAAATCCATCACTGTGGTGCTGTGTCTTCACAATTCTTAGTGCAGAAAAATCCTGATCCTGGAGTATTTACCATACCGTGCATAGTTGGGTCCATAAAATTTACCAAAGCTTTTTGTGACTTAGGATAAAGTATAAATCTTATGCTGCTTGATATCTACAAGAAGCTTGGATTGGGGGAGCCTACCCCCACAATGATGCATCTTATTTTGGCAGATAAATCGGTTAAGAGATCGATTTGTATATTGCAGGATGTGCCAGTAAAGGTGGATGATTTTATTCTACCTGCAGACTTTGTGATACTGGATTGTGATGTTGATTTTAAGGTACCCATCATCTTAGGTGGACCATCATTATCCATAGGGAGAGTATTGGTTGATATGGAGCTGAATGAGCTCAAGTTCAGATATGGGAAAAAAGAGGCTAGATTTAAAATGCAACCTCCTATGAAGCAGTTGGAGGAGATGAACATCTTATCGATTGTGAATGTATTATAAGAATGTGGTAATGAGGTAGTGATATGGAATCTTGACAAAGTCAGAGTAGTTGAGATAGCCAAGTTGTGCCACGACACTAAATCAGACGTTATTGGAAGGCAACCCAAAATTTTATTTTCATGCATTTTGTTTTTATTCAATTAGGTAGTAATAGGAAGGAACTAAAGGGGTACAGAAAGGTCATGGTAAAAATTGAAGAATGCAAGTCAAGTGGTCTTGATGACATTCGTGATAGGCTATCACAACTGTGATGGCTTATCACCAACGTCGTCAGAAAGATTTGAGGGTGAGACTATCTCTGTTAAGGCTGACGACCTCTGTGATAAGCTATCATATTTCTGATGGCTTATCACTAGTTGGCATTAGCCATTGTGTTATTTTGAAAAATCTGGGCCCAATTTGATCCAAATCCGACCCGGCCTAGGTGTAAAACCCTTCAAGTTCTTACTTTATTTTATTTTCTTGTAAGCTTTTAGTTTATTTCCTTAGTTAGGATATTTATTTCCTTTTAAAATACTCCCAAGTGTACAAGGAAACCTTTTCTTCCTGATAGTTGTGGGATTGCAAGAAAATCAAAGTCCATCTTTTATCTTCCTTCTCTATCGTGTAATCAAGTGGAGTCAACTCATCAGGTATGCCCATAACTTGGTTCTCTTGTAGTTATAGTGGAAAAGTGTTGATAACATGATGCTCATATAAGAGAAACTTGAGTTCAAGATTCATTGGATTGAAAAATTAGAAAATTAGGGTTAATTTGTGTCTAAATTGCAAAAATTTAAAACCCTAAGTATAAAAACAAGAATTCCATATGATTATACGAAGAATTTGGTCCCAAAACTAAAAAAGCAACTTGAGTAGGGGAACAATTCTGAGCTGATGACATTACTAATAGGCTATCATAAGTGTGACGCCTTATCAGCTATGTCGTCCGAAAATTGAAAAAAAAAGGGGAACATTTACTGTTTAAGGCTGATAACCTCCCTGATAGGCTATCATAACTGTGATGCCCTATCAGGGATGTAATCATAAGTTTGATAAAAATATGCAGTTCTATTTAAGGCTGATGACATAGCTGATAGGCTATCACAAATATGATGCCTTATCAGCTATGACGTCAAGCAATGATGACAAAAAGTGAATTCGAATAGCATGTCTTACTATCATTCCTTGATTTTTGACTTGTCTTGTCTTATGGTTCAGGAACATTCTAATGCCACCTAAAATAAAGAATCCTAACACTCCCAAGAAAGCTTCCAATCCTAAGGTGGTTCGTAAACTTATTGATGAAGAATCTGATTATGAAGATGAAGAACCACTGCTCAGGTGGAGAATAAAGAAACCCAGCCCAAAGGCACCTTCTCCACCTAAACCTATTGTGGTGGAGGATAGTGATGATACTGAGACTACCACCCCAGCTGAGAGTGAGTCTTCAAAGAAGGAGTGTTCTAAGCAAACTGAATCTAATCAGCCTGAGTTTGAGAAGGCTGAATATAAAGAACCGAAGGTAGAAAATGCAGAGTCTGAAAAATTTGATTCTGAGGAACCATCCTCTGAAACTCCCTCGATTGAAAATCAAGATGAGAAGGAACCCTCAGTTTAGGGAACTTTGATAAAATGCAAGAATCCGGAGGTTTGAGAGAGTGCTAGATGGCAGATCCCTGAAGCAGAAGACATCTTCCTCAAATGGTTGATTAGAATAAAGAGAAGATCTGCCAGACGACCGCTGTTTCCAAAGAATAGAGTCATCATCATGGGATTGCCTGGGTATCCTGCAGTTGAGAAAAAGTTTAGAGATTATGGCCTGGGATGGACTGCTAAGGGAGGTAACCCATTTTGTCCTACAGTAGTTCGAGAGTTCTACACGAATCACCAGGCTAGATTAGAGAGCTTGTGCAAGAGTGGAGAGACCACAGCAGACCATCTTTTGCTGACTAGAGTTCCAGTTCATGGGTTAAATATTGTTATTTCTGATATGACTATCAACAGGTTTCTACATGGACCCAATTTCACTCCTCAGGTCACAAATCCTTCATTCTACCATCGTCTGAAAAGTAAGGAGGACCAGAATCCTTGGTTAGCTACACCTATAGCTGAGGGACATCCTTTATGGCTGAACCGACCCAGTGAGTATATTTACAAGGCTTCTTTAACAGAAGTGGCAAAATTTTGGTGGGGTGTTGTACGCACCCATTTGATACCGATCGATGGAGATAATATTCTGGGTGATGATCGAGCAATATTGGTCATATGTATTATGGCCAACCTTAAGCTGAATTTTTGGGAGATTATTGCTAAAGAGATCAAGATTCGAGTAACGAGGTCTAACACTGCTTATCTATTCCCTAGTCTGATTAATAGGCTATGCACAGAGGCAGGGGTACCACATATTGTTGGGATTGATGAGATGTTGTATGCCACCAAGGCTCTCAACCCAATTCACTATGATGAAAATCAGACAAGGCTGACACTTGACAGAGGGGTAAGGGTTGAGGTGAACCCATCAGTTGCAGGCCCTAGTTCAGTACCTGAAGTTGAGGTGCAAGATTTTGTGGCAACTCAAAAAGGTTCAGTTTCTTATGATGAGCCATATCTATCAGTTCCTACAGCACCAGCGAAAGTTGCATCCCAGCCTATTGATATCAGAAAAGTGGCCAAATAGGCCAGATGGTGTGAGACACAGCTATGTGCCTTTGCTGAGCAATTTGCTGCTTTTGAGTTCTTTGCTACTTTGACTGCACGGGTCGCAGATCTGGAGAACCCCTTTGATGCAAGGGCACAGGAGCTAACTGGAGCAGAGCTTACTGAATTCAGAGTGGACCTAGGAAAGGTAAAAGCTGAGATAGTGGTAGTACAACAACATAAATTTATGATGCCTATAGGCCAGACAGCTGAGGAATCTGAGGATGACCCTCAAATCCTTGATCTCACTGTGGTGCCAGTGGAAAAGAAAAAAAGAAAAACAAAGAAGCTAAAAAAAGTAAGAGAAAGAGGTAAGGAGATGATGAGAATGAGAGAAAAGCCGAGAAAAAAGCAAAGAATAAGAAGAAGGAAGAGAAGACAGAACAAGCATATGATGAGCTGACGGAGCAGGAGAAGGCAAATCTAAAAAAAGAAATGCAGGCGTCCCTAGCGGACAACTGGAAATGGGATGAAGCACTGCGAGCGAGGGCTGCAGGAGCCTTATCTAGAAGAACAGTTGAACCGGAGTAGAGAAAAGCTCCTAAGAAGGATGACTCTTCTGTAGGGTGGAGGACCCATGATTTGAGACTTGTTGGACTCCAGGTATATCCTAACCCTTAGTTTTATTTTATTTTGATTTTAAGTTGAGGGTGTAGGGTAGCATGTTGTTATATCATATTCTGTAAATAACTAGGAGCATTGCAAGTTCTGTTGGTAGTCAACTAATTTTTGTGATTTTGAATACCTCTTCGAAGGTTTGTTTTGAATGACTATGTGAATTGCCTTAAATTATGACTATTGTCCATCTGGTTAGGGCATTAGTTTAGTGCTTAACAATCACTACTGAACAACTATATAAACCAGATAGGTAGTATCTTGTGAAATGCTTGTATGCCATGTGAGTGTGAGACCTTACTATGTTCCCTGTTGTATTTCCGAATCTAGAACTTGCCTAGTTTGTCTTGCCTTGGTTGAGAGATAGGGGTTAGAAAAGGATCATAGGTCGTTTTGGATTATAAGTCACTTTTAGCCTAAATGACTTCCTTGAATGTACAAAATCCCTTGATCCCTATTTCGATCTTGAATAGACTATTTTCTTTTTATGAAACCTATCACCTTCCTATTTAGATCATACTGAACCTGTTTTGGCCTGGTCCTTCTTGAACATTATGCACCTTAATATAGTAAACAACCTAAGTTGAGGGTGGCTATCATAGGGGTGCATTATGTAAGTTAGGTATGAAGAAGGGTGAAGTAGAAGATAAAGAATTAAAGAAAAAGAATAAAAGGTTGGGTGTTGGTCAAATGAGCAAGAAAAGAAACTCTACTTGAATAAAGAGAAGTGCACCCATCATGAAAGTGTGATCAAGAAAATAGAAAAAGTGAAAAAAGGAGAAAAAGAGAAAGAAAAGAAAAGAAAAGGAGAGAAAAAAGGTTAATAAGTTGACCCCACAAGTTAAGGTAGTGCCAAGGAGGTTAGTCACTTTAAATGCCTTATAATATCATACCATCGCTAGCCTATGTTACAAGCCGCATAAAGACCTATAGTGATCCTAGCGTACCTATCTGGAAACCTTGGTAATGACGATAAGGGCAAGCATATGGTATTTGGCATACACTGGTTTGAACTTTATTCTGAGAGTGAGTGTTTTTGTGATGATCCCCGTGTTTATATTTTTGATGTCTGACATGAGAAAAAAAGGGGAATTTGTTTGTTGTGAGGGCACACTAGTATCTTGCTAAGTTACTTACTTATTTAGGTAGTGTACATTGATACATGGATGATTGTTGGTACTTAGTTGATGCCATAGGTAGAAGCCTTTGTGTTACATTGTTGCTTTTCAATAAATTGCACAGTAATTTTGAGTTGGTTGACCTTGGAGATAGTAAACTGAGTTTTGAGCTAAATTGGTTGTTGACTGTTGAATGTTCATTTTATTCTCTTAGTTAGTTGTTGCTTGAGGACAAACAATTGTTTTAAGTTGAAGGTGTTGATGTGTGAGCAAAAGATAACATATTTAATGCTTTTTAGCTCAAAATAATTATGAATTTTGAAGCAACACTTGTTGTTTTGATGTGTTTGCTCATGATATTGCAGAAAAAGGCTGAAGCAATGAGAATAAACAATAATGGAGCAAAAGAGTTGAAAATATGAGAAAAAAAAAAGAAAACATGGATGACGACCTCCATGATAAGTCGTCAGCCTCGTGATAGCCTATCAGCATTGGCGTTAGCCTTTACCAGGGAGTTGCAATTTGACGAGAAGTTCTGATGACGTCGGTGACGTGGTATCAAAGTCGTGATAAGGCGTCAAGAATAGCGTCAGCCTTAAGCAGAAAGTTAGAATGGGAAGAAGATATCTGACGACGTTGGTGATATGCTGTCATATCCCTGACACGGAGTCAGCCATATCATCAGCCTAAGATAGAACCTGAAAGCAACTGAAGCCTCTCTGATGCCATCCGTAATAGGGCGTCAACTTATTGTCGCGGCGTCAGACTCGGCGTCACCTATTCTGAATAATTTTATTAATTTTGTTATTTTATTTACTTAATTAGGCTTTAGTATAAATAGAATCTTTTGGGGTTTTTGATTCATTCATAATTCATCAATCATACATCAACTCTAAGAAAAGAGCTAGTATTTTTGCTCTCATTCATAAAATATTTTTGTGTTTTCGTATCAACTATTTTTGGGGTTTCTACTTTGTGATTAAATTGTAGGAACTACTTGTTGTTTTCTATCCATTCGTAAGTTTATCATTATAATCATGAATTCAACTTGTTATTTCGTTCATCAAATCATGAGCGGCTAATTTCATTAGCCGGAGTTATGAGATCCATGGATTAGGGTTTGATATGATACCAGGTGTTTAACAGATTCAAAGGGTAGTAAAACATCTTGAAATTCTGTTTTTTTAACTAAAATTTAGTGGTTGCAAACATTAGGTTATGCCTTAGGTTTTATTTGCTTCTACCGGAGAAATAGACTAAAGGACGTGCATTATCAATAGGGACACGGAAGCTACAAACCTTCTGTTTAATGATTAATGCCGTAACTGGATTAATCTACCTGAGATAACATCCTATTGGAAATAGATAATTTATCTAAGTTCGAGAGAATTGGCTAATAAATTGTCTGGTGAGGTCGAGAGATAAGTCAGATAGTATAATTGTCAGAGATATTCTGTTGTTCTAATTATTCCAAGAATCTCTAGCATTACCTAGTATCTTTCAACTCCCGAAACCCTTGGTGAATATAGCTCTGGTTTCCCATTTATCTTAATTACAAACACTGAAGTATTGAAAGTGATATTTAACACACCGTAAAGTTAAACCTCCATCTTTTGGAAATAGTAAAATACCAGTAAAATATTTCATAAATAAATCGAAGTTCACACCCTATTCCTTGTGGGATTCGACCCACACCTAGTTGGATTTTATATTGTCAACGATCGCTTACTCCCATTCAAGAGTGTAATTTAAGCGTTATCAGCTGGCTATGTAGTTTTGGAACTTAGGGATTGCTTCTTAGGACCCAGTCCTAAATGAAGGGTGAGCCCCCATCCTTAGGTTCGCTCGGTGATGAATCCTACTCCCAACTTAACTGACACTGATTACGGGACTGAACTAAGTTTCACTAAAGAGAGAACTGACTCAGATTACTAAACTTATCTAAGTTTGATTGACATGATAACCGAATGAACTGATAATGCTCATATGTGTCTTAAACTATCCTTAAAATACTAAGACTAAGTAAACAACTAAATTTTGGATATTTGTAACCCTCCGAACTCGATAGCAATAACAATAGGACTGCATGAAAACTTTGAAACCATAGAGGGGAATCCTTGTTCAGCATTCAACACTTAGGCATCTCATCAAACACATGAGGGTCATAAGTTAAAATCATGGGAATAGTTTAAAATATCTATTAATCACATGGATACAATACTAAACCATAAATTAGGGATTTAATATGAAAACATCATTATTCCATCGTATTGGATTTAATTTTAACAACAATTACTTGTAAACATCATCTAAAAATCAAAATTCATATGGGTTCATGGAGATTATTCATTGTAAACATGTAAACTCATGATTTAAATCTTAGAAATGGATTCTTGGACTTCATGGGTGAAAAAGACCCACGGATGAACGTCAAACATACCTTAATTGATGAATTTGTGATAGTTCTTGGTGATTTTCTTGAAGACTAAGCTTGAATCTCTTGATCCTTTTGAAGAGGCTGTTTCTTGAGAGAAGAGACTTTCTTTTGAGAGGATTTTTTGAATAAGACAGCAAATTATTGTTTTGAGACCCTAAATACCGTGTTATGGACCAAATGGGTGAACGGAAAAAACCCAATTGCCCATGGAAAAATAGAATCAAAAAGTTGGAAAACAAGGGGTCACGCTATGGAGTGGGCACCACGGGCTCCAGAGCGCCGAACTGAAGTATGCACTGCAGGCTCTATCGCGGGCACCCTAGGGGTGAAATGTAGCATTCTCCATAGGCTAATCATTGGCTGTTGTTATTTTGGAAGTCCAAACATACCCTTATGCTGGTCCAAAAATTCTAAAACTTACCCGAGATGTACTATTGACTACCCTGATCATGAAACAACTTAAAAACTAGCATTTCGATATCGTCAAGGTCGAGAATGAAATCATCAAATTTTAGGAGCTTTAGAAATGAATAAGTCTTAACACATAGTGAAATATTCTAAGTCTTGGACCTCTTTACCATGCAATAGTAAGTGAAAATAAGCTAGGATCTTACGGGGTCTTACAATATCTCCCCGTTGGAAACATTCGTCCTTGAATGAGACTGATTAAATTAAGAATACTGAGGAAATGATATTACATAATGAATATGCATAACTAAAAACATGATTACATGACTGAGTCCAAAACATTATGACTGACTGAATTGATTCGTGAATACATGCATTGGCATGAGAATAGTTATAAGGCTGAAATACAAACGAGAGAGTCACTTATGAGTAACCACTGCCTCAGTATGGATCCAGTTTCCCGAAGAAAAGTTGAGAGGCATAGTACATGAAAACTTGGGGTATTACAACATCTTCCCCTTGGGATAGTTCATCCCCTGAGTAATACTAACTTGGATGAAATACTAAGGAAAGACTAAGGTGATACACGAGGCACTTACGAACTGAATCATGACTGCATATCTAGAATCCAAAACATGATGGATAGACTAAACTGGATTACAAATTTACATGGATGCGGATAAACTATCTCATGGAATGGCCATATTCATGTAACATTGGATAGTAAGACTAGATCGGAAGATAGAAAATCATAGGAACTTGCCTGTCTGACTACTAACTAACCTACTAGCTAAATAGACTGGATTATACTGTAAGACTACACCAACCTATACATTCCTCTTCAAAACTGCACTTCACTTGGGGCTACTTAAAATATTCACATGAGCACTGATAACTCTACCTACTAAAGTTTGAGCTGAATTGAATTCTCTCACTATGTTCAAGCTTATTTGAATCTACAAAGTGCACACATAATACTATAATACTAGTTTGAGTTATGAGTTCAACACGCACTGCATTTTCACAACTCCTTATATCATGAGTAATTCTTATCACCCCTTCAACAATTACATTCTTACTAGTCATTCACTGACACGTAATTCATTCATCCATAAATATACATAAACATGACATTCAATCCTATCTTCTTAACCACATATGATTTTCTAAACAAACACTCACAAATGCATCTTTTTCATATTCTCTAATGCCTCTACCAATAAACCTTAAGCGTTATCCCCAAGAAAACATACCTAATTTTTTAGCGAACCATGACATGGACCGAAAGCCTTGCCTCAATCATTCTTCAAACCTATATCCTCATGTAAAAGAGCATACAACAATCTTTCATCAACAAAAAATGCTTACTCTCTCCCATCTAAGTAATTGCTCATCACTACTATCTTAACATAAGGAGAGGTCACTAAAAGATTAGAAAATGAGGACTTGAAGCATGAAAGAATAACTTTGATACATAAATGAGGCCTGAGGAATAGAGTATCAACATTATGGATTCATCGACGAGATCTAAACTGAGGATATACATGACATGCTCTGAATTTTGCTGATTATTATAAGTGTAGCATGAGTACTGAAACTGGACATACCATAAAGCATGATCACATGAGTCATGAAATGCATGACTTATGTTTAGATTTTCTGAATTCATAGAACATAATTTGTACTTATGAGTGAACTAGAACTCCTCATACTAGGAACTGGGAGAGTACATGATTTCTATAAGGTGCACTAATGTGAGCTATGATCATAGAGCTGACATGTAAGGCATGATTAGATATCGTGATAACTGAAGTACGACCTTTGTACTAAAATGAGGATAGGTTGGGCATCATCCTCCCTTACTGCTATTCTACAACATACTAGCATCACTACTAGAATCTGAGAACCTAACTTAGTTATTGGTTCTATCATCTCCCCCTTAGCTTAGAGACAACGTTCTAAGTCTGGGAACCACTTAACCAACGACTCTAAACTGAACTGCCACCACTTTACTCTAGAAACTGGGGTATAATAATATGCATATTTGATAAACCCACCCTGAATGACTATGCATGATAAAGTAAAATCTGCTAATAGTATTTTATTTTGAGATATAACTCTTAGCTTTTCTATGGCCCAACCAATCATCATATAACAACCTAAACACTGATTAACTTAGAGTTTTCAAGAGTATCACCATACCATGAGTTCGCACCATCTAGTGCTTCAACTCTACTTTCTATTAGCTGAACCTTTAAAGATTTAAACTTAGATGCTAACACGGAACGTGAATATTCCCAAATCTTTAATAACCATACTACTTTAATCATATCCTAAAAATATCACATCCATATATATGTTTTGAATCAGCAAACTTAAATTCTTGCATACACTACTTCAAGCCTACTGATTCACCTTTCATCTAACTAGCCTCATGAAATATAGTCAGCTCAAATATAAATAATACTATCCCAACTCTATTGCTAATAAAATTCTGGGTTCATGCTTCTAACTTTAGGTCATATGCTATAATAGAATTCAAAGAAGGGATTTGAAAACACATCTGACCCCTAAGCATTGAGGTACTACCCCTCCATTCGATGATCGATTTATTAGAAAACTAAAACTAAATGACTCTATTTCTGCTATCAACTGAAGTGATTTTTTAGAATACTATAATCGGGTAATTTCTGTATATGGAAGGAAGGCTGACTTATAAAGATATTTTAATTATAGCATCATGCTCTTTCGTATGACATGAATACTAAAAGAAGGGAAACTTTTCCTACAAACGTCTTGTAGCCTCTTGTCCATAAGTGTGGTGCACTTCACACCCATACATAAGATTTTACTCAATGTGATTTTTAGACTCCCTAGGACACGTTAAAGCCTTAGGCTATGATACCATGTTTGTAATGCCCCAAGAGTACACCCTAGACGCTACACGGTGCTTATGGTCACAAATGACCATACGCAAACCCAAGAGTTGGTACTTGCTGTGAGTACTAAATAAAATTGATAACAATGACCTGTGTGGAAATTAACTAAAAGAGCCATAAGTTTTTAAGTTCTGAAAATAATACAACAAAATCCACAAACTAAAAAATATGCGGAAATACTAAAATTTGACTGATAAGATTGATAAACTAACTAACTATCTAAAGTGTCTGAAAGTTCTAAACTGACTGAGTAGTTGATGGGACCACCCCCAACTAACTCAGACTAACTACTGAACAGAAAGACTGAAATAAACATAAATATTCCTTGATATATGAGCACTCACCACTACTGCTGCTGGCGCATTGGGATGTCTAAGTACGATTGGGAACCTAAGTGTCCGAACCTATGATATAAGACTTCATAGCACAAGAAATGAGTATGCGATTAATACTTTGAATGTACTGGTATGCTTGATAAAGTTAGGCTAAAATGCATAGGCTTATGTCCATGAAGTAAATACTGACTGAATAGCATGAGATAACTGATGCATAAAATACATGAAAGTTGTAAAATCTGTGAATGCATGACCAAATATATAACATGATTTTGAAATAGTTTGTAAACTAAAAGACTGAAATATGATTACTGAATGACAAATAACTGTATGCTATGGTCAATACAAACCTGAACTGAATTACACTGAACACTGAACTGAGACTGTGGGAGGTATCATCTAACAAATATGCCTCAAATCTAAGCTGATAGGGGTCCAATATATGAGCCCAGTTGGAAAGGTCCTAGTACCATACCATGGGTATTAACAATGGTTGTGGAGTTAGTCCTAATGTGGCGGGTGACCCCTGAGATCAGTCCTAATCTGGCGGGTGATCCTTGAGTATCAGTCCTAAACTGGTAGGTGATATCTCATAACCTATGCTGTCTACATAGTTTTAGAGCTTAGGGATTACTTCCAAAGACCTAGTTCTAACTGACGGGTGAACCCCCAACCCTAGGTTTGCTCGGTGCTAATGCTACTCCCAATTGAACTAACACTGATTACGGGACTGAACTAAGTTTAACTGAAGAAGGAACTAACTCAGATTACTGAACTAAGCTATGTTTAATATATGTGGTAATTAACTGAACTGATAATGCTCATACATGTTTGAAATCATTCTAAAAATATTGAGACTAAGTAAACAACTAAATTTTGAGTATTCATAACCCCCGGGACTTGATAGCAATAACAATAGGACCACATGAAAACTTTGAAACCCTAGAGGGGAATCCTTGTTCAACATTCAATACTTAGGAATTTCATCAAGCACATGAAGGTCATAAGTTAAAATCATGAGAATAGTGTAAAATATGTAATAATCACATGGCTACAATACTAAACCATAAATTAGGGATTTAACTTGAAAATATTATTAATCCATCGTGTGGGATTTAATTTCAACAATAGTTACTCATAAACATCATGTTAAAATCAAAATTCATATGGGTTCATGGAAATAATTCATTGTAAACATGTAAACTCATGATTTAAATCTTAAAAATGGATTCTTGGACTTCATGGGTGAAAAAGACCCATGGATGAACGTCAAACATACCTTAATTGATGAATTTGTGAAAGTTCTTGGTGATTTTCTTGAAGACTAAGCTTGAATCTCTTGATCCTTTTGAAGAGGCTGTTTCTTGAGAGAAGAGACTTTCTTTTGAGAGGATTTTGTGAATAAGATAGCAAATTATTGTTTTGAGACCCTAAATACCGTGTTATGGACCAAATGGGTGAACGGAAAAAACCCAATTGCCCATGGAAAAATAGAATCAAAAAATTAGAAAATAAGGGGACACTATGGAGCGGGTGACATGGGTTTTGAAGCGCCGGACTAAAGCGTGTGTCATGGGCTCTATCGTGAGCAACCCTAGGCATGAAATAGAGCATGCGTGGATGGCTAATCACAGGCTGCTGCTATTTTGGAGGTCCTAAAATACCCTTACACTGGTCCAAAAATTCTGAAACTCACCCGAGATGTACTATAGACTACCTCAATCATGAATACACTTAAAAACTAGTGTTCCGACGTTGGTAGCTCAAGAATAAAATCATCAAAGGTTAGGAGCTTTAGAAATGACTAAGTCTTAACAGTTAGTGAAATGTTTTAAGTTTTGGACCCCTTTAACATGCAATAGCAAGAAGAAATGAACTAGGATCTTACGGGGTCTTACAAGGTCCCTTCCTTGCTTTAGTGATTATTTTATATAGTGTTTTTCTCATTTTTCTCCTCTAAAGTGATTCTCCATGCTTGTATACCTGCAAAGGTATAGTACTAAGTTAGACCAATAAGTACAAACTTCATAGAGAATACATGTCTCCTAATCATAGCCAATAGATAGAGGAAACTTGATCCCTCAAGTGGGTCAATTCATTTTGATCAATCCCAACCTCATCCCGTTCTTCACAAATTGCTCCTTGTGAAGAGCCTTTGTAACAATATCAGCTACTTGATCTTCAGTCTTACAGAATTTCATGCAAATGGCCCTCTTCTCAACATTATCTTTTAAAAAATGATGCCTCACATCAATATACTTTACCTTTTTATGCAGCATTGGATTTTTAGCCATGTTTAGAACACTTGGATTGTCACACATCAGAGGGATAGTGTTGGAAACAATCCCAAAATCCTCTAGTTTCTATTTGATCCATAACAATTGGGCAACACAAGAAGTCACATATTCAGCTTTAGCCGTAAATAGTGCAACTGATTTTTGTTTTTTTGAACCTTGGAAATTAGAGAAGAACCAAGAAAATGGGTTATTTCTAAAGTGATTTTTCTATCCACCAAATATCTAGCATAACCCGCATCAACATAACTATTTAAATCAAAATTGTCTCCAAATGGACAAAATAGGACCAGTTCCCCCGTCCTTTTATGATTCCTGAGAATTCTCTTTGCAACTTTCAAATGAGACTCTTTTGGACAAGCTTAAAATTTGGCACACATTACCACACTGAATACAATATCTGGTCTTCTTGTAGTGAGGTATAGTAAGGATCCAATAATCCCTCTATACATGGTCTTATTTACTAAGGGATCAAATTTATCATTATCTATCTTTGAACTGGTTCTAATTAGAGTATCAATTGGATTAGCATCTGCTATATATTTTTTAAGAAACTCCTTGATGTATTTTTCCTGACAAATCATAGTCCCTTGAGAGGTTTGTTTGATTATAGGCCTAGGAATAAGCTCAATTCATCCATCATACTCATTTCAAATTCACTCTTATTAATTTTACAAAATCTTCACATGTAGATTTAGAAGTATCCCTACAAATTATGGCATCAACATAGATCTGCACAATCAATAAATTTCTACCTATGGACTTTAGAAAGAGAGTATTGTTAATTTTTTCTCTCTTAAAGCCATTTTCCCGAAGGAACTTTGAAAGTATCTCATACAAACTCTAGGTGCTTACTTCAATCTATAGAGAGCGTTATCTAGTTTGAGCACATCATGTGGGAAATCTGCGTTTTCAAAACTTGGAGGTTGTTTGACCTAAAACTCTTCTTTCAAAATCCATTCCAAAAGGAACTCTTGACATCTATTTGGAAGAGTTTGAACCCCATATAAGAAACAAAAGAAAGAGGAATAGTGATAGTTTCCATCCTTGCAACTGGGGCAAAAGTCTCATCATAGTTACTTCCTTCCTCCTAAATATAACCTTGAACAACAAGTCATGCTTTATTTCTGTTGATACTACTATGTTTATCTTGTTTGTTTATGTATACCTACTTTGTCCGAATAATTTTTCTTTCAATTGGTCTGTGGATCAGGTGTCAGACTTTGCTTCTTTCAAATTGGTAAAGCTCCTCCTTCTTAGCATTGATCCAGTCAGCATCTTTTAGGGCTTCTTTTACATTCTTGGGCATAATTTATGACAAGAAATCTGTGAAGGCCATAAATTTTTTAGCTTGAGCTCATGTTTGAATTGTAGATTCCAAAGGTGATTTAGGATTTTCAAGGGGGTTAGAAGATTTATGCTTCCAATTTGAAATTCTAAGCTGAGTTTCGCTGGGACTAGGTCCCTGGGGATTTTTACCAGAACTTTCTTGATATTCTCTTCTATAAATGGAGTTTGCAATTGAGATCCTGACTCACCATCATCTTCTTCATCCTTAACTATGCCAGTCTGTCCTTTACCTTTATTTCAACCATATCATCCCTTTGAATGGGAATGAGCTCTTCCATGTCAGACTCTTCATCTCTACCAGAATCCCTTTGCTTTCCTCACATATTAAAGACTACATGTACACTATCATCCACACACGTAGTCCTTTTGTTGAAAACTTTGTATCCTTTGCTTGTTGAAAAGTAGCCTGCAAATGCCACTTTATCAATTTTAGAGTAAAATTTCTCAAGTTAATTCTTTCCATTATTTAATACAAAAAATTTGCATCCAAAGGGTCTGAAATAGTCAACCTTAGGCTTTTTATTGAACACAAGTTCATTTGAAGTTTTGTTCAAAAGAGATCTGATTAAGCATCTATTAGTCACATAACATACAGTATTGACAGCTTCAATCCAAAACCTTTTTGGAAGGTCCCTGTCAATCAATATAGTTTTGACAAGTCTATGAGAGTCCTGGTCTTTCTTTTAACAACTCAATTTTGCTGAGGAGTCCTAGGATCTGAAAAATTATGACTGATTTGATTTTCAACACATAATCTTGTAACTTGGAAGTTTTCAAACTCAATTCCATGGTCAGATCTGAATCCAACAATCTCACAGTTCAGCTATATCTGAATTTACTTAGAAAAGACCACCAGAACATCATAGGTTTCATTCTAAATTCATAAGAACATTGTCCAGGTAAATCTGGAATAGTCATCCATAATAACAAACACAAACCTCTTCCCACCTCTACTTTGGACATTAATATGTCCATATAAATCCATGTGCAGTAACTCAAGAGGTTTAAAGGTGCTGACCTGCTTATTCTAATTAATGGAGAATCCGGTTTGTTTTCCTTTGAAACAAGCATCACAAAACTTATTTTCTGAAAACTACAGCTTTAGAACACCACAAACCAGATCCTTTGAGATCAACTTATTCAGTAAGGAGAAACTTACATGACCCAGTCTTCTGTTCCACAGATCACTATTTTCACCTTGGAAACTCAAACAGGTTAATTCATAATCAACTACAAATTCTAGATCATCCACATAAATATTTTTGTACCTTTTAACTTTGAGAATGACTTTCCCATACTTCAAGCTTGACACAGTGCATCCATCAAATAAGAACTTTACCTCATTTCCTTTATCATAGATTTGAGATACACTCAGAAGACTATACTTGATACCATCTACATAGTATACATCCTCTATTGCATGATTAATAGACTTTCCAATCTTCCCAACACCATGAATGTAACCTTTTTTTCCATTTCCAAATGAGACACCTCTACCTTGAAGTGCCTTGAGAGAGAGAAAATAGTTAGTCCTTCCAATTATATGCTTAGAGCATTCATTGTCCATGAACTAGTTTTGACTGCCTTTACTTACTCCCGCCGATATATAGAGTTCATTTGTTAGATTTAGGAACCTACTTAAGTTTGAGTTCCCAAAAGAAAGATAAAGATGTAATCAAATCCTTTTTTTCCAGCTAGGCAGTTTGTTCTTTTTAAAATTTTTCAAAGGGTTGGATCCCTTGGGATAAGGTTTCTCCTGCTGGATATATCTAGCACTACTCATTCTAACTCTAAGATGTTCTTGATAATCCTTCTTCAAGTAATGATCCCTTCCACAGTGAGTACATATAGAATTATTGACTTTTTTTTTATAAACAGGAACATCCTTGCCTTGATACCTAAAAGCATGAGTTCTATACTGATATCCAAGGTGTTTACCATTATTGATTCCCTAACTTGGTAGATTAGTACGGATTTGTTAAGATATTCTTTTATGCAAACCATGTCCCTCTCTAGTTCTTCATTCTTATGAAGTACAGTCATGAGATGCCTTTGAGAATCATTCAATTTTTCTTCAAGATTAATTTGAAGCATTAAGGCTTCTTTATTCCCCTTATCATCAGACTCATTTATTTTCTTCAGTTGATCCACTAAACTCTGATTTCTAGATTTCAATTTTAAGGATTATTCTTCTATTTCAAACAACTGGAGAGTTAAGGCAATTAATTCAACATCTAGATTTTCTACTTTTTCTTTAAGAACATTTTTCTCAGCAGTCATTTCACATACAGAATCAATCAATACATTTGCAAACATCTTTATCTTCTTAGGGGAATAATTATTTAAGCTTTTCTTAATATCGGAAAGGGTTACCTTATTTTCTTCTTCATCATCTGTCTTTGTCATGAGAGAAAACAAGGAATCATAGCTGGTTTCATTGTCTTCCACTGCTAAAATAGAAATATCTTCAGGCTTTTCAGATTCATCAGATTCATCGAAAGTATCTCCCCATACTGCTAAAGCTTGTTTCACTGCATAATCAGTTACAACCTTCCTTTTTAACTTCTCTGCAACCTGGTCTTTCTTCTTTTCTTTGTCATTACCCGACTTTAGATATTTTTGATAGTCCATTTTGTGTAATGGGCAATATTTGACGAAATGCCTTAGGTTTGCCACACTTGTGGCCGACTTCAACAATATCTCCTTTTTTGTTGCTTCTTTCTTTCCTTTGAAATGACTACTTTTATTCATATCCCTCACAATCTCCTTGGCCAAATAAGATCAGTGTCCTCCTCGTTTGAATTAAAATTTGAGGCTTTCAATGCTAGAGACTTTTTCTTTTTAGCTTCCTTCTTTTCTTGAACTTGTTGTTTCTTGAGTTCACGAGTCTTTTAATTTCTAATTAGTTCTTCCATAGTAAGAGTCTTTAAGTTTCTTGCCTCAGTAACAACATCAACTTTTCTTTACCAAGATTTTGGAAGAACTCCTAGGATTTTCCTTACTTATTTATGCAGAAAAATAACCTCAGCCAAACAGTGCAATTCATTGGTGATTGAGGTAAACTTTGTATGCATTTCTTGAATGGTTTCTCCTTCTTTCATGGAGAAAACATCATAGTTAGTGGTCAATATGTCCACTTTAGACTCCTTCACATCTGTAGTACCTTCATAAGCTGTTCTCAGACAATTCTCTATTTCTTTCGCATTTTCGCAAACAGAAATTTGATTTACTTGTCAGGTCTAATTCCACACACAAGCAATTTATTATCCTTGAAATTCTTTTCAAATTTTTGTAACCTTCTTCATCCTATTCTCTCCTGGTTTTGACAACCATTCTAGTTATGTCTCCTTCTTTGACCACTTTAACTTGCACATGAGGACCATCCAGTATCACATCCATCAGTTCACTATCCTCAGCCATAATGAAGTCATATATCCTGGTTTTTCATCACCCATAGTATTGCCCATTAAATAGGGGTGGTCTAGTAGTAAATTGTTCTTCCTCTAGATTAGGTGGAGCAACCATGATCAAGAATTTACTCTAAGTGTTAACCTTTTAGAGTGTCCTTTCTCTGATATCAATTGTTGAAACGTAGGGGGTGCACCACCGTTAAGAGACCAGGTCCCTGAGATGAGGAGAATAGTAATAAAATTGTAAACACACAAAAACTTGCAAATAATAAAAGAACACAAAGATTTACGTGGAAACCTGGTTGCTCAAGCGAGAACCACGACTTTTCCTCACAAGCACTCAATCTCCACTATAATCAAAACTCATTGATTACAGACTCCACTGAACTTAACTCCAAGTTCTTCAAGTTACAATAGCTCTACTACAACTACCTATTCATAACTCAACAACTTTAAAATCGATTAACTCTAATCGACACACCTTTGGTAACCCTATCTAAGAATCGATTATAAATCAAGACTCAAGAACCCTTAACTAAAGCAGTAAAAATTTTGAACATGAGCTTTGAGAGTTTTCACCAAAACCAAGGATTTCACTGATTTGCAAAATCTGTGGAGGAAGAAGCATCTCTTTCAATTTATAGTAGTGTAGAAGTCATGGTTGAATTTTGATAGAACCAGGTGTCTAATCAGGTACGCTGTGCAACTGTACAGTTTGTTACACTAGCAGATAAAACTGTGCAGAGATGTGACAGCTGTACCAGGGTAAGCTATGCAAGGAACCCGATCCTCCAATATAAACTAGTCATCATCAAAACGTGAGACAACAAGAAGGAAGAATCTTATCGAGCGATCATTACAAAAATTGCAGATTAACTGGCTCAGGCCAATTTAAGGAAAAAAGTCTTCTAACTTACTCTAATTAATAACTAAGTACCAACTCATCTACAACGCATAACAGCTAACTAATCAGCTAAGTCGGCTTAAACAATTAACTGTGACGTTGAAACAATAACTCTCTGTTGTGGTGAATTACATCAATACAATATGCTCCTATTCAGTGTATTTCAACAGCCATCGAATTCAAAACATTACACTCTGGACGGTTATAGCCTATAGATTTCTCCAAAAATTTAACAACCAACCATTAAATGGTTATATGTACACAATCTCTTGTCAACTTTTGTCTCTGCCGGCATAATCCATGGACCGCCAAGTTGTTTGGCATCATTCAATATAATGATTTTTTTTTTTTTTTGGATAGCCATTATATTGACTTGTGACCTGCCTTTTTGTTTTTATTATTTTTACTCTGTTTTAAAAAATTTCAATCTAATTTGTTGGCACTGATATTAGATGAGAGAAGCATACATTTTTATTCTTTAATTATAATCAAAATTAAGTTAATTCAAGACATTTTCAATTTTGAGTTTGTCCCTTCGATCTTCTTAAATCAACGAGGTCGAAAAGACTTGATTTTGTGGAAGATGGTAAGTCTTTCGATGAATGCACCTTAAAGGAATGTCCTTTACCAAGAAATCAACATATCGAAAAAATCTAAAAATGTTAGAATTAAATTTTGAAAAAGTAAAGAAGAAAAAAAATTAAGGAAAAAAGAGAATTTGTATTATGTAAATTGAGAATGGTAAAGTGACTTTTTTGTTTTACAAGTGGTTCAATAACAACGTTGTGAAAATAAGCAAATAATTGAATCAGTTAACGTCAGTCAAATAAAAAACTTGCCTTACTATTCGAAAATTAGCTCCGGGTAAGAAATAACTCAACTAACTGCCAGATTTTGAATTCAAACATTACTGCGTGTGACTTGGTCCCTCCAAAATTTAGGTAGATAAATCATTGCTATCAATTATGTACGATCTCTCCAAAAAATTAACAACCAACTAATATTGGCATATTCATGCGTTTAAGGTTTGGGTTGCAAGTATATTTTCATTATCTATCATACATTTAAGCTTTGAATCCTAGAAATAATTTG
>JAPEIP010000011.1:27259654-27271003 GCA_026120095.1 Capsicum chinense
ATTGGTCTGTGGATCAGGTGTCAGACTTTGCTTCTTTCAAATTGGTAAAGCTCCTCCTTCTTAGCATTGATCCAGTCAGCATCTTTTAGGGCTTCTTTTACATTCTTGGGCATAATTTATGACAAGAAATCTGTGAAGGCCATAAATTTTTTAGCTTGAGCTCATGTTTGAATTGTAGATTCCAAAGGTGATTTAGGATTTTCAAGGGGGTTAGAAGATTTATGCTTCCAATTTGAAATTCTAAGCTGAGTTTCGCTGGGACTAGGTCCCTGGGGATTTTTACCAGAACTTTCTTGATATTCTCTTCTATAAATGGAGTTTGCAATTGAGATCCTGACTCACCATCATCTTCTTCATCCTTAACTATGCCAGTCTGTCCTTTACCTTTATTTCAACCATATCATCCCTTTGAATGGGAATGAGCTCTTCCATGTCAGACTCTTCATCTCTACCAGAATCCCTTTGCTTTCCTCACATATTAAAGACTACATGTACACTATCATCCACACACGTAGTCCTTTTGTTGAAAACTTTGTATCCTTTGCTTGTTGAAAAGTAGCCTGCAAATGCCACTTTATCAATTTTAGAGTAAAATTTCTCAAGTTAATTCTTTCCATTATTTAATACAAAAAATTTGCATCCAAAGGGTCTGAAATAGTCAACCTTAGGCTTTTTATTGAACACAAGTTCATTTGAAGTTTTGTTCAAAAGAGATCTGATTAAGCATCTATTAGTCACATAACATACAGTATTGACAGCTTCAATCCAAAACCTTTTTGGAAGGTCCCTGTCAATCAATATAGTTTTGACAAGTCTATGAGAGTCCTGGTCTTTCTTTTAACAACTCAATTTTGCTGAGGAGTCCTAGGATCTGAAAAATTATGACTGATTTGATTTTCAACACATAATCTTGTAACTTGGAAGTTTTCAAACTCAATTCCATGGTCAGATCTGAATCCAACAATCTCACAGTTCAGCTATATCTGAATTTACTTAGAAAAGACCACCAGAACATCATAGGTTTCATTCTAAATTCATAAGAACATTGTCCAGGTAAATCTGGAATAGTCATCCATAATAACAAACACAAACCTCTTCCCACCTCTACTTTGGACATTAATATGTCCATATAAATCCATGTGCAGTAACTCAAGAGGTTTAAAGGTGCTGACCTGCTTATTCTAATTAATGGAGAATCCGGTTTGTTTTCCTTTGAAACAAGCATCACAAAACTTATTTTCTGAAAACTACAGCTTTAGAACACCACAAACCAGATCCTTTGAGATCAACTTATTCAGTAAGGAGAAACTTACATGACCCAGTCTTCTGTTCCACAGATCACTATTTTCACCTTGGAAACTCAAACAGGTTAATTCATAATCAACTACAAATTCTAGATCATCCACATAAATATTTTTGTACCTTTTAACTTTGAGAATGACTTTCCCATACTTCAAGCTTGACACAGTGCATCCATCAAATAAGAACTTTACCTCATTTCCTTTATCATAGATTTGAGATACACTCAGAAGACTATACTTGATACCATCTACATAGTATACATCCTCTATTGCATGATTAATAGACTTTCCAATCTTCCCAACACCATGAATGTAACCTTTTTTTCCATTTCCAAATGAGACACCTCTACCTTGAAGTGCCTTGAGAGAGAGAAAATAGTTAGTCCTTCCAATTATATGCTTAGAGCATTCATTGTCCATGAACTAGTTTTGACTGCCTTTACTTACTCCCGCCGATATATAGAGTTCATTTGTTAGATTTAGGAACCTACTTAAGTTTGAGTTCCCAAAAGAAAGATAAAGATGTAATCAAATCCTTTTTTTCCAGCTAGGCAGTTTGTTCTTTTTAAAATTTTTCAAAGGGTTGGATCCCTTGGGATAAGGTTTCTCCTGCTGGATATATCTAGCACTACTCATTCTAACTCTAAGATGTTCTTGATAATCCTTCTTCAAGTAATGATCCCTTCCACAGTGAGTACATATAGAATTATTGACTTTTTTTTTATAAACAGGAACATCCTTGCCTTGATACCTAAAAGCATGAGTTCTATACTGATATCCAAGGTGTTTACCATTATTGATTCCCTAACTTGGTAGATTAGTACGGATTTGTTAAGATATTCTTTTATGCAAACCATGTCCCTCTCTAGTTCTTCATTCTTATGAAGTACAGTCATGAGATGCCTTTGAGAATCATTCAATTTTTCTTCAAGATTAATTTGAAGCATTAAGGCTTCTTTATTCCCCTTATCATCAGACTCATTTATTTTCTTCAGTTGATCCACTAAACTCTGATTTCTAGATTTCAATTTTAAGGATTATTCTTCTATTTCAAACAACTGGAGAGTTAAGGCAATTAATTCAACATCTAGATTTTCTACTTTTTCTTTAAGAACATTTTTCTCAGCAGTCATTTCACATACAGAATCAATCAATACATTTGCAAACATCTTTATCTTCTTAGGGGAATAATTATTTAAGCTTTTCTTAATATCGGAAAGGGTTACCTTATTTTCTTCTTCATCATCTGTCTTTGTCATGAGAGAAAACAAGGAATCATAGCTGGTTTCATTGTCTTCCACTGCTAAAATAGAAATATCTTCAGGCTTTTCAGATTCATCAGATTCATCGAAAGTATCTCCCCATACTGCTAAAGCTTGTTTCACTGCATAATCAGTTACAACCTTCCTTTTTAACTTCTCTGCAACCTGGTCTTTCTTCTTTTCTTTGTCATTACCCGACTTTAGATATTTTTGATAGTCCATTTTGTGTAATGGGCAATATTTGACGAAATGCCTTAGGTTTGCCACACTTGTGGCCGACTTCAACAATATCTCCTTTTTTGTTGCTTCTTTCTTTCCTTTGAAATGACTACTTTTATTCATATCCCTCACAATCTCCTTGGCCAAATAAGATCAGTGTCCTCCTCGTTTGAATTAAAATTTGAGGCTTTCAATGCTAGAGACTTTTTCTTTTTAGCTTCCTTCTTTTCTTGAACTTGTTGTTTCTTGAGTTCACGAGTCTTTTAATTTCTAATTAGTTCTTCCATAGTAAGAGTCTTTAAGTTTCTTGCCTCAGTAACAACATCAACTTTTCTTTACCAAGATTTTGGAAGAACTCCTAGGATTTTCCTTACTTATTTATGCAGAAAAATAACCTCAGCCAAACAGTGCAATTCATTGGTGATTGAGGTAAACTTTGTATGCATTTCTTGAATGGTTTCTCCTTCTTTCATGGAGAAAACATCATAGTTAGTGGTCAATATGTCCACTTTAGACTCCTTCACATCTGTAGTACCTTCATAAGCTGTTCTCAGACAATTCTCTATTTCTTTCGCATTTTCGCAAACAGAAATTTGATTTACTTGTCAGGTCTAATTCCACACACAAGCAATTTATTATCCTTGAAATTCTTTTCAAATTTTTGTAACCTTCTTCATCCTATTCTCTCCTGGTTTTGACAACCATTCTAGTTATGTCTCCTTCTTTGACCACTTTAACTTGCACATGAGGACCATCCAGTATCACATCCATCAGTTCACTATCCTCAGCCATAATGAAGTCATATATCCTGGTTTTTCATCACCCATAGTATTGCCCATTAAATAGGGGTGGTCTAGTAGTAAATTGTTCTTCCTCTAGATTAGGTGGAGCAACCATGATCAAGAATTTACTCTAAGTGTTAACCTTTTAGAGTGTCCTTTCTCTGATATCAATTGTTGAAACGTAGGGGGTGCACCACCGTTAAGAGACCAGGTCCCTGAGATGAGGAGAATAGTAATAAAATTGTAAACACACAAAAACTTGCAAATAATAAAAGAACACAAAGATTTACGTGGAAACCTGGTTGCTCAAGCGAGAACCACGACTTTTCCTCACAAGCACTCAATCTCCACTATAATCAAAACTCATTGATTACAGACTCCACTGAACTTAACTCCAAGTTCTTCAAGTTACAATAGCTCTACTACAACTACCTATTCATAACTCAACAACTTTAAAATCGATTAACTCTAATCGACACACCTTTGGTAACCCTATCTAAGAATCGATTATAAATCAAGACTCAAGAACCCTTAACTAAAGCAGTAAAAATTTTGAACATGAGCTTTGAGAGTTTTCACCAAAACCAAGGATTTCACTGATTTGCAAAATCTGTGGAGGAAGAAGCATCTCTTTCAATTTATAGTAGTGTAGAAGTCATGGTTGAATTTTGATAGAACCAGGTGTCTAATCAGGTACGCTGTGCAACTGTACAGTTTGTTACACTAGCAGATAAAACTGTGCAGAGATGTGACAGCTGTACCAGGGTAAGCTATGCAAGGAACCCGATCCTCCAATATAAACTAGTCATCATCAAAACGTGAGACAACAAGAAGGAAGAATCTTATCGAGCGATCATTACAAAAATTGCAGATTAACTGGCTCAGGCCAATTTAAGGAAAAAAGTCTTCTAACTTACTCTAATTAATAACTAAGTACCAACTCATCTACAACGCATAACAGCTAACTAATCAGCTAAGTCGGCTTAAACAATTAACTGTGACGTTGAAACAATAACTCTCTGTTGTGGTGAATTACATCAATACAATATGCTCCTATTCAGTGTATTTCAACAGCCATCGAATTCAAAACATTACACTCTGGACGGTTATAGCCTATAGATTTCTCCAAAAATTTAACAACCAACCATTAAATGGTTATATGTACACAATCTCTTGTCAACTTTTGTCTCTGCCGGCATAATCCATGGACCGCCAAGTTGTTTGGCATCATTCAATATAATGATTTTTTTTTTTTTTTGGATAGCCATTATATTGACTTGTGACCTGCCTTTTTGTTTTTATTATTTTTACTCTGTTTTAAAAAATTTCAATCTAATTTGTTGGCACTGATATTAGATGAGAGAAGCATACATTTTTATTCTTTAATTATAATCAAAATTAAGTTAATTCAAGACATTTTCAATTTTGAGTTTGTCCCTTCGATCTTCTTAAATCAACGAGGTCGAAAAGACTTGATTTTGTGGAAGATGGTAAGTCTTTCGATGAATGCACCTTAAAGGAATGTCCTTTACCAAGAAATCAACATATCGAAAAAATCTAAAAATGTTAGAATTAAATTTTGAAAAAGTAAAGAAGAAAAAAAATTAAGGAAAAAAGAGAATTTGTATTATGTAAATTGAGAATGGTAAAGTGACTTTTTTGTTTTACAAGTGGTTCAATAACAACGTTGTGAAAATAAGCAAATAATTGAATCAGTTAACGTCAGTCAAATAAAAAACTTGCCTTACTATTCGAAAATTAGCTCCGGGTAAGAAATAACTCAACTAACTGCCAGATTTTGAATTCAAACATTACTGCGTGTGACTTGGTCCCTCCAAAATTTAGGTAGATAAATCATTGCTATCAATTATGTACGATCTCTCCAAAAAATTAACAACCAACTAATATTGGCATATTCATGCGTTTAAGGTTTGGGTTGCAAGTATATTTTCATTATCTATCATACATTTAAGCTTTGAATCCTAGAAATAATTTGCTTTTTGATATTACAGTCAAATTCCTTTATAGTGATAATGTTTGTCTCAAAATTTCATAGCTCCTATAGAAATATGGTGTTATATATATACATTGACATTTGCACATAGATTTAATTTAACTGTTATAAATAAAAACAAGAAAAAATAAAAAAAAAATATGAATATAAAAAAAAGACAAATATTAATAGTTTTTTACTTTTGAAGTTATCAAACAACTGTTGTGCACTATTTACATACAATTTTTTTCTTTATTGCGTGCATGACATTATTGATGATTATTAGAAATATTTTGATATTTTATTTTATATAATAAACTTTTATAAAATATTTAAATATGTTGCTATAGAGAGATAGTTTTACTATCACTATAATGAATATCATTGTTGATATATGTAGAATGACATAATAGAGAAATAAAATATAATATAAAAAGTTGATTTCAGATAAAATCAGATCCCTACAGTAAATGTCATTCTAATTGTTGCATTTTTCTCTTAAGAGTAAATTTTTTTTTAGTTAATTAAACCTATATAAAATTAAATATAAAATATTACATACAATAATAAGATAGTGTAATCTCGTCAGAATAACATGTTGAAAGGAAGAATAAAAGGAATAAAAGAATATCATGGACAAAAAGAAACACGTTTACAACATTTAGTGCAAGATATGATTTTGGCATAAATCTTACGCGCGTCCCGCGATGGTCGGTCTCGGTAACATCACACTTGGGATGGTGGCTCAAACTCTATCCTACATGAATTTAAAAAAAAAAACATGAAATTGAGTATGTACTTCCTTCGTGTCATTTGATGTCTTGGGCGTCATCATATTACTGGTTAGAGTTACGAAGGCTTTAGTTAGTCCAGTTTTTATTTTATATGAAATTATAAATAAATTAATTTATAACTTATATAAATTATAATAATGTGAAATCGTATATAAGATTTAAATTTTTTTTTTAATGTTTTTTTTTTTTTTTAAATTTCAAGCATTACAACAAATAATCATTAATTTTATATAGTATTTAGTAATTAGTTTCTTCTTCTTAGTGTGTAACTGTGTATGTTATTTTTTGCTATCTGTTACTTCATTTGTTTTTATATATATTTTTTTTGCTATCCGATTTTTATCCAAATAACTTATTTTTTTGAGTTAAGTGTCAGCGAAAATTACTTCTCTATTCATCAAAGTAGCATCTTATCTCTCTAAATTCACTTTGTGAAATTAAACTAAGATATTTTTAATCCCAAACATTATAATGTGTTGCTCAGATCCCTCCAAAACCTAGGCAGATGAACCTTTGAGTTCAAAACATTAATATATGTACGGATATAGATTTCTCAAAAACTTAACAACCAACTCTTACGGTCATATGTGTAGATTTCAAAGGTAATGTCTATACAAGTAACAGGTTTTATTCAACTTGGGTCGACTTCCAACATAACGTATGGTATTCCTAAGTTATTGTTTGCCACATAAGTTTAAGGACCTATAATTTAAATTGTTTTATTAATGCAGTTTTTAATAATAATAATAATTTTTTAATTTAAAAAAGAAAAAAGAAGCACACAACCTCCCAAACCCCGCCCCCCTTAGCAGTCGTCCTCTTCGTAAGAAAAAGAAGAGCATACCCCCCTCCCTCTTCCTCCCTTAGCCGTCCTTTTTGTGGGATGCATTTTTCGATGAGACTAGCCAATCAGAACTGAGGGAGTATATTGTTATTGCTAAATTTTCAAAAAGAAAAAACAAACTTTACCAAGAATCAAATTTTCAACAACCCAAGTGAAAAATTCAAGAAAATATTTCAATTAAAGTGTTCAAAAAGCTAAACTTTGATTTTCAGATCAACACGTGTCTTACAATTTTTAAGTTAAAATATAAATTAAATAGATGAAAAAATTGTCACGACTGTAACTTTCTCTAACAAATAGCCATGAAAATTTAGCAATCTTTATTTTTTTCTAAAATTACCGCCAATCCTAATGCTTCTTTACTCTAAAACAACTCTTTTTTCACAAACTTTTCTTTTAAAAAAAAAAAAACAAAATAAATAAAGAGAAAGTGAAGAAAAAAAATTGAACAGAAGACTTGACAGCGGTCGATTGTTGAATTTTAAATGGAGGAAGAAGAAAAGAAAAAAGGGGGGAAATTTGGGAAAAGACTGATGGGGAAAATGGGGGAGTGGAATACAGGGATTTCCAAGGAGGAAGAAAGGAGATTGGGGGTGGCTGGTTGGAGGGTGTGGGGGTGGGTATAAAATTAAGATTTTCTTTTTAATGAAAATTAGGTAAATATATTTAAAAGATATTTCATTTTTAAAAATTTTAAAATTTATTTTTAATAATTATTTGGGTCCACACTCCACATTTCCTAAGTTTATTCGTCATTTTTGTTATAAGACTCGCGTCTTATAGTTTTTGACCTCATGATCATTTTGTACTTAATAGGTAAGCATTTCTTAATATTGGAGTGTAATCGGAAAATAGATCAGTTAAGGGGTTCAAGTGAAATCTCAAATCAAGTTTAAGGGGCTATCAATGATGTTAGAGTTTGTGACCCGAATTTTATTGATCTGGCCAGAAAAGATCGCGGTGCAACCCATGCTGTTAAAACTGTAATTATGAGAATTCACCTATATGTTTTTGGGCTTAGGATTTTCCTTATATGCACGTATTATAAAGTGCGATTTAGAGGGTTGGTTTTTTGACGGTTTTCATGTGTTATTGAGATTTTGACTCCTTGTATTCTTCTCCGATATAGTAATTTTTCTACTCCTATTCCTTTGGTTTTTTCCGTCTAGAATTTCCACGTAAAATCTGTATTTTCTTCTTATTTTATTCTGTTTATTGTATTGCCTATTCTTGTTTGATTTCATAACAAACTGGTAGCAGAGCATTAGGTTGTTTTCTCGGGAATGGAAACCATGGAGTATGATATTTCGTTACTGGACCGCAACACCAGTTTTTTATTATGGCAGGTTAAAGATGGATTTAGACGATTCTCTATAAAGGTTTGATAAGATACCCTCATCGTGGACACATGAGGAGAAACAATGTAAGAATCAAATGGCTCTATCTCAGATCTATGTTCATTTATCCAATCAGATTCTACATGATTTTTTTAAAGGAGACCACTATCGCTGCGTTGTGGTTGAAATTGGAATCATTATGTACGACAAAGATCCTAACTAGTAAGTTGCATCTCAAATAATGACTTTATTACCATCACATGTTTGAGGATGCATCTTTGGAGGATTACCTAACTGTCTTTAAGAAAATCATCTCTGATTTAGAGACTATGGAGGTTAAGTATGATGAGGAAGATCTAGGGTGGATTTTGTTGTGTTCACTATCTGTATCAAATTTGACCTTTAGGGATGCGATTTTATATAGTCGTGATTTCCTGACCCTAGATGAAGTCTATGATGTTGTATTCTATAAGAAGAAGATGAAGCATCTTATGAATGGTTCGGAGACTCAAGGAGATGGTCTTATTATTTGAGGAAGGACTCATGAGATGAACTCTGGAGGTGATGAAAAGAATAGGTCAAAATCTAAAAACAGAAACAAAACCTATAATTACTGCAAGAAGAAGGGTCATATCAAATTTGAGTGCTATAAGTTACAGAATAAAATAAAAGGAAAGCTACAAAATAGAAAAGAAACCAACTAGAGAGGTTTGGTGAAGCCAACATTGTTAAAGATGACAGTAGTGATAGAGAACTCTTGGTATTTTTTATGGTAACTCCGAACTCTGTGAGGATTGAATTCTTGATTTAGCTTGCACATTTCTTATGTGTGGCAATTAGGATTGGTTTCCAACATATGAAATGGTCTCTAAAGGTGTTGTGTTGATAGAAAATAACACACCCTGTATGATAGCTGGTATTGGAACAATCATGATTAAGATATTTGATAGGGGTTGTGAGGACACTTAGTGATGTTCGGTATGTCCCAAACCTAAAGAAAAATCTCATTTCCTTGAGTACCCTTGATTCGAACGGATATAAGTACATTGGTGAAGGTGGAGCCCTAAAGGTTTGTAAAGGTGCTCTTATTGTGATGAAGAAAGACTGCTAATTTGTACGTCTTACAAGGATCTATGGTTACAGGTAATGCAGTTGTTTCTACTTCTTCTTAGTCAGATAGTGATATTGCTAAACTTTGGCATATGCAGCTGGGACATATAAGTGAAAACGGGATGGCTGAACTAAGTAGGAGAGGACTTCTTGATGGCTAGAATATTACCAAATTGGATTTCTGTGAGCACTATATTTTTGGGAAGCATAAGAGAGTCATATTCACTAAAGGTATCCACAAGACTAAAGGCACACTTTATTACATTTATTCTGATCTCTAGGGTCCTTCCAGAGTACCTTCTAGAGGAGGTGCTAATTACATGTTGACTATTATTGATAACTTTTCTAGAAAAGTTTTGGTGTTCTTCTTGAAGCAAAAAAATGGCGTGCTGCCTTTTTTCAAGGAGTGGAAGACTATTATTGAAAATAAAATAGGGGAACAGGTAAAATGCCTTCGGACTGATAATGTTTTAAAGTTTTGTTCTAATAAATTTAATGTTCTGTGCAAATCAGAAGGAATCGTGACGCACTTAATAATTCATCATACTCCATAGCAGAATGGTGTGGCTGAACGAATGAATATGACTATAATGGAAAAGGTGCATTGTATGCTCTCTAACGCTGGTTTACCCAAGTATTTTTGTGCCAAAGATTCTTCCATATCTTGTCTTCTTATCAATCGATCTCATTCAGTCGCAATTGACAGAAAGACTCCACAAGAGGTATGGTCCGGTACTTTTGCCAGTTACTCTAATTTGAAGGTATTTGGATATCCTGCTTATGCTCATGTTTATAATGGAAAGTTGGAACCTAGATTTTTCAAGTGCTTATTTATGAGTTATAAGTCTGATGTTAAAGGATATAAGCTTTGACGCCCAGAAAATAGAAAAGTTATAATTAGAAGGGATGTTGTTTTCGATGAAACCGTTATGCTTTGTGCTTCCCCTTTTAAAGAATATAGTGCTTCACCCCTAAATGTGCCTAGTGACACAAATCAGCAAAGGTCAAGAACCCACATTAAATTGAAGATTGGATCAGAGTCCTCACCAGTGCCTACTTCTCAATCTAGCCTAGAGATACAGAGTGATACTATTTCTTCTTCACTACCAGTGGTGCGACAATATTATATTGCTAAAGAAAGGCTTAGGAGAGATACTAAACCTCCTCAGAGGTATGATGAAGCTGATTTGGTTGCTTATGCATTGAATGTAACTGAAGGTATTAATTTTGGTAAAGAACTTTCTTTTTACTCAGAAGTAGTTAGTTGTGGTGATTCTCGCCGATGGATGATTGCTATGCAGAAGGAAATGGAATTATATCTTAAGAATTGCACATGTGATTTGGTGAGATTGCCTAAAGATAAGAAAGTTGTCCATTGCAAGTGGGTATTTAAAAGGAAAGAAGGAATATCGAGAGTTAAAGATGCTAGGTACAAAGCAAGACTGGTTGCTAAAAGTTACAATTAGGTTTCAGGTATTGACTTCACAGATATGTTTTCTCCATATGTAAAGCATAGTTTGATTCAAGCCTTACTTGGTATTGTTGCGATGCACAAGCTTGAGATTGAGTAGTTGGATGTCAAAACTGCATTCTTACATGGAGAACTTAAGGAGGACATCTATATGCAACAACTAGAGGGTTTTGTTGTCTTTGGAAATGAGGACTATGTATGTTTGCTGAAAAAGTCCCTTTATGGCTTAAAATAGT
>JAPEIP010000011.1:27280795-27298214 GCA_026120095.1 Capsicum chinense
GCAGTGTAAATTTCCAATAGTGATTGGACCAGTTTCAATGGCATAATTGACTTCTTGAATTTCCTTCAAAGCCTTGCACTACAGCAAATAATGATGAAACCAATAGAAATTCCTCTGGTCTAAATTTATATGGATGGATTGTTGGAGGAGACTTTTATACAGCAGAAGGTGCTTGGAAAAATACTTGTACAAGAAGGGGGAGGTGGAGAAGGACATATATCAACTCAGACCTTGTTTAAGAGGAAATACAGAGGAGGAAGCAAGGAAATTCTAGTGAATATGACCATGAAATTGACATGAGAAACAGAAAATTTGGATGAGCTTCAAATGTGGAAGTGTTTCAAAATATAAAAATCCGTCTGTTGTTGAAAAACAAGAAGAATGTTCAATAGGAATGGAGATGGGCACTTTGCTGAGAATGCAACTAGCGAGCGTGGCTTCAATGAAGACTCTCAGAAAGTTCAGGACTAGAACTCTAAGGAAAAAGTTTTGCCAGCACAGAAAATTGATATGATTGTCGGTCAGAATTGAAACCTAAACCAACTACTCCTGAATTAAAAATACTGGATCAAGCCAAGGTTGCAATTTCTCAAGTTAAACTTGTATGTCATGCCTTCTGTTTGAGGCTATGATCAGGTCAATCACAGTAAACAAAAAGGTCTGAAGTTGGACAGAAATCCCATGCCTTGTTGTTTCCACTGCCTTTGAGCTGAACAGAGCCATAAACAGCAGGCATAGGATGCAAGTTTAACTAGAGAAATTGCCACTTTGGCTTGATCCCGTATTTCTAATTTAGGAGTAGTTGGTTCAGGTTTAAATTTTGAGTGATAATCTTTCCACCTTCGGTTCTCGTGAAGCTTCTTCCTTAGAGTTCTGGTCCTGTATTTTGGAGGTCTTTATTGAGTCCACGCTCGCTAGTTGCAGTCTCTAGAAATATAACCAGCTCAAGTCTTCTTAACCATTCTTCTTTTTCTTCAACAACTAATGGATTTTCATTTTTGGATACACTTTTGTACTCGCAGCTCATTCAATTTTTTCATTTTTTATGTCAATTTCATCAGCCAATTTCACTACACTTTTCTTCCTACCCTGTACTTCTTCTTAAATAAGGTCTGAGATGATATATGGCCTTCTCAACCTCCCCCTTCCCGCACAGGTATTCTCATAAGAACCTACTGCTGTATAATAGACTTCTCTAGCAACCCATCCACATAAATTTAGACCAAGGGAATTTCTATTGGTTCCATCATTGTTTGCTGCAGTGCGAAGCTTTAGAGGCCTTTTAAGAAGTCCATTGAGCCATAAAAACTGGTCCAATAACTATTGGATATTTACAATGCCGCCAAAAACTTAAACTCTTCCCTAAACTTGACACAAAAACATGAGCATAGACCAGTTATTAAATTATAATAGGGTATCAACACCACTTACTTGGTTTCTCAGCCTTACCAGTTTGAACCTGACAATCTTAACTGTAAAATGCCATATCTTGTTTGAATAATTAACGCCTAATAGGTAAACAACAAACATTCACAAAATTATTGTACTCGATGTATGTTTTCATGATAGATTGATCAGTAATACATACCTTCCATATATGAAATGGTATCATCGACAAGCAGCTTATTCCTCAAAACCTATCTTTACTCTAGCCTTTAATATTGGTTGGGAAAAAATAGATCCAATTTCACTTTATTTTATCTACAAATAAGAGAAATACATTTGATGTCAAACAAGAGAATAAGAAAAAGAACATTACAAAAGGGTAATACAAAATTAAGTGAATCAACAGATGACCACTTTGATGCTACAGATTACCTATCTGCTCAACCGATGAGGCATCCATTGCAATAGATGGATGACATGTTACAACAGATAGGTCATCTATGGGAATAAATCAAACTAACCTTTCTACTGGTTTGATTTCTTTAAACAGTTGCTTCGTTTGTTCCAACAGCTGATTTATCAAACTATACTAACAACAGGGCTTTTTAAGTTCTCCTAATAGATGACTTCTTTCACATATTTTAATTAAAAAAAATGGTTCATTCATTCAAGACTTAAAAGTCACCTTTTCTTCAATTTTCTCAATAAATAGAAAACTGGTAATGGGTAAATCATTAATAGAAATAGATGTAAATATCTAATTTAAATGACATACAAAGAAGAAGATGAGATGGAAAGAGCAATAGTGAACCATACCTGTATTCTAGAAAAATCAAAGGAATTAGAACATCCAGTTCAGTTGAAAAAAGATAATATCAGTTGAGATCTGAAAGAAGAGAGAAAAAAAGGAAAAAAGGAAAGAAGAATTGAGAATAAAGAATAAAGAGTGATAGATGAATTGATTCGTACTTTATTTTATGGATCAAGGAGAGAGTATTCTTCTAGATATGGGTTTTAAATATTCATTAATAACTTTTGACTTTTGAGGAGCATGAGGAGATAGTGACATTGAAAAGACCAGATAAGACTACTCACTCAAGAGATTTTTGACTTATCCCAGTAATATTTTTTACCGCCTTAGTATTTTAACTTTTTTATCTCAGACAGAAAATACCTAAATTGCTTTAAAAAAAGGGTCTTAAAATATCTAAGTGCAACAAATAACAATTTATGTTTGAAAATTTCCAAAGCTCGGTCATCCGTCGTAACAAATGCAGCACATGTTTGATACTTTACAATAGATGAGTAATATATTGCAATAGATGACTTAATCTGTGTGATTAAATCCAACAGAAAAGACATCTGTTGCAACAGGTTGAACATTTGTTTTAATATAATTATAATTAATTTCATATGTTAGACTAATACCTTAATTAATTGATCTAGGATGAGGGGTGAGTTCTCATAGGGTCAACTACAACTTCAATTGAGTCTTTTGGCAATTGCATATAAGACGGTATTACGTTCCTCCCGACTAGAGTCATCGATCGATCACTCTAAGCTGAATTGATTCTTACTACTTCATATGTTCAACTAATACCTTAATTGATTAATCTAGGATTGAGGGTGAGGTTTCATAGTGTCAACTACAATAGATGGCAACCCCTATTTGATAGTTTACAATAGTTGGGTAATCTGTTGCGGTATGTGATAATCTATTTGATAATTTATAATAGGTGGGTAATCTGTCGCGATATGTGATAATCCATTTGATAATTTACAATAGATGACTAATCTGTTGCAACGAATGACTTAATCTATTTGATAACTTATAATAGATGGTTAATCTGTTGCAACAGGCTGAATATTTGTTTTTATACAATTTCAATTAATTTCACATGTTAGACTAATACCTTAGTTGATTAATCTATAAGTAGGGGTGAGTACTCATAGGGTCAACTATAACTTCAATTGAGTTTTTTTGGCAATTTCATATGAGACAGTATTGTATTCCTCCCAACCAGAGTCATCGATCAATCACTCTGAGATGAACTAATTCTTATTACCTTATTTATTAGAATAATACCTTAATTGATTATTCTAGGACTAGGGGTGAGTTCTCATAGGGTCAACTACAACTTTAATTGAGTCTTTTGGCAATTGCATATGAGAGAGTATTGTATTTCTCTCGACTAGAGTCGTCAATCGATCAATCTGAGCTGAACCAATTCTTACTACCTCATATGTTCAACTAATACCTAAATTGATTAATCTAGGACTACAGGTGAGTTCTCATAGTGTCAACTAGAATAGATGGCAGCCCCTATTTGATAATTTACAATAGATGGGCAATCTATTATGAGCTGTGACAATCCATTTGATAATTTACAATAGATGGATAATCTGTCGCAACAGAATACTTAATCTATTGATAATTTACAATAGATGAGTAATCTGTTGCAACAAATGACTTAATCTATTTGATAACTTAAAACAAATGGTTAATCTATTACAACAAGTTGAATATTTATTTTATACAATTTAAATTGATTTCACATGTTAGACTAATACCTTAGTTTATTAATCTAAGACCAGGGGTGAGTTCTCATAGGGTCAACTACAACTTTAATTGAGTCTTTTCACAATTTCACATGGGACAGTATTGCATTTCTCCTGACCAGAGTCGTCGATCGATCATTCTGAGCTAAACTAATTCTTATTACCTCATATGTTATACTAGTGCCTTAATTTATTAAGCTAGGATGAGGGGTGAGTTCTCATAGGGTCAACTACAACTTTAATTGAGTCTTTTGGAAATTACATTTGAGACGGTATTGCATCCTCCCTTCTAGAGTCATCGATTGATCACTCTGAGCTAAACCAGTTCTTACTACCTCATATGTTCAACTAATACCTTAGTTGATTAATCTAGGACTAGGGGTGAGTCTTCATAGTGTCAACTTCAATAGATGGTAGACCTTATTTTATAATTTATAATAGATGGATAATCTGTTGCGACATGTGATAATCTATTTGATAGTTTACAATAGATGGGTAATCTATCGCAATAGATTACTTAATCTGTTTGATAATTTACAAAAAATGCATATCTGATGCAACAGGTTGAACATTTGTTTTTATATAATTTCAATTGAGTTCATATCCTAAATTGATTAATCTAGGACTAGGGGTGGGTGAGTTCATAGGGTCAACTACAACTTCAATTGAGTTTTTTGGCAATTACATGATGAGAGGGTTAAAAATTATGCATATCTTTTATAATTTTAAAAAATTAAGATCAATTCGGACCAAATTAATATTTTCAAAACTTGTCATTCTTTTCCAAAGTACAAATCAACCCATATAAATCATCCATTTATGAGAAAAATATTTCATCATTTCAAATCTTGAGTTCTCGTTCTTTTCTCTTTCTCACTCAATTATACTGTATTGACAATAACTACTCAACAAATTGCTCTACCCTTCACAACAGATCAATTTTCTTCTTATTTCTGACCACATAGGTGCTATTTTTGACTTTATTCTTACTTGTATCAGCCGTTTTCTCTATATTTATAGGTAATAGAGTTCAAGAAGAGTCCTGTATTTGTTATTTTTTCTAAAAAAATAAGGGCTTTTAAGTTAATGTTGAGAAAAAAAACTTTTACTTGTATTATATTCGAAAATAGATTTACAATTTTAAGTTTTGATGGTAAAATCATAGAAAGAACTTGAGAAAACCCTATTTTCTATCGCAGTGTTCTGTTGACTGTCGTGGTATTGTTGGATGTTGTTTATGGTGTTTTTGGTGGTGGTGGTGGTTGTGGTGATGGTCATCGTTGTCATCGTCATGGTGTTGGTACTGGTGGTGACTATTGGTGGCATTGGTTGGTGGTGTTTGTGGTAGTTGTGGGTGGTGTCAGTATTCGTGGTATTTGTGGCATTGGTTAGTGGTGTTTGTGGTGGTGGTGGCTGTTGGTGTGTCGTTATTGGTGGTGTTTGTAATGTATTTCTTAAAATTTATGTATTCATTAATTGTAATATAATTTTTGTTTTTTTATTGTTTGTAGGTAAAACATATCTCCCAAAAGAAAATAAAGTAAAAATGGATCAACGTCTGACCACCCCAAAAAAGGCTACAGTACAGAGGGATTCGAAGTAACTCCCTAAAAAATCTCAGTCTGGAAAAAAAAGTAAAGATGAGGAGAGATATGAAAATAACATTGAGGAAGATGGACAAGGTTTTGTAGATGGTGATGTAGAAATTAAAAGTCAGAAAGAGAAAGAGGATGATGATCAACATAATGATAATGGGTCACTAATGGGGTGTGAATTAATATCGACATCCCAACATGATCCTGTCAAAACTTTTAGTATTAACAAGTTTCAAGTTGCAATTCTGATAAATGACAAAAAAATAGAAGAAGAACTAACTGGTGAAATTGTTCTTAAATGTCAGATGGGGAGTAAATTTATTTATTTTAGGAAAATTATGAATCACGAAAACATAGACGAAATTTTTAAGAAAAGCTACTTTGGAAGCTTTCTTAAGCTGCCTAAGTCCCCTGCTCGTTTCCATATAAGGATGTTATATGGTCTTCTCAAGCTCAGGATCAAGTACGTGGGGGATGATGAAGATCAGAATGAGGAGGGCAAAAAGATGGATGAAATCTAGATCAACTACTGTGGCATGCCAGTTTATTTTTGCTTGCAAGAGTTTACCATAGTAACGGGCTTTAGATACAATTGTCTAGAAGAACCACCTATCACCAAGGGAACACCCCACAAAAGATCCTAGGCAAGAAAATGCTAGGAAAAAATAGATGGATTGTTTGACATTGCTCGACGTGGTTACAAAGCATCGGATTTGTTGACAGATCTCATGGATAAAACCATACCAAAGTAGTACAGGGATAAATTATGCTTAGTTTGGTTTCCGCATTCAATTATATTAGCAAGAGACATCAATAAGGTCATAGAAGATGATTTGTTGACATGTGCTGAGGATTTTGATAAATTCAACAACTATCCCTGGGGATCTGACAACTTCTACTTGATTGTCTAATATTTATTGATAAAGCTATCCTCAGGGACGACGACTTTATAGGGCTTTCCTTGGGATTGCATGATAAAATTAATCACTATTTTAACTCATCCATAAATTTGTTATATTGAATATAGTTATTATGACTTTTATTTTTCTTGCTTCTTGTTTACATTTTTTAGGCTTAGGCATTTGAAGCCATTCCTTCCCTCCGAAAGTAAGTAATGGAATAATCGGATGAGGTTTCTCATCCAAGGATGTTTAGGTGGGTGGCTGCAAAGAGCAACACCAAAATTAAGGAGGCTTATCTCTTTAACCCTCTGGATGATCCAGTACGTCTTCTTCAAGTAAAATAATTTTACTCAATGAAAGATATTGAACATATGTTATATTTGGAGCAACAGATGTTATATCTGATGCACTACATGGGACATCTACTGCAAAAGATTACCCATCCTATGCCAACTGGTGCAACAAATGGATAATCTGTTGTGACACAATTGATATCTTCCATCAGATTACCCATCTGTTGCTTTGGTTCTCTGAACCCGATTTCGAACAGGTTAAACATCTACTGTAAATTATGCAACAGATGTGTAATCTGATGTAACAATTGTTAATACACATACAGATCATCTGTTGCATAACATGTAGCCCAATAGATTACCCGTCTTGTGTAACTGGTGCAAAAGATTTGTAATCTATTACGATAGATGATTGATATTTTGTATCAGATTCTATGTGTTGCTCTGGTTCTCAAAAACTGACTCAAATAGATTTTAACTATCTACTGTAAACTATGCAACAGATGGGTAATCTGATGCAATATATTGATAATCTATCTTTTTTTTTAGGTTGTGCATCCATGGATTTTGCCTACTGAGAAGGAGTCGTTGATAAATTCTTATATTACTCTAGGTCATGCTGGTACTATAGCAGACCCAACGGTGGATTTAATAAATAAGGAATTGGTTGAAGCAATAGCTATAAAATGAGTAGTTACGCAAGGTCAGCCTAATATTGAGGCTCTTCATGACCTACCTACTAAAGCAGATTCGGGTGCTTCTTCTGGTGGAGTTGTTGGTTTTGGTGGCAGGCATACTGATGCTTCTACCACTCATGATGATGAGTATGTTGATGCTTAAGAAAAAATAAATATTTTTGAAAACACCCTTTCTCACCCTTACATAGGTCCCTCTCACCCCTCTTCACCCTCGTGTTCTCGTTGTGAATACGAAGAGTGCAAGGACAACCAGGATAAACTCTTTGAAAAAGTAGATTCTATCTCTAAAGCTATCAAGAAATTAAAATCCAAGAGGGGTGTCATACCATACAAGAAGATGAGGGAGCCATACACTCTTACAGTGTTGGTTAGGAAGAAGAAAAGAGAAATAACCGATGTACTCTCTGGTCAAAAATAAAAAAATTGTAACTCCACCCTCTCTAAAAGCTGTTGAAGTTCAGGGGCCATTCAATAAGGTGTACATATACGTGGAACTTGGCACCAAAGAGAAAAGGGATCTGCGATAGGCCAAGAATGCCAAGACAGGCACACCAGATTACCCCAGGCATCCCTTTCTCCCCCAATACTTCCAGACTATGACAGATATGCGTATGCGGTACGAGGATAAGACAAATTTACTTTTCCTAAACTAGCCTTCTAATCTACCCCATGAATAAGAAATAACGCAACCAATGTGAAATCTGTTGTAATAATTTGGTATTCTGGTGCAACTGGTAGTGATTATGTTGTATAAGTTGGCTTGGATTATTGATTCAGAGAACCCTATGCAACAGATGAACCATATTTACAATTATTAACCTATTTAAAATTTGACTTTTTATATCACAACTATTGGCAAAATTCTCTGCCTCATGAGGAAAAAGAAATTAATGTACCCGAAAACTTATGATGTTGCCGATAAGATAATGGACCTTGACTTCTGCAAGAAGCTGAAGGATAAGTATGATCAAATCAATTTTGATGTGTCATCCTATGGCGTGGTAATTGATTTCTTAGTTTCTACGTTGGACTTGGATGAAGAAGAAATGATAAAATATGTAAGAGGGGTGAGGCCAAATCCACTCGGCAAGAGCTGGACCGTGGAAAAGAGGATTCTTGCAGTCATTAGTGTGAATGACATATATTATTGGGCTGTTGAGATACTACTCGAGGAGGGAAAGGTCAAAGTTTATTTCTATCGTGAACTTGCCATCGATGAGGTTGATCTTTTTTTCATCGTGCATCCAGTGATGGAGCTGTTGCCTATTTTGTTGAGGGAGATTAAAGTGATGAATCATTTTCCAAAGGAAGTGTTGATGAATAAATCATGGAATTTTGAAGGTCAAAACAAAGGCATGACCCTTCCAAAATATGATATCGGTTATGCGTGCAGCTCGCACGCTCTTGCACACATTAAATGTTTGCTGACTGGTACAAAAATGGCAAAGCCAATGACCTTTCTGTGCAACAATGTTGTGGCAAACCTGCAAAAGGCCTGGGCTTATGGGGTACTAACTGGACGCTTGAAGCCTATGTATATAGAAAAGCCTGTGAAATAACAATTTTTATTTTAACTCACACTTCACTTTACTTTAAATTACATGTACATGTACTGACAATAATTTTTTTGATGAAAGTTGAGTTTTTTTATAATGCAATAGATTTTCAATCTAATGTAAAATATATTCTATTTGTTCTGGAAGATAGTTTATCTGTTGCAATAGGTTGGTCATCTGTTGCATTATGCCGATGTTATTTCTATCTAATCTACGTCTAATCTGTTGCAACAGTGGGAAGTTCTGTTTGATAATTTCAACAGATGACCTAAATTTTGCAACATATGCCTAAATTTATATGATATTTTGCAACAATTACGCTTGAATATCCATGTGATCGACAACACCAAACCAGTAGAAAATACAACACTATGAAAATGTCAGCAATTAGGCTTGAATATCCATGTGCGTGCCCAACAACAACAAACTATTAGTAATAACGACAATAATGTAGTATCTTCTTGCTCGATTTGGTTTCTCTTCAGAAGCCTTGACTTTGTTCAACAAACTCCAGATTACATGATTTGTTTGTGAAGGGTGTCACTCTTCATACCAATTAAAGTAATCGCATCCACCCAATTTCTATAAAAATAAGAACACAATTACAAAACAATTACTAGTCAATAATTAATCAACTAATTAAATAAAAAATATTATTTTTGAAATCTTACAAGTAAAAAACCTACGACCTGGATTTTGTTGAGTCCAAGAAGTCTTCAATAGAGCTTCATGGCCGCACTTATAATATCGAAAATCATTATCACAAAAACAGTGAAAGATACGCTCGACATTGTCAAGCTCAGTTGAAAAAAAAAAGACCAAATGCAAATAATTTAAAATTTTTGGATAGATAAAAAAATGATGATGAAGAAGAAGATTTGAGAATTTAGGGCTAAATTTTAGGAAGAAGATGAATATATAGGGCATTGGGGGAAAAATGATCATTGGTGGCCAAATCAGACGCCAAATCAGCAAAAAGTGCCAACCAGATACATTTGATGCCTCTTTTATTTTTTGTATTTAAAATGAACACTATCTACTTGATGCCTATTTTATTTTAGGTGTTTGAACTGAATACTGTCGATGAGTTCTGTGTTTTTTAATTTCAATTCATTTTCACTTTTTTATATGTAGTGGCAATTTTTTATGTTCTATGAAATTTGAATTTTTATAATTCAACAAATTCTCCATCAGTTGTAATCGATATTCTACCTGTTCTGATATATATTTTATCTGTTGCAATAGGTTGGTTATTTGTTGCATTATGTCGGTGTTTCTATCTAAGTTTATCTATCTGTTGCAGCAATGGGAAGACTTGTTTGATAAATTTCAATAGATTACCTACCTGTTGCAACATGTCTAAATCTGTTTGATGTTTTCTAACAGATGTGCCTTCTGTTAGAACAAATACATTATCCGTCGCAATATTGGAATCTAGTATTCCATTTCAGTTAATAATTTCAAATCTAAGGAAAAATAAATTGAAGCCTTAAGAAATTAGCTGAAATAAATCAACGAATAAATGAAATGTAGAAAAATTGTTGTGGGTACAGATCTTAACAAATGTATAAACAATTTAAGTATTGATGCTAGGGATTCCTAAGGAGAGGTGAGGTTATTACTTTGACAGACTCGAACTATAAAATCTACTCAATATGGACAAGTTCAAGTTATTTTTCATCTGGTGCTATGGAATTTGGCTTTGCTCGTCATGGATATTTATTGTCGCTTACGTAAGGTTTCTGCGCTTTCAGTTCTCTGTATTTCCATAAAAAAAAGTAGAGTAGCATATTTTCAATGCTGTTCAGCAGTAGTTTCTACATCCACTTGGAAAGCCAAAATTATTCAATACTAATCATGGAGATACAACAAAATAAAAAAGGATAAATCATCTATTCTAGCAAATCAAACAAGTCTTTCTTCTCTTTTAAGTTATCCCAAACAGATTATATTTTTATTGCAACTGTTGGGACAAATTTCTACATAAGGAAGACCTGTGTGATAATTTTTAATGGATGAACCATCTGTTCTAATAGATGACTTATCTATTGCAGCAGATAGATCATCTGTTGGTACAAATAAAAGTGGTATGAAGAGCTGTTTGATTTGCTAAAATAGACGAGACCAATGTCACAACAAATACTTTATCTGGTGCAACAAGTTAGTCAACTATTGTAACAGATGTATATATCTATTTGATAATTTTCAATAGATATTTCATATGTTGAAATAGAAATGTGTCTATTTGTTAGTTGAAAGATATATATATTTACCTTCTTCAGCCTGTGCCGCTTTCCTTTGGACATTGTACATTGCTCAGTGCAACACACAGACAGAAGAGTTACAATTTCACTTTTTTATATGCTTGATAATGCCTTAGAAATCACTTTTCTTCTCCTCTTAGCCTTAATATCTAATAGAGTGGATGGAAATAAAATCCTCTTTGATGGACTGACACCCCTCTTATATGTTAATTCCTTTATAGAAGCAGTTAATGCATTAATAGCATTAATCACTCATTATGTCTCGCCCTGCAGTCTTGACATTTGCATGCAGAACATTCGCTGGGAGAGGCAAAATATGTATAACCAGTATGATTATGCTCATAATGGTTTATTTTAAATACTATAAGAGGAGCATCATTAGCACCAACAACAGCACCACTACCACCACCAACAGCTCCATCACCACTAAGACCATAAACAACAACAAGCCCATCCTCTAAATATTTTTTCTTGTAATGGTTGTTGCTCTAAACAATTCTATTTTTATTCTGTCGATGACCTTTGGGTCCAATAAAGTTTACACAGACTGTAAAGTAAGAAAAATGACATCTCCAACTCTCGATTGGTCGAAACTAGCGACGGATGCACAATTAACAGAAATTGTTACATATATTAGAATTATGATTAGATTATTCAAAAAAATTATTAATTAATATAAAAACTTAATTATAATTATACTTACTGCATCCTTCTGGGGGTTGAAGAGATCAAGAAAATTTTGCATTTTTATCAGTTTTGGCTGACAACCATATCAAGATTCTTGGACAGGAAACTTCTTCCTAGTAGTTCACGTGTTGTCTCAAATAAGGAATGACTTCAAACACCCAAGCTTATCAAATAACGCTAATAAATTAAAACCATTATTGAGTAAAAAAAGAATGATATCATAATAAAAGAAAGAAACATTTACCATGAAATCCCATGGAAAGCCATATAAGTTGACTGTCTTTGGTGCTAACGGAGTCAACAAATATTTAACAGGCATTTTGAAGCTTTCTAACCCCAAGGATAGCTGTTAAATGCCTCCAGATCCTCGGAGAGCTTTATTAAACCAACACTTATGTTGTTGTTAACGTTTCTTACCCAAAGACTATTATGTACAAACCAAACCAAGCACAATGATTGCTTATGCTTCTTTGAAAGTCCTTTACCTGTCAACGCTTCTATCAAATTTTTATTTTTGAAGGTTGGACCAATAATGAACACCAGCTCATCACGATCACACAACTTGCCTTTTTCTTTTTTGAGAGTGCGGAATGCTTTTTTTAGGTTAGAATAGGTATAACTTGAGAAGGACGACAACATTTTTGTCCAGTAACTATGGAAAACTCCTTCCAACCAAAACAAAAAGGCTTGACACTACAATTTATTCATACCTCATCCATCTTATCTTTGTTTTTATACGTAAATCTACACCTGAGAAGTTCATATACCCTTTTCATTTGGAAATGAGCATTGTTGTCCTCCGGTAAATCAAGATATTTCCAAAGAAGTTGTCCCTGTAATAAGCATCTAATTTTTATTCTCAAAGTATTTTTCTGAAGGCATAGAAAGATTTTCCCTTGGCTGACTTAACCACGAAATCATACATTAAAACTGTGTCACCATCGCACTGCATTCTCATAGGATAACGATCAATGCTGAAGGTTATGACCAACTCTTCAACGGAAGGGATATTAGCGTTTGGATTATCTCTTTTGAAATATTCCTCCTCCCTATTTTCATCATATTCTACTCCTAATTGAGATAAAACTTGTAAAACAAACTCATAGTATGGTGGATGTAGCGTAACTGCTTTACTTGTTTCTTTACTTGGACCTGATTCGATTTCTGTTTTTTTGGGAGCCATATTATCTAAAATTAACAGGAAAATAAAAAAATATATTATAGTTGATTAATACATCATTAAAAAGGAATAACAGTAAATCTAATAAGCAAAATATTAAAATAACAGTTCCAACAGATCACTTATCTATTGTACCAGGTAGTATATCTGTTGTAGTATTTAACAAACCTGTTATAGCGGATGAGCAATCTGTTTCAATAATACAAAATATATCAATCATCTTTTAAGACAGATGAATGGTATGTGTAACAGATCACACATTATTGTAATATATGAGTGATCTGTTGGAACAGTTAAATAACCTATTACAACGGATGAGTAATCTGTCATAATAATACAAAATATATAACTCATCTATTGAGAAAAATAAATGGTCTGTGCATTAGATCACACATCTGCTGTAATATATGAGTGATCTGTTGGAATAGTTAAATAACCTATAGCAACGACTGAGTAATCTGTTGCGATAATATAAAACATATCACTCATCCATTGAGAAAGATGAATGGTCTTTGCAATAGATCACATATTTATTGTAACATATGAGTGATCTATCAGAATAGTAAACTAACCTATAGCATCGACTGAGTAATATGCTGTGACAATACAAAATATATCACTTATTTATTGAGAAAGATGAATGGGCTGTGCAATAGGTCACACATCTGTTGCAACACATGAGTGATCTGTTGGAACAGTTATCAACGATCAATATTATTTAAAATTTTTCCAACATAGGGTCATCTATCGCGGAAGATGAATGATCAGTTAGAAAAATCATGTCTTGGATATGTCCTGTTGGAAGATTTAATAGGATTTTATCCAACAGGAGGTTCATCTGTTGCATCAAATCATTAATTTGATGATTCTTTCATTGCATCAGATGGTTAATTAGTTGCATCAGATTTTTTAACATATGGTTAATCTATTGCAACATATGGTTAATCTATTGCATCAGATAGTTAAACTGTTGCATCATATGCTAAATCTGTTGCATCAGAAATATAATTTGATAGTTCCTCTGGTGTATTAGATGGTTGATCTATTGCATCATATGATAAATCTGTTGCATCAGATGATTAATATGTTGCACCAGATGGATAATCTGTTGGAGAGAAAAAAAATAGTAGCACAATTTTGTTCAACAAAAAAACAACAATATCACCATTTTTACAAAGAAAAAGAATAGAACAAATCAACCCAAATCGTTGTTTTGTTTTTATAACCACAAACAATAAAAATTAAACTTAAAAAAATGCAACAAATAACAAAAAATCATAATTCACTTCAAAAAAAGAAGAGAAGAAATACCAAAAATTAGGGTTTTATTCAAACCGCATTTCAAATTAAAGCAACAACTATTGAAATTGTTAACCAATACTATAAGAGAATTTGGCTCAAGTTTCTTGTTTTCTTCAAAACTTAAAAGGCCATAAATTTTTATCTATGAAAGAAAAAAATGAAAGATTATGAATTCGAAGCTGTTGTGACCGGAGAGTAAGACTGTCACGTCGATTGAAGGTTGAAGAATTCAAAGTTGTTATGAATGAAGAGCAAGGCTGTCACATCGATTGAAGGTTAAAGTCGAAAAGGAAATTGAAGCCCTACTATTTATCGTCAGATGTTGAAGTCGCCGAGGATTGAAACGAGAAATTTGCAGAACTATTGGTTGGGAGAGAGTTTAGAGAAGCTGTCGAGAGAGAGAGGAGAGAGACTAGTTGATTTGGATTGAAGAGGGAAACTCGAAGCCCAACTATTTGTCGCTGGATGTTGAAGTCACCAAGTATTGAAAGGAGAAATTTATAGAAATATTGGTTGGGAGAGAGTTGAGAGAAGCTGTCGAGAGAGAGGAGAGAGACTGGTTGATTTGGAATGAAGAGGGGTGTGGGTTGGGTTGATTTGTATTTTTGAAAAGATTAGAAAGTTTTAAAAATATTAATCAAGTCCATAATTAACTTAATCAAGTTTTCTAATGATGTTTGACCCTTTCAGTTGGTCAATGTCACCAATCCTTCATTCAAGATTTAAAAAACACCTTTCCTTCAATTTTCTCGTGTAACTTTGTGTGTTTTTATGAATATTTAGCAACTATATATAGCTAATGATTATGTAGCAAACTTCTATTTTAGGTTTCTGCAGTACTATTCATTAAAGTATGTAAATCTATTTGATGGATAATAAAATCATCAACCAAGCCAATTGGCGTAGGTGCTACATAGAAATTCAAAAGTATAGTTTTTATTGAAGTAGAGTGATTCAAATTATACATATCTTAGGAAAAGGCAAAATAATTTTTAATAATATGTTGTATCATTATATTTAGGAGTAAATTCCTCAGATGATCACCACGTTTTGGATATTTTTTATTAATTTTGTTTCTGTAATATTATCCAATTAGGAATGAATAAAATCGAATCGCAAATTAAGAAAAAAGCTGATTATTGATGTGATGTTGGAAAAAAATTTCGACTATAATTGATTTGGTTTGGTTTTGATTAAAAAAGGTCAAACCAAACCGAACCAACCCTATATTACAGTTGTACAACTTTTTTAAAAAATATTTAATACATAAAAATATTTCCTATGATGCAATTTATACATGTATCTTAAACTTTGTCATTGTTTTGATGTTTCAACATATTATTCAAATTTAAACTTAGAATTTTGAATGCTCCAATAAGTTTAATAGCCCTTAAATATAATAATTCAAATAAAGTGTGTTATTTTTTAAAAAACACCTAAGATATTTGTATCTTGTTGGGGTAATGAAATGTTTGAAGCACAAGTTAATTATATGTTTGTATGAAGACTTTACCAAAAAAAATCGGCGAAAATAAAAAAAATCCCAAAACAACCCGAAGTTGAAAAACTCAAATTTTATTATTTTGGTTTGATTTCTAGATTTAAATTCACGCAAACAATTTGATTTGGCATTTTAAAAGCTAAACTAACCCGATCCATGTACATTTCCTACACCCAACTATCATTAATTTCCTCAAAATATACTTGCCACTTTAAAAAAACTCCTTCTCTCCTACTTGAATGCCATGCCACATTTAAACATTTTTTTGAAAATAACTAGTTAAATGTATGTGCTTTGCACATGGGTCTCACGTAAATTAATAATAATTTTTTATTAAAAAATAAATTATTATGTGTATGTTATAGTATTAAGTAAATAAAATTTTTAAAAAATAATGTAAAGTTTTTAAGATAAAAACTGTACTTAAAAAAAATAATAACTCATCACCACATTTTTTTCATTCATTATCTCCGAGAAGTAAGCGGATTAGGCGCGGTAAGTTTACTAGATAATAAATACGTATGTATTTATTTTTATGTAATGTATTTTGCGAATATTATTGATTGGAATAATTTTCATTTTTATCTTCTTGACTTAAGATGTTTTATTAATTCATATTCTAGATTATATAGTATCGTAATTAAATTATCTAGTGTTTTAGGATCCTCGTTAGTATTATGTAACTTTTTGTATTCTAGGTATAAACTATATAGTTGGGTTTCGATTTCTTTTAATAATTTATTCTTTTCGTAAGATGTATCCATTAATTTATGTAATTGTTAAATTCTTTGTAGTAATATTCATTAACTGTTTCTTCGTTCTTGTCTTTTTTATTTTCATATATTTTATTAATATATTAAATTTTACCGATATTCATATTTTAGGGGGTGATTAAATGGTAGTTGATTAAATGCTTTGCTATAATATTCTTTAGTTTTTTCTCTTAGTTTTTGTACAACTTCTATATTATTTTATGATATTCTAAATATTCTATATCTTTTGTTTTAAAGTATTCAATTAAATTTGTTTTTATAAGGTTTTCTGTTAATCTTATTTCTTCTATTTCTTGTTTCCAATATTTTAGATATTCGTACTTTATCATTTTATTCTAAATTAAATGTATAACAATCTATTCTATTTGTACTATATTTAATATCTTGTTTGAAGTCATTTATGCTACTAACTATTTCTTCTTGTTCTCTTTTTAATGAATTTTTTAAACTATCTAAACTTTTATCTTTGCTTTACCCTAGATTTTTTAAGGTTTCATCTATCCATTTTAATTTTTCTATTAGATTTTTCATTATTTCTCTAATTTGTTTTTTATAATTAATTTCTTTTTGTATGTCTTCTTGGTTTGCTCTAATTTTCTTAATATATCCTGACATTTTTAGTCTGTATAATATCCATCTGAATCTAAATAATATTGTTGTTCATAATATATGTGTAAGTTTTCTATATTGTTTAATAATTCTTCCTCTTCATAATCTTGTAAT
>JAPEIP010000011.1:27306053-27391355 GCA_026120095.1 Capsicum chinense
TGGTATAGAAACCTATGTGAAAAATATAGAGAAGAAATAAAAATAGAAAAAACATTAATAAGAAATTTAGCATGTTGCAAAGATAAAATAGCACCTCAATTTGGATGCGTAGAAAGATATTATAAGAAAAGAAAAAGACATAAGAAATATAAGAAATACAAAAAATCAAAATATAAATATGAGAAACCATGAAAAAGATATTATGTAAAAAATTATATACATAAAAGACCATATAGGAAAAAGAAATCTATAAAAGAATGTACTTGTTATAATTGCGGAAAATTAGGACATTTAACTAGAGATTGTAAATTATCTAAAAACCCAAAAATAAACAAATATCAAAAATAAAAATAGAAAATACAGAATATATGTAGATAGATTATATAGATTACAAATTAGAAAGTCCAGACAGTATCTATGAAATTTCAGAGAATGAAACAGATAATGAAATAGATAGTGAATTAGATGAATTAAATGACTGAAGAAGATATAAAAATAACAACAAAGGAAGAATATTTAAGTGAAGAAGGAACAGATCAAAAAATAATATTTGATAGTCACATATTTGATGAAATAAAAAGAAAATAATTAGATTTAAGTGTAGAAAAAATATTAAAATACCGAGAATATTAAAGACAGATTCCTTGAGATTTTTAAGCAAGTGAATATGATTTTTAAAGAATTTGATGTGTTGAAGGTTAGCCATTAAAAGCAGTTGAATTGACCTTCTACGCACCACTAATTGCTTAAAATAACTTGTGTTATCTAGTTATCTGAATGATTCATGTAAAGGCGGCTGAGTTGTTGCAGTTGGTGGTATTCCGTAAGAAAGGTTGGAGATTGATTTTCTTTGCAAATATTTCTCAGTTGAACTCATCACATCAGATTACATCATGCGATTTATATCTTCTCTTTGATTTGTAAGTTATTATACATGGATTTATCCCTGCACACCAAAAATAAATATGGATTGCAAATAAAAAGTAAAATCAATAACTTAAGTATAGAATAGGTTATCTACTACCAAAGTTAAAATATAGGGACAACCCATTAAAAGAATTTACATGGTCAAACATATATAAGGTAATTCAAGTTATTTTAGTTTTTCAATTAAAGATTCCAATTCCATGGAGTTTAGGGAGGCGGCAGTTCACATTTCTACCATTTTACATGTATATTGAAAATTGAATCATGACGGAACATAATTATTTGTTGATTTTAGAATGTCTAAAATCCATGATTGGATTAAATAGGTTAAATAAATATATTGTTAAAAATAAGTTAAAACGTGACATGATATTCACTAGTAGAGAGAGGTTTTTATTGTGTTTTGAGGAAAATATAAATAGTTGGGTGATCACTATCAAAAAATCGCTTTTTATCCATGGTTTATTAGCCACGGTTATCAAAATCGTGGCTAAATTAACTAAATAATTAAAACTTCTCCACACTTTAAAAAACATGGCAAATATATCGTGGCTAACTTGGGCGGCAAAAATATTTCATTCTCTCCTTAGTTTTTATTTGCCTCCAATTACAATTGAAAAAATATTAATTCACCCAAAAGTCTTTTTTTCCCCCAAAAATACATTTTCTCAGCCCCAAATCGCCACTTTGCTTTCGAATTCTCTTTTCCCCCCAAAAATTCATTTTCTCTTCCCCAAATCGTGACTTTGCTTCTGAATTTTGGATTGAGTTCTTAAAATTGAACTTCTCTTCAATTATTCTAGCTTTAATTGTAGTCGAAAGTGGTAAAATTACTTCTTGCAGGTAACAAATCTTTACAATGTGGAGTGTTTAAGGTAAAAATTGAAAATAGGGTTCTCTATTTCTCTTGTTTATTGAAATTTTGAGCTTATGAAATCTGCAATTTGATGTGTGTTGTGGCTTTTCTAGTTGTTAACAATGGGAATGTTGATGGGTTTTGATGGGATTTCTAGTTTTTTAAAATGGAAATTTTGATGGGCATATCTAGTTATTAAGAATGAAATTTTGATGGGATTTTTGAAATATGCAATGGAACTATAGGTAAGTCGTGTCGAGAGAATGGAAGTATAGAAGTTATGTAGTCAACTTGAGCTTCTAGACATGCTTGAAAAGTGGAGTTAGGTGGTGTATAAGTCTGACTAATATGTGTTCTTGCCTAGAATTCTTATTATGTGGGGTTTTTAGACTAAATAGGTAGAATATCACCAGCAGAATTAAAAAACTATGTCTTGTATTTTGATAGTTATATAGCATAATTAGATGTAACTAGATTATTTCATATTCTTGATGAAGCAATGATGTGTAGTGTATTTGATATGATAACCAAGAAAAAATAATAAATAACCAATTATAAAAGGTTAAACACACCAATTATGTAAAAAAGTTTACATTTCCAGTATGTAGAGTTAAAAAGAGCTTGTTGTTTCTTATTGTTGTTTGTACTACAATTTCAAAAAAATACAGGTAATAATATAACAATTTGAGGGAAGATGGCAAAAAAAAACAAGTAGGTCAAATCAGGCAAAAAGATTGATTTCAGGTTCTCTATTTTCAAGTCATTCAGATATTATTAACATAACAATTATATGTTCTTTAAGATCTAATTGAACTTGTGAACTTGTGATAGTATAACATGTTGTTCAATATAATATTACTAATATATAGGGGTATATTCTAAATGTAAATATATAAGCAAAACTAGCCACCAGATGACTGAATTAGTGTAGTATAAATGGCTTGGAGTTAGAATCATTAGACTGATGTAGTATGGATGGCTTGGAGTTAGAATCATTGGATTGGTGTAGTATAGATAGCTTGGAGTTAGAATCATTAGGACTATGACAGGATTCAGTGTGACTTTGAATGAAGGTGCTCAAGATGGAATGTATAATATCATCATAGCTGGAAGGTAAGGCGACGTATAATAGACCCTTGTGGTCAGGCCCTTCTCCGTATACTACACATAGCGGGAACTTTAGTGCAACGGGCAATCCTATTTTAATTTTAGTGCTAATTCATGTAATGCAGAATATAAGGTGAAATGGGTATAAAAAAGTTGTTAGACCAAGACATCTAAGGAATTTTACAACTATCTTAGGAAATATTAAGATTAATTAATGGCCTAAGGAATATATGACGCGTTCATTTGTGGAGCATAAGACAAGTTATTATCATTATTTTTGTACTTGAAAAAACTTTTGATTGCCAAATTTTGCTCCTATTGTTGCTCCAAGCACTGATGGTATATAATTCATGAGGAAGCAACTTTGGAAGACAACCTCATAGATTGAAAAGAACTTTATCAAACAAATAAGTGATCTTAAAGGTATTATGTTAGTCTTACTTTGAGTTCTTAATGTATGTACTTAACATGAGTAGAAGCCAGACTTGTTATACTTGACCATATAAGCAGTTTGGCTTATTTCTTTTTTACTTTATTTATAACTTCTAGATGATGACCATATAAGTAATCCCTGCAGGAGAAGTCTCAATATATAAGAATATGAATCAGAAACACAAGAAGTTGGCACAATCATTATTAGCAAGCCTACGAGGACGGTAAGCTGACAACACTAACATAACTTCTCAAGATTTGGATCAACAAGATGACTATTTTGTGAATGAGAATACAGAATCTTCTACTCTCAGTATTGACAATCTAATTTCTTCTTCAAGCTCTAATGAAGCTAGCTCACAAGTGAAAGAGGAGCCGCTACTTGTCCAAATTAAAGTTTAGAAGTATTTTCATTTTCACTACTAAAAAAAGAGGAAACATACTTCCATTTTAACAAGAAGTTTATCGTTACATGCTTAATATCAAAACTAAGTTGCAAATAATAGATTAAAGCTAATTGTTTGTTAAAATAATAAATACTTATATGTTATTATTTTTGATTAAAGCTAATTGATTATTAAAATAATATATACTTCTACCGGAGAAGTTACAACTCAAAAGATGTAAGCCGATCGAGTTTGGAACTTAGGAAAAAAAAAAAAGAAAGTCATGGTGTAACTCAATGGAGATGGACAAGGAAGTGATAACGGTTCAAACTTGCTTGTGAGATTTCTTGGCAGACTTTCTCAAAAGTCTGTATTTTGTCCCATATCAGTTCTGAGATGGGATAGGATGCCAAAACATAAAAAACAAGTAATGTGGAAGATTATTGAGGTAACTACCAAACTTTATTGTCATTCAATTAGTTTATATTTTTTTGATATATATTGATTTATGAATTACAAATATATTTTAAGGAGCATTTTGAGTTTGATTATAACAGTGGAGTTGATTGGGTGATGCAATCTTTATGCGATAGATGAAGGTCCTATAAATATAAGTTACGGAATGACAACTTCTATTCCAATAAAAGTAAAGAAGAGCTACTTGAGATAACTCCCAAAGAAGTTGATTCTACTGTTGAGTGGACTGCTTTTATGCATCACTATCATGATGAGAAGATGAAGGTAGTTGTTTCATAATTTGATTCTCTCTTTCTCTTTCATAATTTATTTATTTTTATTCTCTTCTACTACTTATAACAGCATTGATGCTTGAGAATTACAGAAATAATGTGAACAAAATGCAAAAAACAGAAAGAAACTTAAAGTTTCACATGCTGGTGGTAGCAAAAGCAATGCAAGGAGAGGTCGTCATATGGTAAGTTTCTTAATCTTAAATTTTATTTGAAAATCATTTTCTAAATGTGTTTCATGCTACTTGTTTTTTTATACATATACTTGGTTAATGGTAGGAACAAAAATTGGGAAGGCCTGTGTGTCGGAGTGAGGTTATTTTGTCAACTTTACTGAAGAAGGATGACAGTTTTGTGAATGAAGAAGGAAAGATTTTAGTTGTAAGATTCATATACTGGTCCATATTCAAATTTTAGTTTTGGTGTTGATTTATTCATGTCTAATTTTACTCTGCTCGCTATCACAAAGTAATTAATAGCCTAGACATATGAAAATGTTTCCTTCAGTTACATGATTATAAACATATGCCAAAACATTCTTTTTTCATATTTAAAATTTTCTTTTTTCAGCATGTAAATATATAATATTTGAAAGTTTAAATAGGAAATTCGTAAAAAGTAATTGTCGAGTAAAATTTTAAATTTATAAAAGTAATAGTCTGATTTGTTAAATCAAAGTAAGTCCTACTCGTTATTCTGTGGTAGAAATATTTGTGTGTCATAATAGTGATATGTCAAAGGTTGAATGTTCAAGATGGTTGCAGGCTTAAAATAGATTACTTACTACAGATAGGTTTATGGAATAGAGATTACCAGCTGATCCAATATGTATATTGTGTAAACAAATGTAAAAAATAAGGGATCATCTATTCTTTAGATAATTTTAGTGAGAAGCTAGTTGTGTATGCTTAGCTTAGTTTTGTACTTGGACAGTTTTGATGAAAAATAACAGGAAAAATCACATAACTATATACAATTTAAGAATCAATATTACCAAAACTATCAATATTTTTTACGTTTTCATTTCAAATTCAGGAATATGATAAACACATACACACTTTCAAGTGGTGTTAACAAACACTTTGCATTTGTATTAGTCTGGGGATTTTTAAGGTAATAAAACAATAAGTTGTTTGCTATGCGAGATGAGAGAAGTAGGAATATTTTATGTCAATGCCCCCTTTGCTTAGAGAGCCCATGGATATCATGACTACTCTGCAGCAAGTGCTTATGTCAAGCTGGTGAAAGCACTTTGTGCTGATTACAGTTCCCATTGCAAAAACACTTGGCAAATCGGTTGGTCTGTGCAAGATTGATTCTGAAGGGAAAGCAAGAAAGGTTGTTGGATGTGGCTGTGTTGTAGTGAAGGATTATAATGGGGATCCATAGGGTCTCTGCATCGTCCAAGAGTGTGAAATCTCATTACATGGAAGTTGGTGATGGAGCTTAGGATTATGGAGCTAGAGATCCCCTGAGGCTATCTTTTGTTAGTTATCTGTACTTGCATTAGCATTGAATTTTTGAGTTTTCAAGCTAGTTATCGTTGTGTACTCCAAGTTTCCCCCCCCCAGGAAATATCATCTAATAGTCCTTTAAGCTAAAAAGAAGAAGGAATATTTAATGTCATGAATTAAAAGATTTCATGAATTATTTTATTCTTCTTCTACATTCTTCAGTACCTGAATGGAAATCACCATATTCCCTGCTTCAACTGTTTGAATGTCACTGTCCATTCTATATTGTTGTTGTAATTTCTTGAATATATATCAGAGAGAAGTTTTATTGGTACGAGGATATCTCATTTATCTATTTTTCTTGTAGGATAAAATATTGGAGCATCTACCCAAAGATCAGGAATTTGCTATCAGTTATGGTGTTCCTTCGAAGATACTAGATCATCCTAACGATGCCATTGGAAAAGTGTTTGGATCTGAACATTCTGGATGTGTGCATGGTTTAGGTGGTAATGTATGTCCTTCAAAAGGTTTTGGAATGTCCAAAAATAGTCATGTGCATCTGGGTAGCTCAAGCAGTATATCTCGTCAACGCGTTGAAGATCTTGAGAAACAGGTAGAAACCTTGAAAGAAAAGCTGACTGGATATGAAGAGACCAATGAAAACTTGGCAACTGTTCATAGCTTTTTACAATCTAAATTTTGTAGTGAGTTGCCTACTTTGAACTAATCTTCTTAACCTTTAGTTTATTTTGAAACAAACGGCTATGGCGTTTCTGTAACTTTTAACATTTAGTATTTGTGTTATCTTTTATGAATATTTAAGGTTTGGACCTTATCTTTTGTGATAATATATTGAACAATATCAGAACTTTGATAATTATGTTGCAATTAATATCAATCGTGCAGTAATGTCAATTTATAAGTGAATATCTATGATTATTCAGGAATTAGTATCAGACTATGTTAGTGTATTTAAAAGGTAAACAATTGCAATATATATATATATATATGAAAAAATTTGGGCGCTTTTGCCATGGTTAAAACCGTGGCAAGCTTATATGCATATTAGAACTTTTGCCACGGTTAAAACCGTGGCTAATTTATATTCAAAGTATTTATTTCCTAAAAAATGGGTATTTTGTCCATGGTGAAAACCGTGGCTAATTGATATGATAGAAAAAATAATTAAAAATTTTAACCATGAAAAGACCGTGGCTAAATGCATCTGAAAACTGTGGCTAGTAAAATATTACTACGGACGGTAAAACCGTGGCTAATTTACTCGCCATGCCCCTGTTGAATACACTTTTAACCGTGGCTAAATAACCGTGGCTAAACTAGTTAGCCACGATTTATGTCCCATATAGCCACGGTTTTGTACGTGACTAAAATACATTTTTTTTAGTGGATATTGTAGTCTTATAAGAAACAAAAATAATTTTACTACACAATAATCCAAATGTGGCTGACCATTAAGGAAAGTTACTCTATGCTAGCTTTTTTTTTCATCTCCAAATTAGTGTTCAAAAAGTTCACATTTCATATTCAAAGGGGTTGGTTTTCTTACCCTCTTACCTTTTTTTTTTAATTTAATACCACTAGACTGAGTGTCTAGCGGTCTTTTATTAATAATAAAATCCTCTAAATAAGTACAAGTAAGAGGGGCTAGACCTTATCTTACCAGTCCTAATGAGGTAACAAAATTCCTACTAATTAACCAACATGAAGAAAATAAGAGCTAGAGAAAACTAGATATCCTATGATCAACACAGAGCTTATAATACATTCTTTGATGATATTACTAATTAGAACGCTTACATAATGACAAAATATAGACGTCAATATGAAGGTTGAATTATCATCTTCAAACTTTCTTTTATGTATATATGATCTAAAGAAGATAGTTTGTCAGGCTAATGTAACTTGAAGTATTTTCCCCATGTTTTGTTCTTCAAGTCTATCTAATAGCACTTGATAGTTCATCACTTCTTTCATTTATTGGATTTTATTAAATATGTTGACACTGTCATATTATTTTGCTTAACGAATCGCATTGATAGATGCCTTGGAATAAATTTCCCAGTAACCATACCATCCCAACTATGTTGCCTTCCACGTGTTTGTTTTTGTTCTTGTTGCTTCCACTCCTTTGTTTACTTAGTGACAGATCCCCATCCCAAGCTACTTTTTCAAAGCATATTTCCAAATCTTCCTCTTCCTCCTCCCCCTACCCAGAAAGGTCCTCATCACTATTAAAAATAGTAAGTCCTGACGCTAAATCCCCTGACTTATTCTTTTTTGTGATAATAGTTTTAGGCACAAATGCTGGAGCTTCTAGACTTAATTTTCTATTCAAAGAAGGAGGTGAAACCTACTCTTTTTCATTAACCAAATCCACCAACCTAGAAGCACTTATCTCCCCTTATGCTTTCTTAGCAATAATCAACTCATTTGTGACATTAGCTTGAGAGATTAATGTCATATCTTTCTTTATGTAATGCTTTTGTTGGATGTTTTCAGTAACAGACAATGGTTCAAAAGTATTTTGAGTTGATAAAATTAAATTAGGATCATCAACTCCATTAGCACCCCTTTTCCAACTTGGAGAATTACTTTGACTTGCCGAAGAACTAATACGACTACCATGTGTTTTCTTGTGTGTAAAAAGGTTCCAATTTCCAGATGCATTCTCTTCATTGTTTGAATTTTTTTGCTTGCAAGTAAAGAAATTTTGAAGTTGCAACAATTTTTATGTTCTCGTATTGCACAACAGATTTTTTTTATACAATATCTCATTGTGCAATTCTTTTATCTCCATCTGCAACAGTCTTTTTGCAACCACCTGAAACATCCATTGGTTGCTGCTGCAGTATCTCTTAAACAGGAACAAGAGTTGAATTTCTTGAAGGTGCTACAATATAATTATTTGGCTTTGGACATTTAATTCTATTAAGTTTTGAACTTGACAATATAGATAGCTCCTTCTCACCATGACCAACAACCTGTTTCCTATGCTCTGCTCCATGACATTAGTATTAATTCAACCAGTAACAAGGTCACTTTGAACACCTAAATTCATAATTTGACCATCAATTGTACCCACAACAATTGGTAAAGAATTATCTTTATTCGAATAAATATTCCTTGCCAATTGTTGCCCGTTATTCTAAGTTTTTCAAATATCTTTTTTTCCAGCTCTCTTGGAATTCAACAAACCACGTGCATCTCCCTTTAATTGTTCCATATTGTTACCCTCAGAATCAGGATGCATAAGTGCGACATCTCGCCCTGCTTCATCACCCAAATGATCACCTTGAGACATTGTCTTCCCGTCAACAAATGACATTTGTTTTCTTCAGGCCCTTGATGTTTACAGTGAGTGCAATACAATAGGAAATTATTATAAATATTTTTTTGGTAATGTTCAATAATTTTGCTCGATTCTTTCTTCATAAATTATAGCCTTACACGATTTGGATGCTTTTCAGGTAGGTTTATAATTACCTTAACCCTAGTAACAATTGGCCTAGTGCGATATTGTATTGCTTTATCCACTATAATAGGATTCCTTGCATCTGCTACCATTAACAATAGAGACCTCCTCGCAAAGAGATTCGAAGGTAATTCTGGTAATGAAATCCATACCAAGGCTTTAGGTGTTTCCTTCTTAGGGTTGAACGATGGTGTCCATAGAAAATTTTTAATCAAGCACTCTTCTCCATCAAACTTAAAATATCCATACAAACTTGACAAACTTATACAAAGTCGTTGTATCAATCGAACCTGACCAAAAGGTGACAAAAATCAAGTTCTCTGATATTATAATTTTCTTTGACATAAAATTGCTTTGGCAAAAGATTTCGTAACTCGAATAGCATTGGTTTTTCATAAGAAAATTTGATAATCACGGCTTGATGTAAACCTTCTTCCCTTGCAAACTTCTCCTTTTTTTCCATAGAAAATCTCAGATAGGTTCTGCATAAATAAGCTCAATGGGATTTAGTACAATTTTTAACAGATTATTGGTTGTTTGTTGTGGTTTAAGGGTTATTGAGTAGGTTGTTTTTACATTAGGGTTGGTGTTTGTCTCTCTGGGGAGAGGACGAAGCAACTATGAACTTCTTCTTCAAGTTGCCATAGATAGAGAGAGGGAAAGAAAAGAGCGATGTTTAGGGTTTTCTTACTCTCTTACTGTCCTATTTTTAAAAAGTTTTTTTTAGAATTCCAAGAAATTCACAGTATCTTTCACATTCTGTCTTTCGAGTGAATACTTTGTGGTAAACACTTTATTGTAATTATTTTCTCACCATGCAATAGCTCGCAAATCACACAAAAAAGTAAACTGGACTAGGCAAATTATCTTATGCAACGAGCTCATAACTAACAACAGATAGAGATTGAATTCGATCCAGGTCTCCCCAACGAACAACCCACCTCCCAACCACTAACCATGACCTTGAGGCTCACTTTAAAAGGGTTGTTAGAACCTAAAGTGTCTTTTCTAAACCATGTAGGACAATTTAATATCATAATCCAAGTTGAATGGTTTCATGAGTACCGTGTTTTTGTTGTTCTTTATGGTTTGAATTCAGTTCAAAATGAATTTTCAAGCTAGTTCATCTTCATACTTTCAAAATTGGCTTTTCTAGGACAAAAACCTAGTGTTTCCTATCTTTATAAATTGGGTGGACTAGCATACTTATAATATGGTATTAGAGTAAAAAAATCATAAGTTCGAATTTAAGTGACATTCATTATTAATAAAGAAGGTTCACATATTTTGCTCCTAAACAAAATGAGGATTGTACATGAAAGGGCATAAGAAATATAATTAAGTAAATAAAATGTGTTTTCTTTAGCAATTTAAGTTTAGTTAACTTATGCTTTTTGATGGGATGGTCACCTATCTATTAGAATCACAAGTGATCCAAGCTAACCCATGATATTGGCATAATGCATGAGCAACTGAAAATGAATGAAAATAAGATATTGAATATGGAAGCTACTGAATAAATACTAGATACTAATCAAGTTTATTTAAAATAGTTGTAATCTGAAAGAAACTAGAACTAAATACAATAACTTCGACTGACTATCTGTGAAGCCTTTACTAATACTGAATATAGAAAGTCGGGACATGCCCCCCAACTATCCCTAATCAATACATACAAATAGAAATAAACTACTAGAACTACAAACTGACTTGAGTCCTCGAATCAAGAGAACTCATCACCTTTTGGTTGGATGATGAGACCTGATAGTAAGCACCTGAATTTACATCACATGAAAAATGCTGGCAGAAGAGATATGCAATTAGTACTTTTAAATGTACTGAGTATGTGAGATATGGACAATAAATAACTGAACTTGAAATTGATATGAATAATAATATGTAACAATTTCATGAATGATAAGCATGAATGTAGGAACAATAGGCTACTTTGTAACTATAAAGTAAAATTCAACTAGGCATGTTGATGATAAAGTATTTAAATCAAAAGTAATGCTGAGGTATATTAAGATGTAAGGACCCATCTAGATAAGCATAAATATAAAATGCATGAATATTCTAAGATAACTGAAATAATGTGAACTAGATTAAACTAAGGTTCATGTAAATATTGAAGTTTAGAATTGTGGGAGAAACTATAAACCGACATTTAGCCATGCGAGCTAAACATGGATTTCAGTGTATAATCCCCATTAAAAAGAGCACAATATACCTTGCCAGGATATAAAAACTGAGCTAATCTGATATGGTATAAAAAACCTATGGTGGAACATAATTCTGTAACTTAGGGTGTACTACTACGGTCCTCAGCCTAATGAGGGGGGTGGCTGAGCCTTCACCCCCTCTGTAATGACCTGAATTTGTAAATTTTTCATTTATATATGTTTTGATAATTTTATCCTTTCTTGTAGTTGCTACATATTAATGTGTAGGTTCGAAGATGGTTGACACAATTTTTGAAGTGATCGAGAATGATTTGTGCGAGTTTATGGTTTTTAGAGCATGAGAATCCACATAGTTGATTTTAGTCAATATTTATTATTCTGAGTGTTGCATGGAAAAACGAACTATACCAACAGATTCAAAATATCAAATTTTGATTAGTAGAGGGGATGGTTTAGATTTGAGACTTTTATATCTCATTTTGACCTTTTATTCAAAAATAATAAATAGTAATCCTGGGGATTAACTTTTGTGAATTATTCTCTTTTTTGAAATCTGATGCCGCCATTAATTTTGATACATTAAGAAAATGCCTAGTAGTAAATATGGTTTATTTCTATCGTGTCCCAAATGAATCTCGAGGGTCCATTAGAGTATTCAAAACTTGAAAAAATCAGAAAAATACTGGTAATGGTACATACCAAATACTCCTTCACGAATATAGGCTTCTGTCTGTGGATCCGAAGGAGGAAATTTTCCCTCATCGTGACCATAAGGAGGGCACCACAATTGCGAAGGGTGAAGAGGTTCGAGTTAGGTTGAGTCTGCTTCACAAATGTGAAGGCTAATAATTTGGCCAGTTAAACTTTGACCTTCATAATCACGAGGTTTAATCCATGATCATGAGGTACTATTTACTAAACAATATATAATGTCTAATTTCTCTCTATTTTTGGGCTTTTGAGTTTTGTGTTTAGGTAATTCTAAAGGATTTATTCTCCATTTGAGTTTGGGGAAGCTCAAAACCTAGTTTCCATTTATTCTCATCGATTATTTCATCAAAAGGTGTAAAAAGAGTGTTTCTTCGATCCAGACCTCATTTTTTTTCCATTTTCATGTGAATTTTCTGCTATAGACTCTTACAACCTGGGAGAATGTATTTTTTTCAGTTTTACCCCTTTTATTTTCAAACTCATTTTTTGTACCTATTTTGACCCTACCTAAATATGAGAAATATGGGTATTATTAGTTTTTTTAATGCGTAAATATTATTTTTGAATGTTGTTTTTGATTTTGAGGCTATTCTCAAGAGGAAGGCTTCGTGTTAAAGTACTTTAGATTAGAATTTTGTCATTTTAAGGTAGTCTGTGGCTTAACTTCTTTCAGATTGAGTTGGATAGTTATTGAATAAGTAAAAGATACTATGCATTGGGGAAAATAACCGTGGATTTTATATTTTGAGATTATTTGTTTTGTTTTGTGCCCATATGTGGGCTTATATTATGTTGTTATTGACTTCTGATATCTGATATTGTGTGTTACCTATGTGAGGGCTTTAATTGACATTATTATCTTTATCTGTGTATTGGAATGACCTATTCTAGCTATGATACCTATGTGGGGGCTTAGTTTGCAAATATTGGCCTTACTTGAGCATTGGTTACTTTTATCATCATAAAAATACCCGATTTAGGGATTGATATGATATTAATGATCTCTTGCATGCATGTTTATTTTGATGGTGCCTATTTGGAATTTATAATTATGAATTATGAACCTATTGAGTTGATTGTAACCATTACTTCCTCATTTCTTGCATATACAATCATGAGATGCTAGTACCATTGGGAAATGTTGTTTTTGAAATAAAATAACTTAGTTTTGAAAAAACCCTTGGCTAAGGTCATTTACCCACAAGGTTGGCTTGAGATTAGATATAGTATATGTATTGCAAATCCCTCATGGGTCCTATCCGATATCCGTGAGCTCGATGGGTGCATGCGAATAGTCATGCAATTACTTTCATCATTTCTCTCATCCATATTACATTTTATTTGCATATGGGTATCGGTTGTTTTCTTTAGTTTTCTTGACCTGTGCTTAGTTTTAGTGTATCCTTGTTTTCTATCTGTGTTATTTCTGTTTCTATGTACTTATATATATTTGATCTGTTGATGGAGACTATGTGAGCTACCGTTTGAAACTTTTCTTCTTGTAGGTAACGTGCTCATAGTATATTTTACTTATCTTACTTTTTTCTTTGGTCAGTCGGCTTATGATACTTACTGAGTACAAGTGAACCGTACTCATCTCTACTGTGTACTTTCAGTGCAGATCCTAGTACGTTCACTTCCTGTGGTAGCTGAGTTTATGTGGACACTTCCAAGGTTTGAGGTATTGATCTGCTCTAGAGTTTGAGGCTGAATTGGTCCTTATATTCCCTCATTTGTATTTATTTTGGTTATCAAATATAGATAAATATTCTTATTTTAGTTTCTTAATATTTTATTAGCTTTTTTCTGCTCTCCAATTTTACATTTGTTTTTAGGGTCTAACTTCGTTCTAGAAGTCTTAACTTGATGTATGTTATTATATATTTTGCTTTTCATTTATCAGTTTATGTGATAGAGTTTCTTAGAAAGATAGATCTGTGATAAGTACCATCATAATCTATTTTTGGATCGTGAAAAGTTGTTATCAGTGTGGCAGATTCACCGATCACATAAGTAAAGGAGCAACATGTATGGTAGAGTTTCATAGATCAATACATAGACGTCTATATCTATTTTTGAGATGCTAGAAAAGTCTTTAGGAAAAACTTTTTAATTTTAATACCTAACTCATGCGAGTTGTTCCTATTGAATGTCTAAGTTGTGTTCCACTTTTTTCTACAAAGATGTGAGAACTAGACTCATGAGGCTAGGAATATTCTAGCACCCAAGGATGGAGCCCAAACTAGAGGGTGAGATAGGAGCTGTGGATGGCCAGAGGTATAAGATAGGTGAAAGGAGCTTCCCCTGTTAGATATAGTGCTAGAGATATCTCCCCTAAGACCAAGGTTAAGCGTGCAGGAGATACGGGTCCAGCTCAGGTCCTATAAGGTTTAGTTTCTACCCTAGTTTTGGAGGGTCTATTGATTCGGTTATGGACTCATTTAGACTATTTCTTTGAGTGCCCCTAGTGTGCCTCTAATTTTGAGTGTGGTTCAGTCGTCTGTATTAGTATCGACTTATGTATTCCTCTGACTCTCAAACGTGTTTCACCATCTATATCGGTATCTGCTAATGATATTTCTCTAACTTTGAGGGGTATTCCACTTTCTGTGCTAGTATCTGATCATGGTATTCCTAGTTCAAGGGTACAACTTTCATCTATGGTTCCCCTACATATGGATCTCAACGTACCAAACATACAATTTCACTAGTTGCTTCGGGTACAATTATGTCTTCTGATGATCCAAAAAGGTTTGAGAGGGTTATTCTCTTCGCTTTGCCTAAGTTCAATGGTGTTATTAGCGAGGATGCTTATGAATTTTTGGTTGATTTCCCAGAGAACAAGTATAACTTTGACGTCTTGAGGCTCATGGAGTTTCTTATACTACTTAGCTAGGAATTAGTGAAGGTCATTTGCTAGTTGTAGATCTTTCAGTTTTCCTGTTATTACTTGGGCTTAGTTGTTTGAGGCTTTACAGGAGAGGTTTGTAAATATAGTTTGTGAGATCAAATGCATACTGAGTTTGAATATTTTGATTGGGCTCTATGACTATTGCTGAGTATGAGGCTTATTTTCACTCTTTATCCAGGAATTCAGCCACTTGCATCTCCATCAAGTCTGAGTGAATTAAAAAATTTATGAATGGGTTAGATGGTACTTACAAGTTGGATATAACTCAGATGGTAGTTTCATGGGCTTCTTCTTAGAGTACTATCGATCATGCCAAGATGACCAAGTCTATTATCCAGACTAATTAGAGAGGCTCTAAAAAGGTAAGTTTTCTTCATGAGTTTAATGGACACGCTTCTCAAGGTAGTGATTTCACTAGTAGAGGTCCCCATGGTTATTATGGTAGCCCGTTTTAGGCTACCTTATAGGTATCAGGTGGTAGACTTTAGGTTCAGCAACTTTGGAAAGTCAAACATTTAGCGAGGGAGATTGTTCTAGTTTCTTTGATCCCTCTCTGCGTGATGCTAGTAGCTGAGAGTGTTAAGTATGCCATGAGATTGGTTATTATGTAAAGTATTTACCTCAGTGTTTATTGGATCCTACCCAGTGGAGTTCTTAAATTTAACTTTTTCCTACTTATATATCTATAGTTAAAGAGGGTTTACATAGTTGTTCAGGTAATGCTAGATGTGCTCGAGGTAGAGTTAGAAGTACTCCTGGTAGAGGTCATAGGGTTGCTCAGTCCAAAAGAGAACATGGTTAGTGCTATGCCATACCTTCTAGGCCCGAGGTATAGGACTTTGATGCTGTTATTATAGGTATTATTTTGGTTCACTGCTAACTTACTTCTATGTTATTTGACCAAGGGTCAACCTTTTCCTATGTGTTAACATATTTTTCTTATGGTTTTGATGTTTCATGTGAGCCTTTTTCTATGCCTCTTTATGTTTCTACCTTAATAAGAGATCTTTTTAGTGGTGGATGGGTGTACCAATCTTGTGTGTTACCTTTGAGGGACATGAGACTTAGGTAGACTTGATCATCTTAGATATGGCTGATTTTGATGGTTATCATGAATATGGATTGGTTAGCTCCTTATCATCCTATTTTGGATTATTATGCCAAGATTATGACCCTAGCCATGTTGGGTGTGTCAAGGTTAGCTTGGAAGGGTATGCTTAATTCAGATCCAAAGGGTGTTATATCCTTTCTACATACTTGTCGCATGATAGAGAGATGTTTTGTCTTATTTTGCTCATATTTATGAAACTATCATTGCTTCACCGCCTTCTATTGATTCTATTCAAGTTGTTCATGAGTTCATGTATATGTTTTCTACGGATTTGCTTAGTATGATTTCGGATCGTGATATTGATTTTTCTATTTATGTTGAGTTGGGAACCAATTCCCCTTCTATTCCTATATATAGGATAGCCCTGATTGATTTGAATGAGCTGAAGAAGCAGCTGTAAGATTTGCTGAGTAGGGGTTCATTAGACCTAGTGTATCATATTTAGATGTGTCTGTCTTGTTTGTGAAGAAAAAGATGTTTCGATGCATATGCGTATTGATTATATGTAGTTGAACAAGATAAAGGTTAAGAACAGGTATTTCTTTCCACACATTGATAATCTATTTAACCAGTGTAATACTCCATATTAGACTTAGTTAAGTTTATGTCCTAGTACTTGCATAAGAGGCTTAAATCCTGAAAATTTAGCTAACTGTTGAAGACTTAACCTTATTTTGACCTCAAAACTTCGAGAATTTTTAAGTTGACCTTCTGTGCTCCAAGACGATGGTTTTTGAGTTGATTTATGTTCAGGGGTGTAAGGTTCCTGTCTCGGGGAAGTTTTAGAATTTTCGAACGAGGTTTGGGTCGTGCTTGGAATTCGATTGTAAAAGCTCAATGCGATTGCACCGCGTCACCCTAGGTATAGCGATGGGCATGTTTTCACATCACACTAGGCCTCTAATCACACTAGGCCTCTAAGTGGTATTGCAGTTACAATTTTAATATTTTAAGGGGCAATTAGGTCATTTACCATCACCCAAAGTCGTAAGAACATAGGATTGAACATCAGTTTAACCATTATACACCCATTCTCCGTCAATTTTCTCTCCAAGAAACCCTAACCTAATTCCAAGAAACTCTAAAACTCCATTACTTTCTCTTCAAGATAAACAAGAATTTAAGTTTCAAATTCAAGAATTTCAAGAAAACTTTCAAGATCATCTCTAAGGATTACAAAGTCAAATTTCCATCCATCAAATTATGCCTATTAAGGTATGTATGGTTATGAACAAGGGTATCCTTTAACCCTTGTGCCCAAGTTGTATGATTTTAAGATTTTCATTACTTGTTTTAAAGTAGGGTTTATATCCGAACTTTATATATTCTTAAAGCATGTGATTATCATGGGATTTAAATCTTTAAGTATATCAAGAAGTGATTATGTTTATATTTTTAACTTACAAAGTTTAGATTATGAATGAGATTGCACTATCATGATTTGTTACTGTGGAAGTATTTCAAAATTGTTATTGAGCATGAAGTGTTGTTATGAATTATCATGATTTAAAGCATGAATTTTAAGTTTAAGTGTTGAGATTTCAAGAAGATCATGGTCTTAAGTTTTATTTGATAAGTTCATACCAAGAATGAGTTTGAGTTTACAAGAAGACTATGGTCTTAAGATTCTTTGATGGTTTTATACCAAAATTTAAGAAAAAGATGGATATTTTGATCCTAAGCTAAGATATGGAATCCACATTTGTTATATTTTGATTACAGTTTAAAGAAAAGAGAAGCATAACTGGTTTTCATCATAAAACCCTTATGCTAAGTTTAGGTGGCTTTCTAAAGTATGAGCATAAAGTAATAATGGAGTAGTATTTAGCACCGAGTTGGGTATGCGTCCAAGGTCACATGACCCAGAACTACGTGCCGCTATAGGTTTAAGCACCCATAGTGGGATAAGTATAGTGATCACTTAAGTTAATGTCCTATTTCAATGGCAAGGATAGAACAACTTTCCCTAACGTTAGCTCTCCTCTCTATGGGTAAGATGTTGGACTCCATGATAGCTCACATTGTGTATGTTGGTTAGAAGAACCTCCCTAAGAAAGAATAAAGTAAAGCTTTTAGAACTAAGTGTGATGGCTCATAAAGTTTAGCATTATTCTTTATTACTCATGTTTATTATATCATAGCTTTGATTTTATTCAAGCCGAAGGTGAGTCGTTTACACTTAGCATGCATTATTTGAAAATCTAAGTTCACATTGAGTTATTTTTTACTTATTATACATTCACCCCACATACTCAGTACATTCCAGAAGGACTGATCCACATATATGTCTATATGCTACATTGTGTTATAATATAGGTTCAGGTGCTCAGTTCCAGCAACGTGATTGATTACGAGCATCTCCACCTGTATCCCGTCGTTTGGTGATTCCTCATAGCTCGAGGACCTATTTTATCAGACTTACTATTAATGAAGTATTTTAGCTATTTTATTTTGTTTTGTTTGAGTCAGCTAGGGCTTGTCCTAGTAGCTCTCTAGTTAGAAGTAGAGGCTTGTCCAACTGTTTGGGTTATAGACTTAAAAGTGTTTGTTTCAAGATTTCAAAGTTTAAGATATTCAGTTAAGACATTATTTCAGATATTTAAAGATTTCATATGTTAAGTTTATCTTTATTATGAGTTTCAAAGTTGTTAGAAGGCTTAAAGGGTTAGCTTGGGACTACTTGTAGTCTTGAGCCCAGTGTGATGTCTAGGGTGTATTTCTGGGGCATTACAACCACCTTTAGTATTCTTTGGTATTTTCCATGATTTTCCAAGATTGGTTTGAGATTTGGGTACTATCAGTTGAAGATTAGAGCTTTAAATGTCCTGAAGACAATATTTCAAACTCAATGCGGTAATTATGAGTTCATAGTCACGTTTTTTGGATTGATTAGTGCCTCATCGATATTTATGCAGTTGATAAACAAGGTGTTTCGACTATATCTTGACTCTTTTGTGATTGTATTGTTAGATAATATCTTGGTTTATTCCAAGAGTAAGGCCAACCATGTAAAGCATTTAAGAATTGTACTTCAGTGGTTACATGATAAGAAGTAGTATGCCAAGTTTTCTAAGTGAGAGTTTTTATTGGATTCTATATCTTTCTTGGGTCATATGGTAACTAAGGATGATATTATGGTTGATCCAACCTATCTTAAGGTGATTCATGATTGGGATAGACCTACTTCTCCTGTTAATATTTAGAGTTTTGTTGGCTTAGTAGGTTATTACCGATATTTTATAGAGGGTTGCTCGTCTATTACGGCTCCTTTGACCAAGTTGACTTAAAAAAGATGGTTTTCAGTGGTCAGATGCATGTGAAAGAGCTTTTGAAAGCTTAGAGTTATCTACTTTGATTTGTATCTTTACTTTTCCCAATGAGGGTGTGGTTTTTACTGTATTTTATGATGCTTCTAGTTTTGGTATTGGTACATTGTATATGTAGGAGGTAACGTGATTGCTTGTGCCTCTCTCCAGTTAAAGTCTTATGAGAGAAATTACCCTACCTATGATTTAGAGTTGGAAACTGTAGTATTTGTGTTGAAGTTGTGGCGTCATTACTTTCATAGAGTTCCTTGTGAGATTTTCCCAGACTATTGTAGCCTTCAGTACTTCTTCAGACAACGAGATCTTAATATGAGGTAGTGGCGTTGGCTTGAGTTTCTTAAGAATTATGACCTCACCTTTTTGTATTATTCATGCAAGCTTAATGTGGTTGCAAATTCCTTGAGCCAAACATCGACTAGTTATTCTTCCATAGATTAAATCATGGTATGAAATTATAGCTTTCATGCCTCTTTATTGTTTTTATTTTCTTTTTAATCATCTTTTATATAATAAATTGGAAGTTTCGCTTATTTATCTACCCAGGAGTGACCTTTAGCCTTGGAGGTTCAGATATTAGCTAACCAGATGGTTACAATTGCTATTTCAACACTCAAGTGTGTTTTATCCTTTATTGATGCTAGATCTTCATTGATGGAGAAGATTTGAGCTTGACCGTTTGATGATAATAATTTGAGGGTGATTCGAGATAACGTGTTGAGTATCGAGGTTAAGGAATCCTCTGTTGGTTTTGATGGTGTGCTGAGGAGTAGTGGCCAAGTTTGTATGTCGAGAATTAGATATTGGGTAAGAATGGTATTAGAGGAAAACTGTTATTCCAAATATTTTATCCATCTAGGTAAGAACAAGTTGTATCGTGATTTGAAGCCGCTTTACAAATGGGATGGCAAAAAAAGGTTGTGGCGGATTTTGTAGCTCATTGCTTGTGTTATCAGCAGGTTATGAAAAGCATCTGAGACCAGGTGGTTTACTTCTGAGGCAACCCATTCCTAAATGGAAGTGGGAATGGATCACTGTTTGACTTTGGGACTATATTGACTCATACATCCCATGGTTCTAACAGTATTTGGGTCATCATGGATTGATTGACTAAATCAACCCATTTAATCCCTATTCAAATTTTCTTCACTGTCGAGAGGTTGGTCTATATTTATGTTAGTGAGATAGTTTGTCTTCATGGAGTACCCGTGTCTATTATCTCTAAAAGAGGCTCGTCATTCACTTCTACCTTCTGTTAGAAATTTTATATGGAGTTAGGTACTTTAGTTTATCATAACTCAGATTTCCACCTCTAGATTGGTGATCAATTGGAGCAAACTATTCAGGTTTGGGAGGATATGCTCCAAGCATGTGTTACGAACTTTGGAGTTTAGTGGGAGCAATATTTAGCTTTGGTGGAGTTTGTTTAGAATAATAGCTACCATTTGAGTTTTTAGATGGCGCCGTTTGAGGCATTGTATGGTAGGTATTATCGATATCTTACTGGTTGGTTTGAGACTTCTGAGTTTGGATCTCGTGTTACTAATTTTCTTCGTGAGTCTTTGGACAGGGTTTGAGCGATTTAGGATAGGTTTTGGTTAGTCTAGTGTTGGCAAATGAGTTACATAGAACGTAGGCTTCATTCCTTGATGTTTGGGATTGGTGATCGAGTCCCCTTTCATGTATTGCCCATGAATGGATTAATGCCTTTTGGGAAAAGGGTCAATATTAGACCAAAGTATGTTGAACCTTTTGAGCTTTTCGAATAGTTAGAGAGGTTATTTAAGAGTTAGCCTTACCTCCTAACCATTCATCTAGTTTTTTTTATGTATCTCTACTTTGATGCTCTATTTTAGATAAGTCTTATATGCTTCTTCGGAACTCAATTTAGTTGGATATAAGGCAGACCTTTGTTGTGGAGCCAATGTCTGTTTTAGGTAAAGATGTTAGATGATTGCATTCTAGAGATATACCAGCAAATCATTCAATTATATGACTCAACTTTCATCAAAATAACCAAAATAACATAAAAAGGGTTACTAAATAACTAGAACATGTGTATCTAGAATAAGAGAAATACTGAAAAATATTAAGCCAAGGATTCTCACAACTTTGGCATTGAATTAGGGCTTGGGGGTAAAGTATAATAGGATCAAACTTATTCATGATATCTAGTCTGAGAGTATGCTGGATGTATTTGGATCTCACTAGTCATTAAAGATGTTTAATTAGTACCTGGAAATGATCATACTGTAAAACATGAGTGCATGAGTAATAAGCTATATGATATCGGTTTGAAAATCATAGATTTATAGAGTATGATTCCTAATATCGGGTGAACTATTTTTCCTTATATACTAGTAATTTAGAATAGACGTGATTCTATATGAGCTGTATGAATATTAGTTATAACCATGGAGTCAAAATACAAGACATGAGTGATGTGTCATAATGATTAAAGTATAAAAATGTACCTAGATAAGAATTGATCGAGTATATACCTCCCCCTAGCTCGATTCTGGAACTTACTAGCATTACTACTACAATCTCCAAACCTTATTTTGATTATCACTCTATCATCTCCCCCTTAGGTTAAGCTATCACTTTAAGTTTGTCGGCCTATTCAATAAAATCTAAAATTGTAGTTACCTTACTCTAGCAGTTGGGTATAACTCCCAGAAAAATTATAACTGAACGCATAAATCCATTACTTATAGTTTCTTCAAGATACAACTCTTAACTTTCTCTGGCCTCAATAGTCATCATATTATAACTTGAATGCTTGAGAACATAGAATATTCTAAAGTGTCACAATACAATGAGTATACACCTTTTCCTTCTGAAATTAAATACTCAATCTCTTAATTAGCTTGGTTATCCACAATTCAATCTTTGATTCTAACACTTAATGTGGATAGCCGTACAATTCCTTATAAACTATTCGAATTTACTACTACTGGAGAGAAATTAGGGAACACCATTGTACTCAAAGTTTTATGAACATACTCAACCTTTAACAAGTTTCTCTACCATTTTGGTCAGAGAATAGGCTTGATCATTGCTAAAACATTGACATACTAGAAGTCCCCTTAAATAGTAAATCTCTCTCAAAGTGATTTCTTAAGGTCTACATAACACCTTGTTGGCTCAAGGGATACATAACTCAATCTACTAAATCCAGATAAACAATATCCCCACTCTAATACTACTACACTTCTAGGCTTATGCTCCTAACTTTGGGTCATTCATCGGGAAGGGATCTGATGAAACATTTGACTTTGGCTTAATGTACAATTTATATAAACAAGATTGAACTCATTTAATGTTCTGAAATTAAAGGCACTGATGGGATCCTCTAAACCCCATGTGCAAACTCATAACTATTAGTAGGGACTATCAGAGAAATCTTTATTAGTAGCAATCTGAGCTTGATTGTTTCGATTACCTCTAAAATTAGGTGTAGTTAGTAAAAATAGAGAATTTCAAATTTGTTTAAATTTCTTAAAGAAAATCTTTAATGAACGATATGAGATATAAAAGAAGGAAAACATTTCCTTAATGCCCTGTATCCTCTCAAAGAGAAGTACAGACGTCTCCATACCATTCCATAAGACTCTTCTAGACATGACTTAATAGACACCCTAGGGTTTAATATAGGGTTTGGATGGATTTTGGGTGAGAGGGAATGACCAAAATGCTCCTAAAAATTAAATAATTCTCGAATCTGTCCTTTGGTGGACTGTTTTGATAGTCTGAAGTAGATCAACCATAACGTTTTACTCCGATATCCAAATTGGATGAAACTAATTTCATTAGAAAGAGGAATCTCATATATTTTCGTTGATAGATAATATCTCACCCAGATCATTGTGTACGAGGAGTTATGATCATTTGAAGTTGACCCAAAAATTCACTTTTGATAGGCTGAAGTAGAGCAACCATAATTTTTTTCTTCGATAGACAAATTGGATGAAACTAATTTCATTGGAAAGAGGACTCACAGAGCTTTCTATTGATATATAGTAGATCACCCATATAATTATGTACATGGAGTTATGATCATTTAAAGTTGTAGCGAAAATACGCCAGGCCTCAGTACTTTTTCCTGCACGTTTTGCTGTTCACTACTATTTACGGTTCGATCAAAATGTTCATAACTCGTCGCTCAGGTGTCCGTTTTGGATGATCCACATATTGTTGGAAATATTATTTGCTACTCTACGCAATGGTGGGTCATAATCTAATACATTCCACACGAAAAATTTATAATTCATTCTCGAAGATAGAACCCGACACATTTACACACAAAATTTCAATGAAAAATTTCCCAGGGTACTACAATGAAGGAAGCTAACTTCACCAAAAATCACACAAAATACCAATTTCTTTCTTCTAAGTTTGGTCGACCATTGATAATCTCATCGACATTTCTTATGTGACCCCAAATCCAAGTACTTGTACACAACCAGCAAAAATAGATTTATACTAGCTCCTACATCACACAATGCTCATGAAAAATTTAGGACCCAACAGTGAAAGGAATAATGAAAGCTCTAGAGCCCACTCTTTCTTCTCAACCAAAGATCGGCAAGCAATAGCGCTGCAGTGGTGCATGTTATAAGTAGGCTTAAAACTCACAGTCCGCTTCTTCGTCAGTAAGTCATTTATAAACTTTGCCTAATCGGGCATCTTCTCTAACAAGAGGGATATCCACAGGAAGCTCCTTCAACTTAGACATGAATTTCTGATACTTTTCCTTTTCTTGCTTTTTCTTCAATGATTAAGAAAAAGTTAGAGGAGGTCATGGAATATTCTTCAAAACTGGCTCAACCTCCTAGCTCCTAAGTCATACAATGCTCATGAAAAATTTAGAGACACAATAGTGAAAGAAATGATGAAAGCTCTAGAGACCTCTGTTTCTTCATAACTAAAGACTAAGAAGCAATTGCACAACAGTGGTGCATATTATCAATGAGCTCAAAACTAACCATCTACTTCTTTGTTAGTAAATCCTTCATAAAATTTGCAATATCAGGCATCTTCTCTAGCAAGAGGGATATTCACAGAAAGTTCATTCAAATTAGGCATGTATTTTTGATAGTTTCCCTCTTTTTGATTCTTTTTTAATGACTAAGGAAAATTTGGAAGAGGTCATAGAATGGTCTTCAAAATTAGTTCGGCCATCTTACCCTTTCCTTTATCAGTTTTAACTCTTTTCTCCATACCTTTAGATTTTTCTAATGTCTCATAATTCGTAATCAAATTCTTATTTTTATCTTCTGGGGCATCATCAAGATAAATGGTATCATTCCTTACCTCATCAACTACCGGTATAGGAGTGTCAATAGTAGCCTTACCAATCCTAGTAGCGATGGATAAATAATGACTGTTATTCTTTAGATTTTTAATAGTATTGCTTTGAAGAGTTACTGGTTGATGGTGGTTTAATATTGTCGATATATAACCAAATTGGAGCTCTGGCTACTTAATTGCAGTAGCATGCAATTTAACTTTCAGGTTTAGTCCAAAAAATCTACCTTATTCTTTTTGAGGCAGATCTCTTGATTCTCCGACACCTTAACCAGCTTCACAAGTAATGCTTCCGTACTTGAATTAAAATCACAGTTCCTTTACAGAACATTCACACTGCTTTTCTCTTTACCATTATTCTTTCTCTTCCAATCACCATCTTTCTTGGTTTTGACCCCTATACCTATATACCTATAGTAGTTCAGACCTCGATTCCCTTGTCTTGTATTCCACGTGTCTTGATTGAACCCTTGGTCCTTGGATTGAAAACCCACCATCTCTATATCTATATAATTTTCTTCCTCATCATTATTAGACTCATACTGCCTAGAGGGTTTACCATGTGCGCCCAATGTATTTAGTGTTTCTGAATTCATAATTATGAACTAATTTCTAAGGAACCCAATCTTCATCCTATGTTGTGCAACCTTTTGAGACACTGTATCATCTAGAAATCTTTTCTCACTGGAATAATTAATAGAATAAGTTTTTTCTCCTCTTTATGCCTCCCGAGTATGCCACCCTCAATAGGTATTAGAGATCCGATCTAAGATTTTTGTAGCTAAATCCAACCGAAGTCTCATGAATGCCCCATTAGTAATAGTATCAGCAGCAACAGGTTTGGTATTGGCATTCAGGGCTCTGTAAAATATCTTAAGAAAATTCCTTGCTAAAATTCTATGATTGGGCACCATCACCAACATTTTCTGGAGCCTCAACCATGACTCATGCAATGGTTCTAAATGAAATTGCCTAAAATTATAAATTCATCCTTTAACTAAATCATTTTAGAAAGTGGAAAAAATAGGATCAAGAACTTTTTCTGTAACTTATTCTAATTAGTGATGAACCCATGAGGTAGTTCTCCTAACTATAGCATTTTATCACCAATATGAGAGAATGGGAACAACCTATGTCTCTAAGCTTCCTGACTCACCCCAGGTAAATTATATGACATGCAAATGCCAAAGAAATTCATGATGTGGATATTTGCATCATTAGTTGGTAAACTAGCAAACACACCATTTAGACTGAGCAACTGAATAATAGAACTCGTTATATAAAATTTTACATCTTTAGGAAACTTAAAAAAAATGATAGCCTGGTCTAGATAGGCTCAATATACCCTATGTCTTCCTCTGAATCATCATACACTAGCAAGTACCAAAAATATAGGGGCGGTTGAGCTCTATCTCTTTTAGCTGTGTCAAGTGATACTGGATATTCTTCTTCTCATAACAATCTATCCTCCTAATCTGCATGATGTTTATCCACATTTATATCGTATTTTGTTCATCTAGTAATTGCACAGTGGTTTGTGCGACTGACTCTTGATCACCATGTGGAGGAGGTGGATTCACAACATTAGGATCATCTTAAATCTTATCGTGATGAGCTTTATGACTGTGTTTACATATTCTATAATTCTATCATAGTATCCGTTCAAGCTCTATGTCAAGTAGGATCAAGGGAATTCCTTGACTTTGAGTACTGGGCTTACAACCCCAAAATAGTAGAAAAATTAAAACCAACAACCTCTACAACTTCAATCGATCAATCTGTAACCATATTCCCTAGCAATAGTGCCAAAATTTGATGTCATCCAAATTATACCTCTAAGAAATATAATGTGGTCATATAACCCAATAAGGGTTTGGGTCAAACCCTTAGGGAATAGGGAGAATCCTTATCACGAACTTGCTGAAGTAGTCAAAAAATGATAAAATATAAATAGAGGGATTTTATAGAATCAATAGTAGTAGTGAAAAATCTTGATATCCTTTGGTTGAAATTAATATGAGATGAATACTAGGACTGTGTTCTCCCTTACTTTCTATCTCTATAGACTTATCATGCTTCATCGAACTATCTCAATGCCTTATATGCAGAATTTGACTAGTTATTTATCAACAATTGTCTTGTGAATGCTTTTGGTAAATTTTAATCTTCACCTTTTGAGTTTAAGAGTGTCGCCTTACTAACTCTGGTCTTGGATCCCAAACTAACTGTTGCCTTTTTAGTGTTAAGTTAATTAGATAGGCGGTGATAGCCTTAAATTACTGTTATGATCCTTTTTTCTTAATCTCTACCTCTCTTTTGAAGTAAGTTTCAAATACAAGCTAGTTCTTAATATCTGCTGTTATTAAGAAAGAAATCAAACTAAATAAAGTCATAATACATGCAATAATATTGATCAAGAATGACTTTTTACTTCCTCTACTTTGTTATTCGATCAGGGTTCCCATAATCCTAGTTAGGTTGTTTAGCCACTCATGTTTGCAAGAGTATTAAAATACCCTGGGTTTTAGCCCCCAGAATATTCTCGAGCTTTGAGCTCACTGTCTTTGTAACAACTCACCATACGAGGATATAGTGTGGGTACGGGTTAGGTGACCCAACTTGTAAGGTTTCCAGTGAAGGGTGGTTGGGTTTTTTTTTTATGGTTACAACTTAGTGGTATGGTTCATTTGATTTGGTGATGATTCATTAGGTTGTTCATTTATTTTATCATAAACTTAGTTACTTTACTAGGCCCTGGTTCATGTTGTGTTAGATTGGTATCAGAACTCTAGGTTTATGGTCAATTGGGAGTCCAAAATCTCATGTCAAGTAGAGTCTCTTCTAAGGGCATGCAACGTGCCACACTTATAAGAAAGAGGCTACAAGGCATTTAGGAATGTTTTTTTTTTTGAGTTATTGAATTAAGGTCCTGAATTCTTTTTTAATTCACGTTAGTTTGCTTTTTAGGTCAGGCCTCCTCAAAGATCTGAAGCTTATGAAAACTCCTCTGTCCCACCTGAGGATAATATTAATGTAACACATCCTATCTATAGGGTCCAGACTCGATCTAGGGGTCCAATTTCTGATTGCCCTTCTGGAGTTCCACTAGTTTCTTTTAGTCCTTCTATAGCCCATGAAACAATGTGATGAATGTTGAGTTTTTTCAGTCTATTCAAATATTGGAACAAATTGTAGCTTCTCATGTTGAGCATGGTCTTTCTGTCAATTCATCTTTTGAGGCCACAAGGGTTGACCAGTTTATGATATTGAACCCTCCAACCTTTACTGATGTTAAGGTTAAGGAGGATCCTCAAGGTTTTCTAGATCAAATGGAAAAGATCTTCTATATTATACTTGCCACTAATGTAGAGGGCATGGAGTTTACCGCCTACCAACTTAATGATATGGTATACCAGTGGTACATGGAATGGGTTCAGTCAAGGGGTGACGATGTTATGTTAGCTCTTTAGGAGTACTTTTATAATTCTTTCCTTGATATTTTCTTTCCTTAGGAGTTGATGGAAGCAAAGGCGGAAGAGTTTGTTCACTGGAAGTTAGAAAAATTGTCATTCAAGGTATACTCTTTGAAATTTAACCTATTATCTTGATATGCTTCAGAGTTGGTTTCTAGCATGAGGGCTAGAATAACAAAGTTTCCTTTTGAGTTGTCCTGAGGCTTAATTTTGGAGAGTAAGGCTTCTTTATTGAACAAGGACATTGATATTTCCAGCTTGGTTGTATACAGATAGTAGGTAGAGAAAGAGAAAAAGAAATAGGCTGAGATAGGAGAGAGGCAGAGCTAGTAGTTTAGATTTTTTAAGTAGGGTGGTGGCCAACAATAGAGTAGCAGAGATAGTGAAAAGTGACCTAACAAAAAGTGGGGTAATTCTCAGTCTTACTTGACTACTGGTGCTCTCTACCCAAGGCCGTTGGGTGATAGGCGTTTCCTTGGTAGCGATAACTTTAGGGGTTGTTGTATTGCTCCATCATTTCCTTCTTACAGATTTTGTGGTCAATTGTATTGGGGTTATTATGATGAAGAAAAGGACAAGTGCTTTAACTGTGGTTAGCTAAGGCACATGGTTAGTTGTCCAGTGTTCAAGGTTTCTTTGGGGGAAAATAAGGTTCCTGGTGGATCTTCTTCAGCATCATCACCAAAGGGTACATGATTTGGCTTCGACACTAGTTGGAAACGTCTCTATACTCCCACTACCCATTAGGATTTGAGGTATCGTCTGATGTCATGACTAGTATATTGAAACTTTTTTCTCGTGATGTGTAATATTTACTTGATCTGGGGTCCACTCTCATTTATGTGACCTCATTTGTGGCTGCGCATTTCTTTTTTAGTTTTGAGTTTATTTTGGACCTTTTTACTATTTCTATATTGATGGTTGACTCTATTAGAACTAGAAGTGTCTATAGGGGTTGTATGGTATCTGTGGGTGGTCGGGAAACTTTGGTGGATCTGTTTGAATTAGGCATGATTGATTTTGATGTCCTATTAGGGATGGATGTATTTCACTCGTGCTATGCTGCTCTAGACTGTTACACTAATATAGTCATCTCTAAATTCCCTAATGAGTTAATTATTGAGTAAGAGGGTGGTTCCCTAGCTCCTAAGGGAAATTTTATATTGTATCTAAGTTCTCAAAGATTTATCTCAAAGGGGTGATCTATCATCTGGTCCGGGGTTAAAGATTCTAACTTGGGGGGTCCTTCATTACATTCTATCCCGGTGGTGAATGAATTTCCTGAGGTCTTCCCTGATGACCTTCCCGGTGTTCCTTCTACTATAGAGATTAAGTTTGAGATTGATCTTTTTTGGGACACTCATCCTATTTTATTCCCTCATTTTTAATGGCTTTTGCTGATTTGAAGAAGCTTAAGGAGCAACTAAAATATCTTTTAGACAAGGGTTTTCATCCATCCTAGTGTGTGCCTGTGGGGTGTACCAATTTTGTTTGTGCTTAATAAAGATGGTTCTCTTTGTATGTGTATTGATTACCAGTAATTGAATAAGGTGATGGTAAATAATAAGTACTCTCTTCCTAGGATAGATGATTTATTTGATTAGTTGTAGGGTGCTAAGTATTTCTACAAGATTGATCTTTGATCTGGGTATCTTCAGTTAAAGATTATGGAGGTTGATATCCCTTAGACTTCCTTCTGTACCTAGTATGGGCATTTTGAGTTTGGGGTTATGTCTTTTGGGTTGACCAATGCCCCGACGACATTAATGGATTTGATGAATAGAGTCTTCTATAGTTTTTGGGCTTGTTCATCATTGTGTTAAAATACGATATTCTAGTGTACTCTAAGAGCGAGGTGTGTCATGCCGATCACCTCCATATTTTGTTGAAGACCCTAAAGAGCTGCAGTTGTATGGCAAAATTTTCAAATGTAAATTCTAGTTTAACGCTGTCACTTTTTTGTGTCGTGTCATTTCTAGTGAAGGGATCATGATGGATCCGTAGAAAGTTGTAGTGGTTAAGAAGTGGCGTAGAGCCACGACTCCAACTGATATTAGGAGCTTCTTGGGTTTAGTTGGTTACTATAGAAGGTTTGTGGAGAGTTTTTCGACTATACGCTCCTTATTGACTAAGTCAACTCAGATGAAAGTGAAGTTCTTGTGGTTTAATGCTCGTGAGGGTAGTTTCGACAAGATGAAGGATAAGCTAACTTTGGCTTTGGTGTTCACCTTGCCTGAAGGCACTGATGGGTTTGTGGTATATTGTGATGTATCCCATATAGGGATTGGTTGCGTTTTTATGCAGCATTGCAAGTTGATAGCTTATACCTCTAGATAGTTGAAGGTGCATGAGAAGAATTATCTGACTCATGACTTAGAATTGTTAGGTGTGGTGATCGCATTAAAAATTTGGCATCACTATTTGTATGGAGTTCATGTTGAAATCTTTTTTTATCACAAGAGCCTGTAATATATGTTTACTTAAAAAGAGATTAACCTTAGGCAAAGGATGTGGCTTGAGCAGCTCAAGGATTATGAAATGAGTCTTCACTACCACCAGGTAAAGCTAACATGGTTGCTGATACTCTTAAAAGGTTATCAAAAGGAAGTATAGCTCATATGGACAAAGAGAGGTGGGAGTTGGTGAAGTATACTAACTGTTTGGCTAACCTTAAATTTTGTCTTATGGACTCTGAAGATGGTCGTGTGTTTGTGCAAGAGGTGGCGCAGTCATCTCTTGGTGCCAAAATCAAGGAGAAGCAAGTGTTAGATCCTGTCTTGATGAGGATCAAGGGTAATGTAGGTGGGTAGAGAGTGATGGCCAAGATTCGTGGTGATGGTACCTTGTGGTACCAAGGAAGATTATGTGTTCCTGATGTAGATGCTTTGTAAGAGAGGATCTTGGCTGAGGCGCATGAGTCGCGTTATGTTATTCGTCTTGGTTTGACAAAAATGTATTATGACCTTAAAAATATGTATTGGTAGAATAATATAAGGCAGGATATGTCTAGTTTTGTGGCTAAGTGCATGGTGTGCCAACAAATGAAAGTTGGGCACATGATGCCCAAAGGGTTGTATCAAGAAATTGAGCTGCCTGTGTGGAAGTGGAAAGTGATCAATATGGATTTCATTACCGCTCTTCCTCGATCTCGAAATCAATTTAATTTGGTTTGGGTTATCGTTAATCGGATGACAAAGTTGTCTCACTTTTTTCTAGTAAGGACTAATTTCTCGAAAAGGATTATACAAGGTTGTACCTCCAAGAGATTGTGAAGCTGCATGGGGTACCTGTTTCCACCATCTCTAATCGTGGTACACAATTTTAATCCAATGTTGGATGGGCAAGCAAAAAGACTATGCAGATGTTGGAAGATATTCTTTGAGATTGCGTGATTAACGATGGTGGTATTTGGGTTGAGAACTTGCCTCTTGTAGAATTTGCGTACAATAATAGCTACCACTCTTGTATTGGGATGACTCTATTTGAGGCTTTGTATCATAGGAGGTGTAGTTCTCCTATTAGGTGGTTTGAGGTTAGTGAGGCGGCTATTTTTGGCTTGGATTTGGTTCACCAAGCTATGGAGAAGGTGAAGGTGATTTGGGATAGACTTAAAGTGGCCCAAAGTTGCCAAAAGACCTATCTGGATGCGAGGATCTGCTGTGGTTACGACATATTGGGTATAGGTCATTTGGTTTGGTGACGATGTGTTATATCGGTCCTTTATTTAATCAGAAAGTTAGTAATTTGACTAGGCCCTGGTTCGGGTTGTGTCAAACATCTGTAGAATTTATGAAAGAAAGCATGTGAATAACCTTACAATAATTGAAGAAAGATAACCAAAATTTCAAATTGTTATCCAACCATAAAAACCAAGAATAATGGATTCCAAGATCAAATGTCAAATCTGGTAATCAATATCTTATTTTAAATGTAAAGAGTGCGTAAAACTAATACAAAAAAAAACAAGGATTATTTATAGTTTTGCAACTAACCTAAAAATCTAAACTAAAATGAAAGAGGAAAATAAGGTCGGTAGTGGTTATGCCTCAGGCAACAAGTGGTCTAGGCTGACGACGACTCGTTTTGAGCTCTTTTTCCTGTCCCCTATGTTCTTTGGTGACAAATCGTTGTGTATGCCTATCAACCATTCATTGGAATTGCTTCCTCTCCAGTGAAAGGTCAGCTTCCAGATCTTTTCTCTGAGTGCTTAAAACAATTGTCATGATGAGTCGTAGCTAACATTACAACTAATCATCAACCTCTTCTCCATTGGGCTCCAATCATGTAAAATTTTAGGACTTCCCACAATTTTTGCTCAGAACGATCTTCCATACGCATCGTAGACAACATCCACTTTGTCTTCCTTCTTATGTTTATTCTTTGTACATCGTACATCTTGGATGACGAGTCGTAGCATCACCCAATGACTCATTGTATAGGTAGAGGTCTTCCTTCTTATGTTTATTCTTTGTTCATCGTACATCTTGGATGACGAGTCGTTGCATCACCCAATGACTCATTGTATAGGTAGAGACTTCACTTTTTGATGCTTTTTCTTCTTATTTTATTCTACTGACTTTTAACCCTATATTCCATCACCACAAACACAAAAACACATTATATCTAATAAAAACAACCTAAGTACCTACATATTTTCTAGTTTTTAGCATCATCATATCAAATAATTGAATATTAAACTAATATGAATAAATAAAGGTAAGGATTTCACTTAATGATAAGCATGAATACAGAAATAACACTATATTTTGAAACTATAAAGTGATATATGGTTGGGCATGCTGATGGCAAAGTATTTAAATGTAACTCCCCGAGTCTGCATCCCGGACATCACACGGTGCTTATGACCCCGAAGGAACACAAGCTAACCTATGACTGGTACCTATGTGAACACTAAATAATAATACTGAAATAATGTGAAATTTTGGCTGAAATGCCTTAAAGTTCATAATCTGAATACTGATAAATATAGAAACTGATAATAACATCTGCAAAACTGAACACTATTTGAACTAGTCTAGTTTGAAAAGACTCTACTGTACTGTATGTATGTAGAGTTTATGAGACAAGTCCCCAACTAAATCCTACTAAGATAAATACTAAATCTGATGAGGTATTGAAATAAATAATATTCTCGATGGATAAGGACTCACTACTGAATCTTCTACTTCTAACTGAATTTGGATAAGAACGGTCAAGAACTGAGCATTTGAACCTATGATATAAGACATTATAGCGCAAAAGAGAGTATGCGATCAGTACTTGGAATGTACTGGTATGCTAGATGAGGTAAGTCTGAATGCATAGGTTTATGTGCATGAATAGTAACTTACTAAATGATATGAAATAACTAAATAAGTGTGCATGGATAACTGAAACTACTGTAAATACTGAGTATGCAATACTATGCATATACATATATACTGTATCTGAGATGACATTATACTGAAGCTGAGTACTGGGTTTTGATAACTGAGTACTGATATTTGAGATTACTGATAACTAAATTACTGATAATTGGATGACTGTTTCTGATAGTCCTGATTCAGTAGAATTGAACTGACTTCTATACTGAGACTGAAACTAAAATTGTGGGACCTAATCATCTAACCAACATTCCACTCTCTTAACTGATTAGGGTCAAACCTGTGACCCCAGTTGGAAGGGTATTAGTACTGTGCCTTTAGTATAGACATTGGCTATGTGGATCTACTGAATGTCATCCCAAAGGACTAAGGGTCACTCTATACTAGCAGGTTCTCTGATGAGAATGGTATTACACTCAACAGGCAGGTAAACAGCTTATCAACCTTAACCGGCAGGTTGATATCTTAACCTGCTGGCTACATAGTTCTAGAATGTAAAGACTCCTACTAAGGATCTTACCCTCTACCGACAGGTGAGCCCCCATCCTTAAGTTAGCTCGGTGCTGAATCCTATTCTCCATTGAATGACACTGATTATTAAACTGAACTGAACTGGACTGAGTACTACTATTCGTGACATTACTGAGACTAGTCTATAGCTACTGTAATTCTAGGAAAATAGCTAGATTTTGGGTATTGAATACCCCCAGGACTCAATAGCGTTGATAGTAAAGCATGGCATGATCTTAAAAGCATAACAGTAGCTGCTTGTTAACAATACATCCATGTAGACATTTTGTCAAACACTTGAGAGGCATGAACTTGTACATGAATGGGACCACATGATAACATGTCATGATTTCACTACTCAACCTACATAGGCATTCTACCAGACACATGGGAAACATAAGTAATGAACATAATAATGGTCAACACAAGCATTTTGATTACAACACTCAACTTGCAATGTAAGGTTTTAACATGAGGATCACATAATTCAACACACATACTATCTTAATTTCATGAAACTTGTAATTAATCCTGGATTGAAATCCAAACAACATCATAATCACAATCTAACTCAGGCATAGAGATCACAAATTTGAAAACTTGTATTCTTAAAGAAAAGGTTCTTGGACTCCATAGGCTATATGGGCCCAAGGATGAACACATAAAATACCTGGGAAAATGAGTTCTTGAAGTTTCGTGATGAATTTCTTGAGAATTTCTTTTGATTCTTCAAGGCTAGGGTTTTTTTAATTGAGAGAATGCTCTTGATTTTGGGGAAAATTGAATAGAATAGTGACTTAACTAGGTTATTAGGGTTAAATCACGTGTTTAGACTAAATAGGGTTGTGGAAAAAGATCAATTACCCTTGGAAAGAATTAAATATCTGTAACTGAAAATCATAATTTTGGCTTTCACCGCGACACGGATGCATAGCGGTGAGCCATTGGAAGTTGGATGAAATATGTTTAAAAATTGACAATTTAGAAATTTCCTTTTGGCGTGTGTGGTGGAATCGCGTTGGGCTACTGGAAATTGACAATTTTGAAATGGCACCTTGACGCGATGCGAGCCAATCATGGTACCTCACTGGAAAATGCCAATTGGGAAATGAAACTTCATTGTGAAGCAATGGAATCATGGTGTCTCACCGAAAACTAACAAATGCCATTTGTCCTATCTCCGCGATGTGGTGCTTCCCAATTTGACATTCTTTTTCACTAAAAGTGCTAGAACTCCTCACCCAGATATCGGATTTGGGAAAAATTTATATCATTGGAAAGCTGACAAAATTTCCAACACTTTGGTAAGTCTTAAACTAGAAAAGTTCAAGTTTATTAAAAGTTTTATATAGAAATTCTCGTATACTGAGAGCTAAACTGAGCTAGGAAAATATGGGATATTACATTAAATCCAAATTCATGTTCAGGTATATTACCATTCAAGGACCCATTTAGATAATCATAAATAAAAAATGCATGAATATTCTAATATAACTAAAATACTTTGTACAAGACTATACTGAGGGTCATGCATATACTCAAGTAGGAGACTGTGGGAGACACTATTAATTGGCATATAATTATGCGAAATAAAGATGGAGTTCAATGTATAATCCCAACCATAAAGTTTTCAACATACCTTGTCAGGGTATAAAGGTTGAGTTGATCTAATATTGTATAAATAACCTATGATAGCACATAGTTTTATGACCTGGGGACTACTAATGAAGGTCTCAACCTAAAGGACGGGTGAGCCTTCATCCACTCATTCGTTCGGTGCTACGTACTACTCCCAATGAACATAATTAATAGATTAATGCCATGACATATCTGGATGTCAACCTGATATGAAATATATGGATGTTAACCTGTTTATAATCACGGATGAAAAACTTGAATGCCATACTATTAGTGAATCATGCTATTATAAGAAAACTAATCCATGATCATTGATGGAATTCCAAATACCATACTAATATAGAATCTTACTTTTGGAAAAAATGTTCTAGAAGTTTGATAGCATATTTGAATGTCATGCATGTCATGTATATTAATGTTATGAGCCAAAATTCATGGTTATGATATGAGTACACACACACAAACACACACACACATATATATATATGTCATGTATTTCTAAATCATGAGACTTGTAAGTTTATGGGAGAAATGAGATGGCTGAAGTAAAATGTATTAAAGAAATATGTGGGGACTGAGATTTGGTAGAAATCTCTAAAGCTTGACTTGTACCAAGAATCTTGATTCATCAAGATGCTAAATTGAGCATGCAACTGATACATATAAGCTGATTCAATGACCAAGTAAGTAAACATATAGCTAATCATTATTGTACTAAGTAAACTAAATTCGTGGTCATGAAATATCTGGTAATATTGAATAGCTCAATCATATTGATGTTTCAGACTGAAATATGAGTGTTTTATCAGAAATCATCCTAAAATATATGAAATTAAAGGATTGAGTACTTAATTATCAATTCATGAAATCCTAAGTCCTTCGATGTTCATAATCCGTCATCTATGAAGAATGTAACTACTCATGACAATTCTATAATTTGAGTGGAATATGAAATTTACATAATACAAGTCCAAAATTATGTTATATCACCACACATAGTGTTCATGAATTTGATACTATCAAGGTACTGAATTTCATAAGAAAATATGTATTTATGGCCTACTAATAATGGGAAACCAAAATACAAGAAGAATCATGATTGTAATGAAAATTCTAATTTGAATATTCATAAAAACATGAATAAAATACTATAGTTTTGGGCATGAAGGTGAAAGGAACCTTTAGTGAATACCCACATACCTGATTATGAAGCTTCGAGATCGAAAACCTTGATGGAGACTTGGCTTTTATTAATCCTGAGGAGAAAACCCCATATTCTTGACTTGAAAGAACTTTGATAGAGTTTGAGAGCTTTATATTGTTATGAGGGAGTAAATAGAGTAATATTAGGATATAATCCCTCAAGCTACCCTAAAACGACTAGATATAAGGTTATAAAGATTGAAAAAAGACCAAATTATCTTTATTAAACGTACAATAAAGTTGCTAAAAAATTACAGCTGCAGTCGTGTGTTGGACCATATGACTCGTGTACCTAATGCATGGTTTATTTGGTAGATCTCACTCTGATACTCCATTCGTATGATTGACACATAGTTCATATGACAACTTTTAGACTCGGATAACACGATAGTTCTTTACTAAAATAACTATTTCTTTTTACTCTGATACTGAATATACAAACGGTGATTGGCGTAAGAAAGAAAATTTACAATTCCTTTGATTTGATTAATATTAGACCAAATAAATCTTTAATTACTATGATAAATGGTTATTTGAAGCTGACCTAAGAAGAATCATAAACTAGAACTTTGCCATAAAAGGATTTTTTCAACTCAACTTTGGGTTAGAGACTCTTTGTGGTCTTAAATATCATCTAATACTCATGTAATTCTTATGTAATGATTCTATAAATGCTTTAAGATTTGTTTTGGTCTTAGCTTAAATTCTTAGGGTGTTGTAGTTATACAATGAGAATTTATTGTTGACGTCGTTTCTTGAACAAATTTATAATTTAAATATTTCATTATAAACTTGTTAAATACTCAAGTATATCAGTTAGAACACATGGATCTTTAAATAGATTTCTTGTTCAAATCCAAAAGGCCAAAAGTGTATTGTCTATGAATAAAAGTAATTATTAATATCTTTTAAAGTAATCTAAAAGGGTGGACAAGTTAGTTGAACATCTATCTCCCAAATGGCCGTGGGGAGATGAGGGAAGGGTCTTAGGTTTGAAATATTGTATGTTTTCTCAGTTGAACTACTTAAAAATATGCAGGTTGAGTATAATAAAATTCCTCGTAGGAAGTACCACTCTCAAATAGGCTATACTTGGCTTAAATATATACTAATCAGGTTCCACTCTATTTTCTGATATCGGATGAAAACCCCAAAAAAATAGTGAAGAGTTGATCTCCAACTCTTTTAATACTGATCGATCCATTTTTCTTTTATATTTTATTTTTTACTAGATATAAACTTCAATAAAGATAAAAAAAAGATAAATTAATCATCGTTCCAGTGATTTATTGGAGCAGAGTAAAAAATAGTGTTATTATTAGTAATTTTCATTGATCCTTCAACACATTGTTTCCTAGGTTTTCTAAAGAAAAATAGGTTCTGTAGTTTTATTCACCAGGTTAAAACATATGTAAGTAACTTTTTAATTCTATTTCATATCTAATAATGCTCAAATTCTAGAATACGAGTATTTTTTATGTATTAGCTTTAGTTTGATTATGATATTTAAATAGCCCAATTTAAAATTTTATTTTGCATTATATTGAGAATAATGTCTTGGCGATGATCAATTAAAATTCACTAAAAGCGAATGTACCCTAAGCTAGTTTATTATTAATATTAAAAGAATTATAATTTGATTAAATTTTCACTATCTAATAATGTACTTTATTTTTATTTCATAAAAAGCAAACATGATCCCATAACTGAGCCCTCCTTGTTGAGATGCTAAGCATAAAAATAGAATCTCTCTCCTTTCTCTCCCTGTTTATCTCTCTTCTATTCTTTCTCTCTCACTCTCGCACTTTCTTTCTCTTTCTCTCTTTCTTTTTTCTTTTGTATTTTATATTTTTATCTTTCTCTTCTCCCTCTTTATTGTCACAACCAAATTTCTCATGTCAAGATGGGGCCCACCAGTAGGCAAGTCAAGCCATAGCCTGGAACGATAGGTAATGGGTTGTTGACAGAAATTATAAAAGACCTTATATAATGATAATAGTAGCAATAATAAGTGAAAAAATAAGGAGAACATATATAACATATCAAAAATGAGATAGTAAAAAGGACCAAAATATATAAATGGATCCCTTCCAAGACATGGTAAGGTACTAGCGCCATTACTAAATGATACCCAGAGTACTAGATTGAATCTAAAATATACATAATATATACAAGAAATTTTGAGTACAAAAGACTAAATTGGAACAGGTAGAGGAGGATTAGACTCGGATGAAAGAAAGCTCACCCTTCTCCGGGTAAGTACTGGAAAGCATAAATCACGTCAACATAGACTGCTAGTATTCAGATCTACATTAGGTAAAAGATGAAAAAGTGCAATATAAGTTACAAAATAATTGGTACTCAGTAGCCATCATTGACCGACTGCGCTAAATACAGGAAAACTATAACTGAAATATGAGGGTATAGTCTAAGTCAACAATAAATAAGGATAGGGACAGGGATAGAAAGATAAACAATTATTGAGCTATGAAAATCTGATAAATGAATAAGTAAAAGCATTACAGAAAGGTAAATTATGTAGTATTATAAAGACAAACTAAACATAACCTAACTGGGCCCCATAAGCCCGTTAGGAACACTGAAGATGAGAATTAACCCAACCATGCCTCCAAAAGTTGGTGGGACCTACAAAATGTAATTTTTTTTAAAAATATAAATAATCGATAACTGAACCAGTGCCATTATACCATAGTAGCCCTCTAGATATGCTCTGGGATTGAATTGGAACCAATAGGTAGTAACGAGAGGTTTGACGCCGGACTTGAACAAGTAGTGGTGAATAATAACAAGAGGTACCAATTTGAACTAGAAATAGTGGGTAATAATTATAGGGCACATATATGTTATCCAAAAGAACGCACAGCCAGACGCCGTACTCAAACCAAAACTCAGAGGAACTACAACTCTCAGAACAACCGTAATCAGTAATAAAAATCCCAGTTAATACCATAACAAGACACCAAACTCAAACTAGAACTTATATTAACATACCCAATTGTAAGATTACCCAATTGCTAACAAATGAACTTAAACTCTTGCATATACTGTTCAAGCCTACTAGGTCACTTCCTTATAGCCAGCATCACTAACCAAGCAATCATTATTTCCACCTTGATGATCATCCATTGTTCAAACTTTGTGTCTAGTGCTATACATGATTAAAAACCCAACCTCATATACTAATCTCACTTGAAAGCTATAAAATAAAGAATCCAGAAATACTGGTACACTAGAACCTTATAATAACAATAATTTATCATTATCGTATGGCCTATCTTATTATAATCCATTAGCACATCCTCCCTCTAGGCATTACTGCTATTCAACCATATATACACCTAAATTCCTTTCACAGCTATATAAGTTTAAACTAAACTCCTTGCAACCTCAAAAGAAGCCTAAATTCACATTACTCAACAACCAAATACTTTCATCTATAACCTATACTTTTCTAAAACAATAAAAACCATCAATAAATCCTTATCTACCTTTAACCAAGAAACCCATACCACCTTCATTACCCCTAAACGAATATACAAGGACCTATCAACTCACTACTAGCTCAATCGTATGCAAAAGTTCATCTATATACATTCGATCAACCGCCATTACCACCATTCTTGTCACTACACTTCTAAACCCATATTTCCAACTATAAGAAGTTTCTACTACTTATAAATCATAACACTCAATGTCATAATATCCCTTAAATGTAAACTCTATTTAACAACTTAGATTCATACTATCTCCTCTCATGAGCACTATCTGTCTTGAAGGGTTAATGAGGAATCTGAATACATATCTTGTTCTGTATTAACTGCACAACTCATAGGGATGAGGACACAAGAGTTCAATTTAAGGGACTTATAATACAATAGTGAGCTCCCCTTAAGCCCCTTGTGTGACTTCTGAAGTTACTGATAGTAAATTTGAGAGCATCATCTTGGGAGAAATTAGAATCTAGTACTCATGTTATCTTGGAAAGTCATAGATAAAGAATTATGGAGTAACACACAAATCGACTAAAGTTTCTGAGAGAAAGACTTTACAGCATGATCTAGAGCATGGAAGAAGGGAAATATTTTCTAAATGCCGTATATCCTCTTGAAGAAAAGTACAAACGTCTTCATACTGTTCCACAAGACTCTACTAGACATAGCTTCACTAACACCTAGGACACTTGAACTCTATACTCTGATACCAAGATTGTAATGCCCCCGAGACTACCTCCCTGGATATCACACAGTGCTTAGGACCACAAGTGATTCCAAGCAAACTCTCTACTGGCATAATGCTTAAGCTACTAATTAAAATACATAAGACTGGAAGCAAAACATGGAATAGAAGTCTTTAGTTGAACACACTCAAAATAGCATACTCATAGTTTAGGAAATCCACCTAAAAATAACATAAGGGTTTATAGAATGAAAACAAGTCATGTATCTCTTTCTTTAAATCATTATTAGGATGAAAAAATGTGGATTTCATATCTTATCTTAAGATCAAAAGATCAATCTTTACTTTAAATCTTACTATAACTTACCAAAGGAACTTAAGAGCACAGTGTTCTTGAAATCTAAAAAACTTGTACTTAGGACTTATAATATAAGCTTAAATTCTTAGAATTTCTTAATAATATTTCATGATCAATAATCTTCTTGAAATACTTCAATAATTTTAATAAATATAATGAAATCAAAATCACAATATGAATCATATAAATCAAAGCACGAGCATTTGTAACATTGATGCACTTAAAGCCTTTGAATCTCATGCTTTCTTTCATATAAATTGTAACATAATATCATGCTTAAAACTCAATTGAAAATCTTTAATCAATATTCAAATCAAACTTATGATGTACAAACCATAATAGAGAATCCTTAAGTCAAAACATAAATAGATGAGAAGAAACATACACTTTAATACTTAAATCACTTTATAAATCCATAAACTCAAAACAAGATAGATTAAGTATGAACCCTATTTGGAAATCACATAATTATACCTTTAAAACAAATTTGGTACACAAGGATGAAAGAGTATCCTTGTTCATAAAACCCACATACCTTAAGCTTTTAACTTGAAAGAGAAACAATAATCTTGATGCTTTATTGAAGGTTCTTGAACTTAGGAAACTTGAATTCTTTGTTTCCTTGAGAGAAAGTAATGAAATTGATGTTCTTGGGAGATGATTAGGGTTTCTTTGAGAATAGAATTAGAGAAGAAGGCCAATTACGACCTAAAATATACCCCAAATAATGTTATGGTCGATGGGGTTGAGTAGAAAAGACATAATTGCCCCTCAAATAATTAAATTCACAACTAGAATATTGTCTATAGGATTACCGCGATGAGGTTTTATCGAGGTGGATCATTGGTTCTGACGAAAATAATCATAACTTTTTTCTCAGGTATTAAATTAAGAAAAAATTGGTATTGTTAGAAAGCTAATTCAATTATCTAAAATTTGGTGGGTCTTTAAAAATTTATATACGTTCAAAGTTGACTCTTATATAATTGAATAACAAACTTTGGACAAATCAAAGGCTCTTAACTCAACTTTGTTCTAAGTGATTCCTATGAACATTTTTCACCTCATAAGCACTTCATACCCTAGGATAAAGATCATGCCACACAAATTCAATTATAAATCAAAAACTGGACAAAAATACCCTCACAGCGATGAAATGCTTGTGCAAAAGGAAATGTCACAGCGACACGGCCCTATGTGCCCCAACCTTGTCCAAAAAATTGAAAACTCCAGCGAGACATACTTGTTACATACCCAAACATGAATTAACTCAAAAACTAACATTTAGGGGCCCAGAAGACTAAAATAAAATTCCTCAAAGTTTAGGGGTTTTGAATATGACTAAGTCACCAACACTTAGTGAAAATTTCAAGCCTTTAGCCCTTAAGCATGCAACTAAGTGCTAAATAGAAAAAAGATACATATGGTGTATTACAATATCTCCCCCTTGGGAACATTCATCATCAAATGATACTGGCTAGACTAAGAGTACTATACTATAGTAACTGAAATAATATACTGAACATGCATGACTTGGAAAATGATTGCATAACTGAGTCTAAAACGTGATACATAAATTGAATATCATGAACTAAACTGATTCCTTGAATATATATAATGACATGAGAATATTTATAAGGCTAAGATAGAAATAATAGAGTCAACTTATGAGTAACCATTACTTTAGTCTGGATCTGATTTTGTGAAGAAAAGATGAGAGGTTTAGGACATGAAAACTCGAGGTATTACAACATCTCCCCCTTGGGATCATTTGTCCCCCGAATGATACTGACTTGGCTAAAATACTAAGGAAAGACTGAGGTGATGTATGTGATACTTATCGACTGAATCATGACTAAAATTTATACTCAACTATAAATTCCACTTTAAAGCTATACTTCACTTGAGGATAATTAAATATTCACATGGGCACTGATAACTATATAGACTGAAGTCTGAGCTAAACTAAATTCTCTCACTATGTTCAAGCCTACTTGAATCTACACAGTACATATATAGCACTGTAATATCAGTCTGAATCTTGAATTCAATACATCCTGTGTTTTCACAACTCTTCATCTTAAGAATAATTTATATTACCACTTCAACAACTACGTTCAACCTCTTGCTAGGAATTTAGAAATGCATAATCCATTCATCCCCTTATACACCAATATAACATTCAAGACTATCACTATAACCATATATGTACTTCTAGGAAAATGCCCATAAAGGCATCTTTCTCATATTCTTTAAACCTCTATCAATAACAACTTTCATGTGTTACCCTAAGAAAACACACACAAAATTTCAACTAACCAAGACATGTATCAAAAACTTGGCCTCAATCTTACTTCACACTAACAGCCTTCGATAAAAACAAACATACAACAATCTTTCATCAACAAGAAATATTTACTCTCGCCCATCTAAACAACTATTCATCATTAATATCTTGACCAAAGAAAAGGTCACTGAAAGGTTAGAACATGAGAACCTGAAGCATGAAAGAATACTATACATAACTTGGACACTTAACTGAGGCCTGTAAAATAGAATATCAAAAGAATAAATTCATCAAACAGCGCTAAACTAAGGACATATATGAAATAATTCAAATTTCATAGATTATGAAGAGTATAGCATGGGTATCTGGAACTGAATATACTATAAATCATGATGTCATGAGTCATATTATAAATCATGAGTACATGAGTCAGTCGATGTGACATCCAAAATATATGAGGGTGGTGTATATGATAGACACTATAGATGAACACACATTGATTGCACATATTAAGGAGAGATCTAATGTTGAGAAATTGGTGATGGTTATAATGAACTGTAACAGTGATAGTATTGATGAGTATGATGAGATGGTGAGCACTTCTATTGGTAGAGGTTCTTATTAGTATGTTCTAAAGATGATAGATCTTGACTTAAAGAATAGAGCGACTCCACCAACTCAACCATCTATTGAGGAGCTACCGGTTTGGAATTAAAGGCCCTTTCTTCTTACTTGTATCATACATTCTTAGGGGATAATAATACTTTATCGGTTACATTTCTGTAGACTTAGTTGATGTACAAGTTTGAGGCCGTGATCTCAGTATTACACAGGTTAAAATACGTAACTATTTGGACTATTACATATATTATCGAGATTTTACCTAGGATCACGATGGAACCTAATAAAAAGAATGAATTAGTTCCCATACAAATAGTTATGGGATGGAGAGTTTGTATGGATCCCGCGATGCCGCCTGCGGTTCCCTTCCTAGATCGGCGCTCCAGAGCCTGCGACGCCCTGTCCAATCCGGTCTGAGTAAATTCTACAGTTTTGTTTTGCATTTTTAGGGAAAATAGGTCATTTTCCCTTTACCCTATAGTTCCATAACATGGGATTAAAGCCCCAAATAGCATAATTGCTCATTATTTTCACAAAATCCTCTCAAGAACAAGCCCTATCTTCATCAAGTTCAAGAATCAAATCTCAAGAACAAACCCCAATCTCCACAAAATTAACAATAAAGGTATGTTTGGTGTTCCTCTATGGGTTCCTTTCTCCCATAGAGCCCAAGAATCCCTTTTAAAAATACATGGTTGAGTTTTCATGAATTCCAAACTTCAAGATTAATGGTATTCATGTTCATGATAGTGATTGGGTTTAATTCATGATTAATTATAAATTTCCATGAAATTAAAATAGTTTATGTGATGAATTGTGTGAATTGTATGCTAAACCCTTGATTTTGAAATTTAAGTAATGTATTCATGATGTTCATGTGTTGTCCATTATCATGTGAAATAATCCATGCTCCCTAAGTGTTTGCTAAAATGCCTATGTGAAGTAAATGGTTGAATCATGATATGTCATTATGTGGTCCCAATCATGTAAAAGCTTCTGCCATACAAGTGCTTGATAAATGTCTCTATGAATGAATTATGGACAAGTGTACATTGTTATGTTTCTCAAGATCATGCTATGATTAAATCTTCGTTCTATCGAGTCTTGGGGGTATCTAATACCCAAACTTATTAGCTATTGACCTAGAGCTATAGTAGTTATAGAATTGTCTCAATAATATCATGATTAGTAGTACTTAGTCAGTACAAAACTCAGTAACTCAGTAAACTCAGTCCAGTTCAGTCAGTTAACATGATCAATAATAGTTCAGTCAAGCCTAGTACAGTTTAGAAATCAGTTCAATGTCTAATCAGTTGAGAGTAGAATTCAGCACTGGTAAACCCAATGATGAGGACTCACTTGCCATAACGGGTGTAATCCTTAGAAGCAGTCCTTGTATTCTAGAACTATGTAGTCAACATAGGTTAAGACATCAATCTTATAGTTGAGGGTTGATGAGGTGTCTTACCTACCAGTTGAGTGTACCACTATTCCCATTCAGAGCACTTGCCAGATGAGGGTGACTAATCAATTTGTCTTTACCCGTGGCACGGTACTGACACCCTTCCAACTGGGGTTACAGGTTGAACCCCAATCAGTTTAGAGATGGGCATGTTGGTTAGATGATAACCTCCCACAGTTTGAGTTTTAAGCTAAGTACAGAACTCAGTTCAGTATAATAGAATCAGGACTATTAAACACAGTCACCCAGCTCAGTATAGAACTCAGTTTAGTTCTACAAAATTAGGATTCTCAGAAATAATCACTCAATTAACAGTAATATAGTATCAATAAGCTCAGATATCAGTCATTTAGTTTTCAGAATTCATTATCCAATGTTAATGCAATCTCAGTTACAATATTCGTTGTTATGTGCATAGCATTACGTAATTAGTATTTACAGCAGTTTTAGATATAAACGTACTTTCATTCAGTTATGTTCATGCCATTAAGTTAGTTATTGTTCATGTATATGAACCCATGCATCCATCCTTACCTCACCTAGCATACCAGTACATTTAAATTATTGACTCTTAATTTTATTTTATGCTATGATGTCTTATATCATAGGTTTAAATGCAAAGGCTCCTGACCATACTTAGCAGCCTAGATTATCAGTATTAAAGTTAGTGGTGAGTCCTCATAGTTCGAGGACAGAGTTGTTATTTCAGTTTTAGTATATTTTTAGTAATTAGAGTTAGTTGGGTCCTTGTCCCATTAACTCCACTTTCAGAAAGTTTAGTTAGATACTTTTCAGGCTAGAGTATTTCAGGCAGATGTTCAGTATTTAGTATTTACATATCACTATTTTATTTAGTTTTAAACCTTATGGCAATTTTCTGCCTAATTTTTGCATTATACAGTATTATTATTCAGTGCTAATAGCAGGTAGCAATCATGGGTTAGCTTGTGATCCTTCAACGTTATAAGCACAATATGGAATTCGGGGTGTAGACTCAGGGTATTACAATACCAGTATAGCACTCAGCCTCGCACAGAAAAATTATATGGGACTGAGTAGGAGTTACTTGTGGTGATTTTCACTTTTGAGAAATTTTGGTCCTATCTGATTAGGACCAAAGTCATTGTGCATACTGATCATGCAAATTTGAAGTACCTTATGAAGAAAAATGTGAAGCCTAGGTTGATTCAATCGGTACTATTACTGAAGGAGTTTAACTTTGAGGTCAAAGACTGTAAGGGTACAAAAAATCAGGCTGTTAACCATCTACCCCACCTAGAAAAAGAAGCGATACTTAAATTAGGGGATGGGAGTGATACTGATGATATTTTTCCAGATAAGCGGGTCTTGGCAGCATCATAAAACTTAAACTTCTAGTTTACTGATTTTGCCAATTATTTTCCAAGTGGTGTTATCCCGAAAGACATGATGTTTTGGCAAATAAAATAATTTATGCATGAGGTATGAAAGTTTTTCTGGGATGAGCCTTTCTTATCCCGAAAGACATGATGTTTCGAAAAAGAAAATAATTTATGCATGAGGTATGAAAGTTTTTCTGGGATGAGCCTTTCTTATTTTGGGTGTGTGTGAGGGTATGATTTGGAAGTGTATTCCCAAAGTTCAGATGATAAGAATTCTCGAAGTCTGTCACTCGTCTCTAATTGGGGATCACAATGGAGGTATTCGCAAGGCCAATAAAAATTCTACATAGTGGTTACTATTGGCCTACTAGTATAAAGGTGCACATGACTATGTTTGGGCATGTGACCTATTCCAGTACCAAGTAAGTATCTTGAGAAAGCATGGGCTTTCAAAGTCACCAATTCTTAAGCTTGAATTATTTGTTGTATGGGGAGTACATTTCATGGGTCTATTTGTGAGTTTGCATGAATGAAGTACATTTTGTTGGCTATTGATTATGTTTATAAGTGGGTAAAATAAATTGATCTTCCCAATAATCAGGGTCCTAATGTCACAACATTTTAAAAAAAGAACGTATTCTCTCAGTTTGATACTTCACGTGCTATCATTAGTGATGGTGGGACAATTTCTGCAACTATTTATTCAAGGTCCTACTTGAGAACTATGGTGTAGAACATAAGGTGGCAACACCTTACCATCCACAGACAAGTGGGTAGGTTGAGGTCTCTAATCGTGTGATCAAGTCTATTTAGGTGGAAACTGTGAATACCAACCAGTTTGCTTGGTCAAGAAAGCTAGATGATGCACTTTGGGGCTACCATAAACCTCATAAAATTCCCATAAGTGACTCTCTGTATCAGCTTAGGTACGACAAGGCATGCCACTTGCCTTATAAACTTGAGTATAAGGAACTGTGGGTGTTGGAGAAGATGATTTTTTAGTGGAGTGATGTTATAAACTTGGGGATGGGTTAGATGAATTCTGTCTCCATTTATAGTAGAGTTCTTCCTTGTATAAGGAGAAAATGAAGTTGTACCGCGATAAGAATATTCAGAAAAAGGTATTCCGACCTGGTGATATGGTCTTGTTGTATGATTTCAAACTTTGTTTGTTTCCTGGCAAGATGAAGTCTAGGTGGTCTGGACTATTCAACCTGGTTTGAGAATTTCCACATGATTAATTTGAGCTGAAATGAGATAGAGATACCCCATTGAAGGTAAATGGGCATTGTGTTAAGTATTATATGAAGAATTTGGAGGAGATAAAGGATTATGATGTAAGCCTTGGTGAATTTTGAGTTGCTAAGGTAACTGAGTCATACCATAATGTTAAATTAGACGATGTAAGGTAGGCAAACCTTAGGCTTATTGGTCAAGTCTGAGTATCCCACATAGCCCTGTCGTCTTGCGATTTTAAATCAAACACTGGTTTGGAGGCAACCCAAGGTGTTAGTGTTCACTTTGTTTCTGGTTTGTAGGTTTAAATCATGGAGAAAAACCTTGAGATTGATAACAATTGCAAAATTTCAAACAAGTCTAGGTAAGTTGACCTATAATGTGAAACCTCTATTAAACAAATTGACTTGGTGCATGTTGTAGTATTTGAAATTGGCCTAAAAATATGAATTATGCCTGTGTGGAATGAAAATTTTGTATTACATTAACTTACTCTCAGTACATAGTACCTGCGAAGCCCTTCATACTTGAAGCCATGAAGCTTCAGGGCTTTGTTAGGTACCTAGGATGGGTACCTACAACCCCCGTAAGTACTACCTACGGCCCATAGGTAGGGGCCGTAGGTATCCCTTGCTTTGGGTAGTCAATTTTTTTTTAATTTTTTTTCTATTATTGTGTTTCAATTACTAATAACTACTTTTCAGGTAATATGGCACCCAAAGATGCTCAAAATAAAGGAGTACAGTCCGATTGTGCGATGAGTCTCCTGAATAAATTAGATCCATTGAGTATTATCCAATGAGTGTAGAGAGTAAGCCATTGGTCCCATCTCAGACTCTAGCCTGTGCATAGAGTCAAGCTCCAGCTGCAACAATTATTACTGAGTTTGGCTCTTAACCTATAGCACCAAAGGCCGAGCCACAACTTATACCAACACGCTTCATAGCGATTAGGTTTTGGATGAAGTCAGTCACTACATCACCACCACATACTTCTCGGTTTGATGAGATAAATGATGATTTAACTAGTGGTTCTGAGGAGGAGGTTAATTTAGGATCAGGTTCTAGAAAGGAGAAGGATGCAGCTGACTCCCAATTAAGAATAGGTCAGAGTCTGCATCTGGATCAATTGAGAGCGAGTCTACATCAGACTCAGCTACACCCTAATTTGATGAGGGTGCTGATACAGCTCAGGTTTCACAGGAGATATTGTCAACTTCAACCCCGAGTACTTCGACCGTTATCAGTGTACTCAAGCTACAGTTTCACTACCCGTTGCTCAGTAGTTCAACTCTACAGATATCTTTGCTATTCCTTTATATCAGATTTATTTGAGATGGTATGTGAAGAGTATGCAATAACTTTATTATAGAGATAGCTTTATCACTAAGAAGGGTAGACCATTATGAGGTATCAAGGGGAGGTCAGGATTAAGTCAGTCAGTTAGTAGGAGCTTTATACCTGCAGGCTTTCCTTGAGAGAAATTGGATTGGGTGGATGACCCAACCTTCAGGTTCATACAATCCGATGATCGATTGAGGGTTTTATGTTAAGGGGTTTTATTCCCATATGCTTCATCTGTATACTTGGTTACTTCGGCTAAGGGTAGAGGAGTTGACCAACCCCACCTAACCCATACTTTAATGGAAGATGGGGTTAGAGTTGATATTTCTAAGGAGATGATCTGACAAGTTTTATTTTGGCTAAATTATCTTAGCCCAACCACCACAACTGAGTTCAACTACTATATGAGGATAGAGAAGATTAGGCATACTATAAGGGAGGTTGAGCATTGAGCATTGAGATTAGGCTTGGCAAGATGGGTAGCCACAAAGATCGCTAAGTTGTGCACTAATGCCGTGTAGGTTGAAGAAAAGGTGAGATAAAAAAGGTGTTGTTGCACTTTGTAGCAAAGTTCTAATTGATAGTGGTGCAGTATAGATTGAGTCCAATATCTGCAGACAATATTCTCTCCTGGGATAAAGCATTGTTGATTTCTAGCTTAATTACTGGTTATAATATTGATTTCTCTAGGTGGATACAGACTGAGAACCATATGAGATCATTCAACGGTTCCACCATCTTTCCATTCCATTGTTTGATATATTTGTTTTGTGATGTGGCCTGATTATTGCCTATTATAGAGATGGATCAGCAAATCATGGTAAACCGCATGACAAATGTTGGCATGATTAAGGATGTTGACAGTGCCGAAGTGCACATGCAAGTGTACATGGTCTTATCAAGTAATAAAGTGGCTTCAAGAAAGCCCAAGTATCGATCTCACAGGGACTTACGTTTGCCGCCTATCTAATTCTAGTCTAACTAATTGAGAAAAAATAAACAGGAACAGAGTTTGAAATTTTTGTAAATTAAAAATCAAATAATGCGTAAATTAAATTCTTGGAACAATCAATGGAAGAAACCCCAGGGTTAAAGCACTTCGAACAATCATACTATGTTATTGAAATTATTTCGTCAACTTGCTTATCTTGGTTGTTGATTCGTAGGGTTAATTGCATGATCATAGTTTCCCAACCTATAATATTTTATCTAATATGGACATTACAACTACATTATTGAGCGGGGATGTAATAATTAAATTAAGTTAATTAAAGCTATCATCCTACGTATGAATCAAGTAAGGCATTTAAGTACATCCCTGTCCTAGATGCTAAGTTTAATTCTTTATTTTATAAAAGAATAAAAACCCAAACTTTGTTTATTCTCATGTTCTATCTCCCTATTCCCTCTCCAGAGATCAAAAGGTTGACAATATATGTATTCTAATGGTCGCGAATCCTTACAATAATTAAAACAATAATAAACAAACAACCAAATATGATAAGCAAAAATTAATCAAAATTAATTCAAAACAATAGTAATCATGTTCTTGGCTTTAATTCCGGAAAGAGGGTTTAACCTTGAATGGAAATATTCATCATCCAATCCCTTGGAATGATGATACAAACCATAAGAAAAAACATAAATTAAAGAATAATAAAACCTAAAAAGAAGTTGTGGTAGCCTCCAATGATGTTCTAAATTGATCTAGGGTTTCCAAGAGGTCCCAAGATGTTTGAAACATTTTTAGGACGTTATATTTATAGAAGAAAAGATATAAACCAAGTTATATTAGGTTTACATGCTGATTTCCTTCATATGGGAGAAATTTTCCCAAGTTTGGGCACTGGCGCGACGCAGTGACATGCAAATTCACAATTGTCAAAAAATCTGTCAAATTCCAGTAGCTGTTCGCGATTTCAGCGCATCACGAGGCCTTTTTAATCTCCAATATAAGATACACATGACCGATAGTCAATATTGTTCACCTATTATGAATATAGTGATGTTTTAAACTCATAGATTGGCCACCCATACAGTCAAAACGTGCTCCTTACTCTTCAGGGATCCAGATTGTGTCTAGCTTGCGTCTTGTGCTTCTGTGGTTATTTATGAGCCTTTTTGAGTTGTTTCAACTTGATTTAAAGCTTGTATATTCTTCATATATCATCATAATCCATTAAAAAAGCATCCTAAATAATTAAACACATCAATTAAGAACTCAAAATAACACAACATCCTTACCGATGAACTAGAAACACGAGCTAAGCATAGGCTAAATTCACATTGTACTTTAACTCATTGTTTTCACTCTTCTGAATCCAATTGACCCATCAACATTATAAATAAGTTATTTTACATATAAATACATAATAAAAACCTTAGTAACTAATTAAAATAAATTAGAACCCAACACAAGATACTAGAAAAACACCTAGCTCAAGCTAGTTACACTAGTTTTCACAGTTGAAATCTAAATGTTCAAATTGAATCAAAACTAAACATTGTAAATTAAACATTGTAAACACATACTTGGACACATAAGTGCTCATTTATATCATTATCAACAAATATAGCATAAGGTCATCCTCAAAACAAGGCTAAATAAGCTAGAATAGTAGCTCTAGAATGCATAAATTCACCCAACATCAGATGTGGCCAACTCAATATTGCTACATCGAGCGTATCCATCATATTCTTTTGGTATGAACCATTTATAGTTGCCTTCTATTTTGGTTGAGCCTGTTAACAGGATGAGTGTGAGCATTGATATAGATACAAACAGTCAGAGAGTTGAGCCTATTACTACTTCAGGACGTGAGGGGGCCACAAACACATTTACACCAGCCTCGACTTCTACTTTAGCAATAGTTGAGGCTTTTAGTTTGCTCTCCTCCCCACATAATATCTATTGGGTTTGTTAGTATACCGCATAAATTTCTACAGTAGATGGTTAAGCGAAAATATGAGGTAATTGATCGCCTCATCCAGATAGAGACTCGGCTAGCCACACTATTTAGCTAGATCCGACTATGAATTCAGACTACTTTTTAGGCTTTTGAGGCTAGACATGGAAGTAGGATGATACTAGCTATGGAGTGGTATACTAGAGAGATGTATCCTCATGTAGAATGTTTTGACACTTGAATAAGTGCATGACTCTACGAGTTCCAGATGCTTCATTTTTTGGGCTTATAGAAAGAGATGGCCATATTAAACTCAGAGGTAGCATCATTATCTAAGAGTCGTATTCTAATCATCCCTCTAGTCATTCCATATTTTACACAGCCATTACCCCAATATCGTACTATGGTATTTGATTTATTTATAGAGGATAATGTGGCCTAAATTATTAGGGCCAAAAGAGATTATAAGAAGGAGTAACAGGTCCCTAGGATGGATTATCACCAATCCCTGAAAAGGGCCACTTATGAGTAAGTTGATAAATGTTCGGTTGATGAGAAGAGGCATGCTGAGATGGTAGTAGATTCCTCCTATTGTCATGCCCCACCACCACCTCATCTAATTGAGCTACACGATGCTACAGATGGGGGCGAGTCAACTTTAGATGCCTAGAGCATATCAGGTATGTCCCTATACCCTATTTTATATATTTTCTATCATGCACTATTGATAGTGCATACACTTTTAGTTGGGGGTAGGGGTGAACCACAACCGAGGTTTTTTTTCATGTTTCTTTTCTAATCAGCTTAGTTATGATATTAGAATTGGCATAATTAGTTTGTGTTTATGTTGCTATGTATGTTATATTGTGTTTATGTTTAATTAAAAGAAAAATAAGGAAACCAAGTGTAGGTGACATGTTCTGTATTTTATTTTTAAGTGTTTTGTAAAAATGATACCCCTCATAATATTTTGAACTATGTGATGTAAATATCTATGTGACCATTGTGTGAATCTTGTCATGGCATTATTATTTGGGAAAAAATTACTATATCTTAGCATTACCTATACTGGATAGGTAGTAGTTTGTGATATAACCCTGTACCACATGTGCGTGAGGTACTTACCTAGTTCCCTGTGTGTATTTAATCTAAAACTTGTCCAGTTAGTCATTCTTAGGATGTTGGATAATTGGTTAGGACATGATCGTAGGCCTCTCGTTGAATCTAGTTCACACTACGCTTAAATGACTATCGAAATTTTAATAAGCGTCCCTTGATACTTATTTTGAGCCTATGTTAGCCTAGTTTGTTGATTTTAATCCATTGTCCATTCTTGGACACTGCGCACCTCAACTCAAGTGAAATGCTTAAGTTGAGGGTGACTATCATAGGGGTGTGTAGTATAAAATAGGTATGAAGAAGGGTGTGAATAAAAGCAAAGAGAGTAAGGTTGGGTGTGGAATAAAAAGAAATTAAAAGAAAAGAAGAAATAATGGAAAGCTATAATTGAAATAGAAAAAGAGAGAAAAATAAATAAATAAAAAGCAAGAAGAAAACGACACCCAATATAAATAATCAATTAAGTGAAAAAAGGAGATAAATAAAAGGAGAATGGTTGAAAATTGTAGCTAAAATGTAAGTATAGTGTCAAGGAGAGTGAGTCACTATATTCGAAATATAGCATACATGCCCCTAAGCCTACATTACCAGATGAGCAAAGTCCTAGAGTGATCATAGTCTAACCGTTCGAAAACTAAGGTATAGAAAATAAAGGCAAGAATATGATATTCTATGCACTTTAATCGGGACACCTTTTTTAGATGTGAGTGTCTCAACCTAGACCCTTGCATTTACATGCATGATGATACTTTGAGTTGGGACTTCTTTTATATAAGGTTACATGGGTTGTGTTGTTAATTTCTTATCTGTTTGGATAGTGTAAATTGCATATTTTCTTGGTTATTTCTTGATAATTGATATGAATCAGTCCACCAAGATGCCAAAACAGTCCACAAAATGTGAGAAGAACAAGTAACACAAAGAGATACAAGATGAAAAACACAAAAACACACGGATTTGAAAAATAATGAAAGGATAGATAGTGAGACCAAGATTATTACAAGATTAAGAACCAAGTATATTTCAACATTAACCCCTAATGAATGTAATAATCAAAACCGCACTCTTATGGTGACCGCCAAGGTAATCGACTCACCTCAAGATCCAACGCTTCCAAGTAAAGAACAATATTGGCTTTTCCAAGCCCTATACTAAGGATGACTTTTCCAAGTCCTAACTAAGACTATACTAAGGTGGCCTACTCTCAACAGAGAGGATTTCAAGTGTTTCAATCTTTCATCTTTCATAAAATAAAGTGAAAATACCTAAAAGAGACTTTATATAGCCTTATTACATAATGGAACACCAAATGACTCCAATACCCTTAATGAGGTGGATAGGCCATGGAGTGTTACTTGGACAAGGCTAAGCGACCAAAATGCCCTTAATGAAGGGACCAAAACCATGAATCCTCAATCTTCAATGCTCCAAGCAATCTTCCACACGCGGGATTGCTCTTTGGTGTACTCTAATCGGCCCCTCCATGGAGGATCCCATGTCTTCAATACAACCAAATCTTGATTCCCCACGTACTAACTTCAAATGATGTCATCGAAAGCTAAGGCGGCCATTTGACTTGTATCATCCTCCCCTTCTTGAAAAGGATTCGACCTTTAATCCATACCCTACAACATAAGAGAAAGGACAAACAAGCATAACTTCCTCATGGCATAAGGGTTAGAGTTAGCACAATAATAAACATCATCATGCCAAGGCGGAACATACTTGAAATATAAACACGAATCCATTGTGTAAGTTATGAAAAGCTTAGAAAAAACATCACAAAGGGCATGGTTATGAAAAGTATCAAGAGATAAAGAAACTACAAAGGACTCAATGGCATCCCGAAGTCCCAAAGGTAAGCCTACCCATAAATTAGGGACCTTAAAGAACAATTGTTTTATTACCTCTTCAAGTGACCTCATCAAACGTGGTGCCACTATTGGTTTTAAAGCCCACCAAACACACATAGCATAGTCATTAAAACAAGTACACCAACCAACAAGTTTCCTACCTCTACATAATAGAAATCCAAAACTAGCATGGATGTCATCATAGGTGTACACGGGTGAAGATTAAGCATTTAAGCATATACACATTCTTTTGTTTAAGAAATTAGGCAACTTGGCATTCTGAAGTTGGTATTCACGCAGTGTAAGCACAAGTGTGTCAAGCAAGGATGCAAATTTAGAAACATTACCCCAAGGAGTCAATGACACCTTTGCCCTCGGGTTTTCAAGAAGGACTACACATACCTTACCATTAAGAGTACTTTCATCTTTCAAAAAGAGATTTACATCTTTAGGAGAAATGTTGTCAAACCATAGTGGGTTAACAAATAGGCTATAGCCACCAAGACAAGATATACCATCATTTTCACCACTAGGTTCATTAGGAGTGTTCAAATCATCTTCAAATAAGACATTATACCTAAAGAGAGCAAGATCTATCTCACAGGTATATTTAGAAAAAGTAAGTTCTTTATTCTCTAAAAGATAATTATCAAGTTTCAAAGAGGTTTCAAGTACAAGATTATCCCTATGAGCTACACAAACCATGGAATCCATATCACAAGGATAGCTCACGGGTTCACTCCTAGTTTGTTGACCAACATTCTCAAATACTTCACTCACTTAAGTTCCATTAATTACAACAAACATAACCTCAAGTGGTGGGAAAGTTTCACAAATAAGCTGATCAATACCATTTACACAAGACGATGTACTCTCGTTTAACATATTGGCTTCAACACTAGGTGGACATAAATTGATCTTACAAGAAGAGTCAATTTGGTCATAAATAGGATTAGCTAGTGCATCCGCACTCACAATATGTACATCATCAAAAAGAGGAAAAGAATCATTAGACTCACAAGTGAGTAAGCCACTACTCACACTCAATGGGTTACTAGCCACACAATTCTCATTTTCAAGCATAAAAGTGTAGGAGTTAGCTATTTTACCTTGTAGATCACATGAGCTGTAGTCTTCATCTTGATGTTTGTCCGGGCATCCCACTTGCTCCCTTGATCCTACCATATGATCCAATGTTTCATTCACCATAGCCATGTCTCGGGAAATAGTGTTAAGGTAGGGTAAAATGACATTGGTGACATTGTTGTCCGTGGTTTGAGAGGTGGAAGCCTTGGATTCCATTACAATTGTACCTAAAACAAAAAAAGAAACAAACCTACGAAATGAACAAACAAGATTAGTAGTAAAATATCCTCACCAACACTCGTAGACACTCACTTTTGCGATCCTCATAATTGGAGCGGCAAATATTGAAAGTTGCTTATACTTCGGTAGTCAATAAGGTGTCAATTCTACTTAGCGGCTGGAATAAATTCTTGTTTTATCAATTCAAGACACAAAATAGAAAATTTTACTTACAAACTTGAAACAAAGAAGTTCAACAAATCAAAACAAGAAAAGCACACAAAGAATGAAAACACGAAAAAAAAGCAGACTCAAACAACTAATTAAAAATCTAGTAGGTGATTACTAGTTGCTAATTAGTACAAGACTCAAGAAATGAAACTAAGGAAACAAAGAAAAGAAACTTAGAAATCTGAAATTTTGAGCCTAAGGTTGTTTCTGGAGGGTGATGATGTGGCACTTTGAAGATGTGGCAGTTTGGTGATGTGGCAGTTTGCAATTTGGATTGGTTAAATTTTAATTTAGAATGGTGAAAATCAGCTTTGGGAGGGATACAACAAGACTTGGAGCCTTTTTTTTGTTAATTTTAAAAAGGTTTGACTTCCTTGCACCCTTATTACAAGATTAAGAACGAAGTATATTTCAACATTAACCTTTAATGAATATAATAATAAAAACCACACTCTTACGGTGACCACCAAAGTAATCGACTCACCTCAAGATCCACCATTTCCAAGCAAAGAATAATATTGGCTTTTCCAATCCCTATACTAAGGATGACTTTTCCAAGTCCTAACTAAGACTATACTAAGGTGGCCTACTCTCAACAGAGAGGATTTTAAGTTTTTCAATCTTTCATCTTTCATAAACTAAAGTTAAAAGACCTAAAAGAGACTTTGTATAGCCTTATTGCATAATGGAACACAAAATGACTCCAATACCCTTAATGAGGTGGAGAGGCCATGGAGTGTTACTTGGACAAGGATAAGCGACCAAAATTCCCTTAATGAAAGGCCCAAAATGGTGAGTCCTCAATCTTTAATGCTCTAAGCAATCTTCCACACGCGGGATTGCTCTTTGGTGTACTTTAATCGGCCCCTCCATGTAGTATCCCATGTACTCAATACAACCAAATCTTGATTCCCCACGTACTGACTTCGAATGATGTCATCAAAATCTAAGGCGACCATTTGACTTATATCATTAATGTAATATCATTGCATGACTCCTTTGTGTTATTTTTTTGTGCTATATGTATCCACATAGTGATTTTTTAAAAGATGGAAACAGGAGGCGGTATGAATTTTTGAGCTAAATTTTAGTTGACTGATGTAGATACCTTAGGTTTCTTTGATATGTGTTAATTGCCTAAGGATATGTAAATGTTCAAAGTTAAGAGCGTTGATGTGTCATGGTTTCATGGCACTTTCGATGCTTAAAACAAGGAAATTATGCAAGTACCTAAGTTTTTTGGTTAGATGTTATGTATTTTTATGTTGATTTTGAAGAAAAATAGGCTTTGGAGCAGAAGAGGAGAAAAAGATTTTGAAATATAGAAGAAGCCTACTTACGAACCCACTTATGAGACCTTTGAAGGACTACATATGAGGTGTAAGTAGTACCTTAAACCCCTATAGGTACCCCTCGTAAGTGAGTTTTAGAACTATGTTGATCTCTTCTAAGACCTACGAACCCACCTATGGCCCGTAGGTGGGGTCGTAGGTAGGTGCCGACTTAGTTTTCCTATTTTGTTTTGATCTAAATATTTAGAATATCTGATGTATCCTATAAATACCTCATTGATGTTTTGTTATTAGTTTACACTCTTTATAACATTAAATTGAGTTCTAAGATACACTTTTGATCTTTGAATTCTTGTTCTTGACTTTTATGGTTTGATATTAATTTGAGATTCTGGTTTTCATTCTTAATTCATTGTGAAATTATTCATATGCTTTCAATTATGAATTCTATAAGTGCTCATAAATACATGAGCAGGTAGACCACTTAACTAGGGTTGTGGGAACTCTGATGGAATAACGAAGTAGCAGAAGTACCAAGTCATTCTTGATCGGTGTGTATGCATGTATTGTGGTTTTCTTTGTAATGACTCCTTTCATAATAACTGCAGACACTAAGAATCTGTCTGTACTAAAAAATAACTCAAGAGAGATGTTGAGATTAAGAAAAGATGATCACAATAGTAATTTGAAACTATCAACCTTCATCTAATTAACTTGAGATTGAAATGAGATAGTTAATCTGATATCCAGGACAATGGTTAGTAATGTGACACACTGATACCGATAGGAGATAGGTAAAACTCACCAAATTTTTTGAGAGATGGTTGGTAATACATAACTTGTTAGATTCTGCATGGAAACCACCGACATACTTTGGCAAGCATGATAAGTCTGCGAAGTTGGGGGAACACAATCTGAGTATTCGTCTCATATTGATTTCAACCTAAATTGTTCAGGCATTGTTACTATATTTTCTTACAAATTCCCCCATTATATTTTTTCATTTTCCAACTACATCAACAAATTCTTGATAGAGATTCATCATATTCCCTGTAGGTTTGACACCAACTTGTGTTAGGTTCAATATTTGATCAGCGATTGCATTATAATTTTTAGGAGTGTACTTTGGGTGACATCAATAACTCTTTTGCCTACTCTGAGCTACTCATATCCTATCCTAAATTATTTGAATACGATTCATTGACTCACAAAGCAAATTTGTACAAAAAAGACTAACCTCAGAATTCTCATACTTACTAATTGGGGATCGACATTGCCTACTATACAACACGTCAAATGGGGACATCTGAATACTAGAATAGAAGCTATCATTATTTGCAATCTCTGCAAAGTTATAAACTGGTCCCACTAACCCCTAAAATTAAACACACCAGCACAAAACATATCCCCCAATACCTGAAGAGTCCACTTTGACTGTCCATCAGTCTGGGGTGAAATGAAGTGCTAAAGTCAACCTTGGTTCCCAAATCCTCCGAAAATATTTTCCAGAAGCTAGAAGTTAATTGAGAGCCTTGGCCTAAAATATACACAGGTGCCTCATATAGGCGAACTACATATGAGTTAACATCTTAAAACTATAGAAAAATCTAATAGGGATAAAATGAGTGGACTTGTTAAATCGATCCACAATGACGCAAATGCTATCAAAATCATGAGAGGTGCGACCCACAAATTCCATCATAACTCACTCCTATTGCTACTCGGGAATGGGTAACTGTTGAAGCAGTCCACTAGGCCTCTGGTGCTCGGCCTTTATCTATTGTCAATAAAGGCATTGAGCCATAAATCCTACTATATCTCTGCATATACCACTCCACCAGTAGTATTGCCTCAAATCCCTATACATCTTATTTATCCCAGGATGAATGAAGTACCGAGAGTTATGAGCCTTACAAAGCTTCAACTGCATTAAATCTCCAAACCTTAGAACACAAGTACGACCGTCAAACCTTATATCACTCTCAGAATCCAATGTAGCCCTGCTGGACTCACCTATCAACGCCTATCCTTGAATGCTATGAATCCATCTATCCTCAATTTGATGATCCTGAATCTACTCCACAAAAGTAGTTTTGGAATCATTACTAGTACTGATCCTTCGATGGTAAGAAATATCCAAATGAATGATCAAGTTTGCTAAGATCTGGATGTACAAAGCCAACAACTCCTGGTAAACTGAAATGAAAGCTATGTTACATATACTTGCTGACTGCTGGATCAAGGTGTCTACTACGACATTCATCTTTCTCGGGTGGTAGATAATAGAGATCTCATAGCCTTTCATTAACTCAATCCACCTATGCTGCCTTAAATTAAGCTCTCTTTGGGTCATAATATACTAAAGATTATAGTGATCAATAAAGATCTCAAAGTGAACCGCATACTATTATTCCTCCAAATTCTAAGTGCAAACACTATCACTACCAACTCTAAGTCATGATTGGGTTGGTTACATTTATATACCTTTAACGGCCTCTATGCATATGCAATCACATATATTTACTACACCAGAACACACCCCTTACCAATAACAAATGCATCACAATAGAAATAAAACACTCACCCTCAATTAGAAAAGTCAGAACAAAAGTTGAAGTAAAAAAATACTTGAGCTTCAAAAAACTTTCCTCACAACTCACAGACCATTTAAACGGAACTTTCTTCTTGGTCAATCCAGTCATAGGGGATGTAATAGAAGAACATCCCTCAAAAAAACCCCTGTAGTAGCCTTCCAATCTAGTTAAATTATGAACCTTAATTGGCGACGTAGACCTATCCTAACTATGAATAGCCTTAATCTTTGTTGGGTCCACCATAATACCATCTTTGGAAACTACGTTCCCCAAAAAATTCACAGACTCAAGCCAGAACTTGCACTTTTAGAACTTGTTATAAAGTTGATGAGCTCTCAAAGTCTAGAGCACAGTCCTCAAATGTTATGGTGCTCCTTATTACTCCTTAAATATACCAAAATATCATCAATAAATACTATCATAAAAGAGTCCAAATATATCTTGAATATGCAGTTCATCAAATCTATAAAAGTTGTTGGGGCATTGGTCAAACCAAAAGACATTACCAGGAACTCATAAAAACTGTAACAAGTCTCGAAGTCTTTCTTAGGGATGTCCAAAGTCCTAAATCTCAAATGATTGTAACTAAACATCAAATATATCTTAGAAATAACTTCCGCACCTTGAAGCTGGTAAAACAAATCATTGATACGAGATATTGGATATTTACTCTTCACTTTGATCTTATTCAAATGCCTTTAGTCGATACACATACACTTTGAGCTATCTTTATTCTTCATAAATAGAAATGGAGTGCCCTATGGTGACACACTTAGTATGATAAATCCCTTTCCCAAAAAATCTTAAAATTGATTATTCAATATTTTTAAATCAGTAGGAGTCATAAGATATGAAGCCATAAAAATAGGTCAACTGCTTGGCTGGAGGACAATAATAAACTCTTTATCATGCATAGTAGGAAGGCTAGGTAGGTTGTTAGAAAAAATAGCAAAAACATCATGGACAATATGAACAAAGTCAAGTAGTGGACTCTCATCACCAACATCCCAAACATAAGCAAGAAAGGACTCACAACCCCTCGATATCAATATTCTAACCCGAATGCATGAAATAATCTAGTCGAAGGTATGACTAACAAACCCCTGCCACACAAATAGGGGTATACCAGGCATAGCTAAGGTAATTGTCTTAGAAAAATAATCCAAGACAACACATTAAGGATATAACCAATCCATTTATAGAATCACATCTAAATTAACCATATCTAGCACAATAAGATCAACCCGAGTATAAAAATCCAAAACAATCACCAGACAAGATTTATATATCAATCCACTACTACAGAATTTCCCTTAAGGGTACCAATATGCAATGGCACAGATAAAGACTTCGAACACAAATCTAACGGCAATCCAAAATAAGCAGAAATATATGAAAATATAGAACTGAGATAAAGTAGAATCTTGTTGATGGCATATGAAAATTGTAACATTGATAATAACATTCAAAGCCTTAAACTTTGGTGTACTTGGTACAATATACAAATAACCCTATCCACTACTGGAATGGGTTCTTGTCCGACCACCTTTCTACCTCCCTGTGGAACGCCTCTGAAACCCTAGGTACTACTCTTATGACCCTGCACACTACTCCTAGCTGGTAGTGACACTGATCTAATCGATTGTGAATTTTAAACTGAAGGCTTAATCATCTTACATTGGGGACACTTATAGGCAAAGTGACAAAAAACCCCACAACTATAACAAGCCCTAAGTACCCTTCTTTTTCTAGAGGATCCAACAGACTCAAATGACTACCCCAACTCGACAGCCCTGACTGACCACACCTATGAGGCTTTCTATTGCTTCGATTAATGAAATCACTATAACCAGGTTGATCCTGGTCTGATATTTGAAGTGATGCTTGAACTAGTCATCTAGGTTGACCCTAATACTAATAAGGCTCCTGCTGAAGGTGCTTACCTTGAAACCCTTAGCTTGTGAACTATGAACCACTATGGCTCCCACTATAAGTGCCCTAGTAATGAGGTCTCCGATTGCTATCCCCTTGGGCCTCATGATTTATCTCCTTTGTAGAATAAACATGCTCAGCAACAATAGAAAAAGACTTCCTTAAAGTCATCAAATTAAGTGCTACAAAGTAGTAATCTCAATTCCCTAAAAAAGCATCAAATCAGCTCATAATCCAAAGATAGATTCATATTGGCGTGCTTGGATACCTCATGAAATCTTACCTTATAATCAGCCACAAATATTGAATCTTATCTTAAAGTAGCAAAATTATCTTGATGATGCTCCTATATGTTGTGAGGTATATACTTCCCCATGAAAGCCTCACAGAACCGAGTCCAAGTCGCCAGTGGAGATCCACCTATCCTGGAATCAAAATAACCTCTCAAATACCTTATTGCTACTCTCTCTAGGTGATAAGCAACAAAGTCCACTCCTCACGAATTGGCCAAACCCAATTTTTTTTAGCCTTTCCTAATAACTGGACAAGAACTCAAAAGCATCCTCTTCTGAGGTCCTGGAAAAGCTTGGTGGAGTCAATCTAAAAAATCAGCCGAACATCTTCTGCTCCTTCAAAGACATTACTGGCTGGGCTATAAGACTATTTATGCTGGCAAAACCTCAACCCTAGGTGCCACTGCTGCAGGTTGTTCCCCTAAATCAACACCACCCTGTACTACTGGCTGATTTCCCTCAATTACCGGACCACAAACTAACGCTAATAATTGTACCAATATATCCTAAAGAATCAAAGAATAATTATAACTGGATCAAGTGATGGATCCTTGGCCTGATCTCAAATTAAGGTTGCTGCTCCATCCTGCCCCAACCTTTGGGTCGATATCGACTCCTAACCAAAACTCTAGTATTGGGCTTGGGGTCCTCATTCTCAGCCCCATACCTCACATCCTAGCTATCTGCATAAAAATTAAACCAATAATGATTAAAAGCCAACTCAGACCCAACGCCCAAAAATGGATCAATAAAATAAAAATTTACCCTAGAAATGCTTCGTAACCTCTCGAAGATAGGGTACAGTGTCTCTGTATCAATCTATGTTACTCAACAGAATATTGTCTCTAGTACCAAAAATACTTGGGAAACCTAGGCTCTGATATCATGCTTTCATGGCCCAATTTCTCAAGTCATGTTGGCACCTACCTTAACCTCCAATAGGTAAGCCAAACCCTATCCCAGAATGATAGGTAATTGGCTAATGAATAGAAATCAGAAAAGACCACATATAATGATAATAGTAGCAATTATAAGTAAACAAAGAAGGAGAATATACAAAACATATCAAAAACAAGAGAAGAAAAAAATACTAAATTAAACAAATGAATTCCTCCCAAGACCTAGTAAGGCCGGTATTTGAGCCACTACTAAAAGATACCCAGAGTACTAAGTAGAATCCAAAATATACACAATATATACGAGCAGTCTCAAGTACAAAATACTAAACTAGAATCGATAGAGGAGGATCAGCCTCAGACGACTACAAGCTCACCTTGCTCCTGGTCAGTACTGGAAAGTAGTAATCACGTGAATATCGATCTCTAGTACTCGCATCTACATTATGAAAATGATGCAGAAATATAGTATGAGTTTCCAAGTAATGAGTACTCAGTAGGAACCATCAGCTGACTAAGCTCAATACAAAAAAGTATAATGAAAATATGGGGTTGTAGTCTAAGGCAATAGTAAACAGGAATAAAAAGATAAAAAATATATCGAGCTATGCATATTTAATAAAGAAATAAGTCAAAGTGTTACGGGAAAGTACATAACGTAGTAATACGAAGGTAAACCAAGCACATCCTAACTAAACCCCCCATAAGTCCGTCAGGCACTTGGAAGAAGATAATTAACCAAGTAGCAATTTTAAAGAAACCTAGTAGGAATTATCCACGGAGTTCTAACTGGATAGTTAAGGCATGAAATATTTTTAAAATACCCCCAATTCAACAACCTAGAAAAACTAGCATAATAGCATAAAATTACTATAAATAAGCACAATCTAAAGGTTGGATAAACCTAGTTTACCTAGACGCCAAATCTAAAAATTCTTTTGAGAAGCCTCCGAGTAGTTCCTCACTAGAATCCAAACTTGAACTTAATTTTTTTTGGGATAAAATATGATATCACACTATTTCTAAAGTATTAACGTATTTAAACATTCATGGTCTGAACTTAGTTTTTATATCTGTCAAAATTAAATAACAACATGGTATCTATGACTTGGTCAAATGAAGCAAAGTTAAATTGACATGAATCACAATGACTCATTATTTTCGTGTACTCCATTTGCTACCACCTTGGATGTTTATAATATATTAGACTCTCCCTCCACTTTCACGTGGAAGTGGAGGTGTCACCTTATTAAGTTAAATTATCCTATTATATCTATTTGGGTATTGTATAGATTCATGATAAAATAAATATAATATTTTGAATATACCATAGAGTCACCATCTCCGCTTAAAATATTAATAAGTTATAGAACTATTTATAAAGTAATATAGATATATTTTAACTATAAAGTCTTATCCAAATAAAAAATATTTTAGAAGGGTAGTAAATTATATTTATATCAAATACTAATTTAGATTATATATTCTATAATATAGTTGATATCACTAAAATTGTTTAACAAACCAGCAAGTCATAAATAACTTGGGATAATTATAGAAAATCTCTAGACACCCCAAATGCAAGAAAATAAGAAAAATGACCGTGAGGATCATTGCATTTGTATTTTAAACTTTCATCTCTCTATCTTTTTCCTTTTCTCACGCTTTGTAATTTGTAATTCATATTTTTTATTTTTATCTCTCTCTCCGTCTTTATATTTTATATTATCCCTCCCTCTCACTCACAATAACTCCCTCTTTGTAATTTGTATTTTCACTGCTCTCTCTCTCTCTTAGTACCTCAATTTTTTCATTTGTTACAAATTTATCATTTATATTTGGATGATTTTGTAGTGATTGTTTACAAAAACTTATCATTTATATTTGTATACAAATAATTAATACTTTCTGATTACATGTGTTGGACGTTTATACGTTATTAATGTGACTTACTTTTTAAAACGTCATAGTACAAAAATAATCCATGCAGAATATATCTTAGGCTAAATATTATAACTGTCAAATTTATTTGATGTACTGGGCCACAAACTAAAAATATCTTCATTTTTTATGTATAAATATTACATTATTTGGAGATATTACATAACATGGTTTCATTCATATATTTCCCATTTTGTATTGTTGTTCTATTAATAGATTGTTGTATTGATTAGGCACTTATTTGATTTTTAGATTTATTTTTCAATTTTTCTTGATTGTAATGATATTTTAGATAGCTTTTTTTTTTGTGTTATCCTACATTCATCCATTCATGTTGTTGTTATGTTGAATAGACTATTTGGTTAATTATGTATTTATTTGAAATCATAGATGATTGTTCAACTGTTCTTATACATAGATCATAAAATATCTCTAGAGGTATAGGTTCAACGATTAACACGGGTAATAAATGAAAAGATAAAGAAACTAAAAGGGCATCTGTAATACCCGGTATTAGACTTAGCTTGATTAAGCTCTTAGTGCAAGCATAAGAGGCTTAAAGCATAAAAATTTAGCTAAGTGTTAGGGGCTTATCCATTTTTAGACCTCCTAACTTTGAAGATTTTAAAGTTGACCTTCCGAACTATGAGAGGATGGTTTTTGGGTTAAATCATGTTAAGGGGTGTAAGGATCATGTCTCGAAAAAGTTCCAAATTTTTTGAATGAGGATTGGATTGTGTTTAGATTTCAATTCCAGCAGCTCATCGCGATTGTATCGCATCACACCCTACATAGTGATGAGTATGTCATCGCATCGCGCTAGGCCTCTAAACGACATTTCAGTTATGAGTTTAATCTTCTGAGGGGCAGTTAGGTTATTTCCCACCAACTCAATTCATAAAAACATAAGATTAAATGTCGGTTACAACATTATATGCCCATTCTGCTTCCACTTTGCCTCAAAGAAATCCTAAAATAATCCTAAGAACTTCGAATTCAAGTTACTTTCTCTTAGAAATAAGCAAGAATCTATGTTTCCAAAACCAAGAATTTCAAGAAAATCTTTCAAGATCATCTCCAAGGCTTTCAAAGTCAAGGTTTATCCATCAAATCAAGCCTAGTAAGGTATGTAGGTCTATGAACAAGGGTATTCTTTCACCCTTGTGCCCAAATTGCATGCTTCTAAGATTCAAATTACTTCTTTTGAATTAGGGTTCATACCCAAGTTTTTATATTCTTGAAGAATATGATTATCATGCGATTTAAATATTTAAGTTTATTTTGAAGTTCTTATGTCTATGTTTTAACTTATAAGATTTTTATTTTGAATGAGATTGAACTATCTTGATTTGATATTGTTGAAGTATTTCAAGATTTTTATTGAGCATGAAGTATTGTTATGAATCATCATGATTTTTAAGCATGAATTTCAAGCCCTAAGTTTAATTTTTGAGATTTCAAGAAGATCATGCTCTTAAGTTCTCTCTGATAAGTTTATATCACGATTTAAAGAAAGAAGTGATCTTTTGATCCTAGGCTAAGTTATTGAATCCACATTTGTTTATCTTGATTATAATTTAAAGCAAGGAGATGCACAATTGATTTTTATTATAAACCCTTATGCTATTTTAAAGAGAATTTCCTAAAGTCTGAGCATATAAGTAATAAGGGAGTAGTATTTAGCATTGAGTTGGGTATGAGTCCATGGTCGCTTTCCCTAGAAATACGAGCCAACGTAGGTTAAGCTTATTCCTAGTATTGATAAAGTTAATAATAGTGATCACTTTAGTTAAGGTCCTATTATGATGGAAAGGATAGGACAGCTCTCCCCAATATGGGTAAGACGTTGGAATCCATAATAGCTCACATGGTTTATGTTGGTTAGAAGAACCCCCCTAAGAAAGAATAAGATTAAAGCTTTTATAACACAATGTCATGGTTCACATAGTTTATCATTTTGCTTAATTACTCATGTTTATAACCTTACAACTTTTTTTTAATTCAAGCCCAAGGTGAGTCATTTACACTTAGCATTCATTATTTGAAAATCTAAGTGCACTTTGAGTTATTGATTTACTTATGCGTTCACCCCCATATGCTCAGTACATTCCAAAAGTACTGATCCACATATATGTCTATGTGTTGTATTGTTTCATAATGTACGTACTAGTTGTAGCACATCATAGTGAGACAGTTCATAGCTTCCAGCCTCAAGGTGATGAGTTCATTTGATTCGAGGACTCGAGTCATCTATAATTTCAGTATCATTTTTTTATTCAGTTGTATTGAGTAGATATAACTGGGGGTCATGTCCCGGCTATCTATAGTCAGTATTAGTAGTGGCTTTATAGACAATCTGTAGAGTTGAGGTATTTGATTTATATGACCAGACTTGTAGTCATTTTAAATAATTCTATTTAGAACATATTTAGCAAAGAAATATCTTTGATTTATTTCTTTCAGATTTATGTATCTTATTCAGTTGCTCATAAGTTATGCCAGTACAAGGGTTAACTTGGGATCACTTGTGTTCCAAAGCACCGTGTGATGTCTAGGGGGTAGTATCGGGGCATTAGAAACTTGGTATCAGAGCACAACATCAAGTATCCTAGGGTGTCTGTGAATCTGTGTCTAGTAGAGCCTTACTGAATGGTACGGAGATGTTTTGTACTTTTCTTCAAGAGGTTACAGGGCATTTAAGAAATATTTCTGTTCTTCATGCTCTAGCTCGTACTGTAAATTTGTTCTCTTAGAAACTTCTATTGATTTATCTGTAGCTCCATAATTCTCCATCTATGACTTTCCGAGATAACATGATTACTAGATTCAAATTTCTTCGAATATGATGCTTTTAAATTTACTAATAGTAACTTTAGAAGTCATACAAGGGGATTGAGAGGAGCTCATTAGTGTGATATAAGTTCCTTAAGTTGAAAGCTTTTCTCCCCATCCATATAAGTTGTGTAGTTAAGACAGAATAAGTTCTGTATTCAGATTCCTTAATAACCCCTTTAATCTAGATAATGCTCATGAGATCCACCCTCTATCCATTAAATATACGAACAATTTTTATCTATGTACTAAAATCCCATACATAAGTGTCTGGAAACCTTGTTCCATTAAAAACCTGTGAAAACATTTCAAATATCAACACAACATTCATTTAGCAATGGGGTAGGTCAAAATCACATGACAAGAGAAAATCATTTACATTGATCATACCAAACAACAATGCACTAACAAGAAACACTAAAAAGTAGTTAACATGTACATAAAGCACAAATTGGATTAAACTATAATATCATCACCAACCTCAAACAAAGTTTGCACGACTCCTCTAAGCAAAATTTTTGTGCAATTTCTGCTTGCTATTGGTCTAGAACATGCATATAAGCACATAATTAATGAAATTATGTACCATGTTGGGAATTATAACTCACACTCGACCCCTAAGGTAAAGTTCATGATTATTCCTTCCCCGTTCTAGGGTTTTTCTATCATAACTTTCCTAAAACTATCAATTTCATGGATATTAGTGAATCAACAAAATATAAGAGAAAATAACCGTTAATAATAAAAAATGATTAATGTATTACATAATTTCCTTAGTTGTACCAGAAAATAACTAAAATTCATCCTAAAACCCTCTCCAAACTTCGTAAGTCAACAATTCTAAGGCTTAATTATCAGATACAAGTAAATGGGGATGAATTCTTACATTTACGAAGCTAAACAAAGAAATTAGGTGAGAATTGCCCAAAATAGCCCCTTATTTGACCCAAAATGGGTTTAAAAAAGCTATTTTTCTAGAAAAATTTAAGTAGACGACGACTTTAACCATTATAGAGGCATACGCCAATGTAGTAGCGTCGCCATAATAACACCTGCCACTATAGTGGGCACTGACCAAGTTTGACCGTTGCTATAGAGAGAATTTATCTGCTATAGTGGTTTCGACAGGACGTAATGTTCATTTTCTCCCTAAAATTTTATATTTTGTTGCACACCTTAAATCAAAGATAATCCAAGTAATGCCTTTTGTGCTAAGATCAATTTTGAGATACTTACCCAATTCTATAAATTCCTACAGGTTATTTATCATCTTAGATAACAAGAAATCAAATCAAACACCATCAAATTTTCCAAAATTATTCTCGAATTTACCCAGACCATACCTCACTCCGATTCCACTAAAAACCCATCTAGCCTGAAATTTATATATTCAAAACTGGAAAGAACTTTAACATAAAACTTTTAATGGGAGGTTTACATATAATGATAAAATAGTCTTTACAAAAAATACAGTATCTACCATTCATCCCCGAATGATCAAACGCAAAAAATAGTTAAAAATAAAGAAGTGAGTATCTATTTCTTCAAAGAATTGAGGGTAATTATCCCGCATATCCTTCTTGATTTCCTAAGTGGCTTCCTAAAATGAGTGATGCATCTATTTGATCCCCAGTGGAACAAATTTTCTTGGTCCTCAATTTTTGAACATCCCAAACCTAGATTTACTATTCATCCTACCTTGTAAGACAAATATTTATTTAAAAGAACTGAGTCCCACTTAACGATGTAGCCCCTATCCACATGGTACCTTTTGAGCATAGAACATAAAGTATTAGATGGACTCCCGACAACCTCTGTGGTAGATCTAACTTGTACACAACTGGAACCAGCTACTTAATAACCTTATAGGGACTAATATACTGAGGTTTGAGCTTGTCCCTCTTGTCGAATCTCATGACTCCGTTTATAGGATATACCTTGAGTAAAACTTGAACACCAATATTGAACTCTATATATCTTATCTTAAGGTTTGAATACTCCTTCTGCCTACATTCAGCAGCTAATAACTAGGTTTGAATTAACCTATTTTCTCTTGATCCTCCTTTACCAAGTCCGTGCCTAAAGGTTTGACATCGCAAACCTTAAACCACCTAATATGTGAACTCCACTTCTTTCTATAAAGTGCCTCAAATGGTGCCATATAAATACAGGAGTGATAGTCATTGTTGTATGAAAACTCTCCTAGTAAAAGAAATTGGTCCCAATGGACACCAAAATCAATCATAAAGGCCTTCGACATGTCCTCTAACACCTAATTATCCTTTCTGATTGTCCATCAGTTTGAGGATAAAATTTCATGCTAAATGTGAGCTTAGTTCCTAACCCCTCATGCAACCTATCCCTAAATTTGGAAGTGTACTTTGCATTTCTCTCAGAAATAATGGTAACTTGCACCCTACAAAGTCTCACAATCTCCTTAACATAGATTTTAGCTAACTACTGATAGTTGTGGTCTACTTGAACTATCTATAAGTGACATGATTTCTTCAGACTATCCCCTGTCATACAAATATTTAATTTATTTATAGAGGATGATGTGGCTTCAGTTATTAGGGCCAAGAGGGGTCATGAGGAGGAGTTACAAGTCTCTGGCATGGATTATTGGCAGACCTTAAAAATAGCCACTCATGAGTTGGTTGTTAAATGTTTGGTTGATGAACGGAGGCATATCGAGATGGTAGTAGATTCCTCCTCTAGTCATGACCCACTACCACCTCCTCTAATTGAACCACATGATACTGCAGATGGGGTCAAGTCAGCTTCGAATACCTACAACATCCAAGAATGTTTTATTTATTTTCTAGCATGCACTAGGGATAATATATCGATTTTTATTTGGGGTGGGGGTGAACCATAACCAAGGGTTTTTCTTTCTATGTTTTTTTCTTATTAGTTGTGTTATCCTAGTAGATTCGGCATCTTTAGTTTTTGTTTGTGTCGCTATATGTGTTATGTTGTGTTTGTATTTAATTAGAAGAAAAATAAGGAACCTAGTGTTTAAAAAAATCATAACCCTAAATATCTCTATGGCTAATGTGTGAATTTTTCACGACATTAGTATTTGGGACAACATAACCATAGCTTAGTATTATGTTAATTGGATAGGTAGTAATTGTTGATATAACCCTACACCATGTGTGTGAGGTACTTACCTAGTTTCATATGTGTATTTAATCCCAAACTTGTCTGGTTAGTCATGCCTAGGATGTAGGATAGTTAGTTAGGACATGACCATAGGCCGTTGTTGAATTTAGTTCACTTTTAGCCTAAATGGCTATCCAAATGTGAATAAGTATCTCTTGATCCTTATTTTGATCCTATGTTGGCCTAGTTTCTTGATTTTAATCCTTTCACCTTCCCATTTAATTAAAATGAACCAGCTTTGGCCATGATCCCTCCTTAGACATTGTGTACCTTAAATCAGGTGAAATGCCTAAGTTGAGGGTAACTATTATTGGAGAGCATAGTTTAAAATGGAATAAAAAAGGGTGTGAATAAAAAAAAGACAGTAAGGTTGGGTGTGGCAAAAAAAGAAAAGAAAAGAAAGAAAAAAAATGGAAAACTAGAATCAGATAAGAAAAATATAGAAAAATAAATAAATAAAAATCAAGAAAAAAACCACACCCAATCTGAATAATCAATAAAGAGGTGGAAAGAGAGAAATAACAGAAGAATAAATGAGAAGTGGAGTCATAATGTAAGTGTAGTATCAAGGAGAGTGAGTCATTATATCACAAATGTACCATATCTTTCCCCAAGCCTACATTACAAGTTGAGAAAAGTCTTAGAATGGTCCTAGTCTAACTATTCAAAAACTAACATATAGAAAATAAGGGCAAGCATATGATATTCTATGCATATTAATCGGAACATATTTTGTTACCATGAGTTTTTCAACCTAGATCGTGGATTGACATACATGATAATACTGTAAGTTGGGACTTCTTTTCTTTGAGGGTGCATGGGCTGTGTTGTTAACTGTTTATTTGTTAGGGTAGTGTAAATTGCATATTTTCTTGGTTGTTTTTTGCTAATGGAATGTTATTACTTTATTTTTTTGTGTTATGCTATTGGCTACATGTATCCACACATTAGTTTTGAAAAGATGGAAATAGGAGGCAGTAACAATTTTTGAGCTAAAGTTAAGTTGACTGTTGTAGGTACCTTAGGTTTCTCTTAGTTAAGCATAGTGTGTTCTTTGTTATACATTAGTTTCATAATGACATAAAAATGTTCAAAGTTGAGAGTGTTGATGTTCCATGGTTTCATGGCACTTTTGATGCTTAAAATAAGGAAATTATGTAAGTACGTTGGTCTTTTAATTAGATGTGATGTCTTTTTATGTTGAATTTATAGGAAAACAGGTTTGTGAGGAGAAGAGAAGAAAAATACGGTGAAATGTAGAAGAATCCTACTTATGGACCCACTTACGATCCATAAGTATCACTTACACCCCTCGTAAGTGGTCTCGTAAGTAGAAGATGGAAGTTCCTAAAAGTTGATTTTTGTTCTGAGACCTATGAAGGACTACCTACGAGGCGTAAGTGGTACCTACAACCCCCATAGGTACCCCTCGTAAGTGAGTTTTAGAAGACTGTTGATCTCCTCTTAGATTTACAAACCCACCTAGGTGCCGGTAGGTACTATCTTTGGCTCGTAAGTGGGGTCGTAGGTAGCTGTCAACTTAGTTTTCTTATTTTGTTTTGATCTAAATATTTAGGTTTTCTGATGTATCCTATAAATACCCCATTGATGTTTTTTTTTTTTTAATTATTTTACACTTTTTACATACTTGCAACATGATATTGAGTTCTAAGATACATTTTTGATCTTGGAATTCTTGTTCTTGACTTTAATGGTTTGATATTAATTTGAGATTGTGGTTTTCATTCTTAATTCATTGTGAAATAATTCATATGCTTTCAATTATAAATTATATGGGTGTTCTTAAATACATGAGCGGCTATACCTCTTGACTAGGGTTGTGGGAACATTGATGGAATAATGAAGTAGAGGAATGTTAAGTGTTTCTTTGGGATTGTGTATGTATATATTGTGGTTTTCTTCGTAGTGATTGCTTTCTTAATGACTTCAGATATTTAAAACCTATTTTTATTCAAAAATAACTCGAGAGAGAGGTTAAATTTTAAGCTACCAACCTTCATCTAATAAACTTGAGATTGAAAGGAGATAGTTAATCTAAGATTCGGCACAATGGTTAGTAATGTGACCCTCTAAGACTGACAAGAGATAGGTAAAATTCACTCAAATGTGTCGAAAGACCTCAGGTGATACAAATCTTGTTATAATCTATATGGAATGCACCGACATAGTTTGGCAAGCATGCTAAGTCTGTGAAGTTAGGATGTTATGGGGAATACAATCCCAGTGTTCTTCTCATATTGATTTCAATGTAAAGTGTTCAAGTATTGTTACTACTGCTCATACAGAATTCCCCCTATTTAATTTCTGCACATTCCAACTACATCAACAAGTTCTTGACAGAGATTTATCATATTCCCTGTAGGTTCGACCCTAACCTTATTTAGGCTCTATATTTGGTCAGCAATCACATTATACTTTTTAGGAGGTGTAATTTGGGCGATATCAATAACTCCTCTGCCTACTCTGAGCTACTCATATCTTGTCCTACATTATCTGAACGCAATCCAATGACTCACAAAGAAAATTTGTAAACAAAGCCTAACCTCAGAAGTATCAAAATAACTAATCGGGGATTTATATTGCCTACTATACAATGCTACAAATGGGGCCATCTGAATGCTGGAATAGAAGCTGTCATTATATGAAAACTCTGCCAAAGCTAAAACTGATCCCACTAAACCCAAAGATTAAACACATCAGTGCGGAGCCTATCCTCTAGGACTTGAATAATCTGCTTGACTGTCCATTAGTCAGGGGTGCAATGCCGTGGTAAGGTCAACCTAGGTTCCCAACTCCTCCTTCAAAATCCCCCAAAAGCTAGAAGTGAATTGATATTCTCTGTCTGAAATATACACAGGTACCCCATGTAAGTGAACAACACATGAGCTAATATTTCAGAACTATAGAAAGCTTGAATAGTGATAAAATAAGCAAACTTGGTCCATCGATCAATGATGACGCAAATGCTATCAAAAACACCACATGTACGAGGTGATCCAACCACAAAATCCATCATAACTCGCTCCTATTTCCACTCGGTAATGGGTAACTGTTAAAGCTGTCCACCAGGCCTCTGGTGCTCGCCCTTTACCTACTTATAATAAAGACATCGAGCCACAAGCCCTACTATATCTCTCCACATACCACTCCACCAGTAGTGTTTCCTCAAATGCCTATACATCTTAGCCGTCACAGCATTATAGAGTACCTATATTTATGAGCCTCATGAAGAATCAACTGGATTAAATCTCCAAACCTTGGAACACAAATACAACAGGAAAACCACAGAACACTATCAAAATACAAGGTAGTCCTCCTGGATTCACCTACCAATAGTTGTACTTGAATACTATGAAGCCATCTATCCTCCAATTGATGATCCCAAATATGCTCTAACAAGGTAATGTTGGCCTCAACACTAGTAGTGATCCTTCGATGGTCAGAAATATCAAGAGAAACCATAAAGTTAGCTAAGTACTAAATGTCCAAATCCAACAATTGCTGAGAAACTTAAATAAAGAATAAGCTACCCATACTTACTCACTTATGGCTCAACGCATCTACTACCAAATTCGCTTGCTTAGGTGGTAGAGAATAGAGATATCATAGACTTTTAGCAACTCAATCCATCTATGCTGCCTTTAATTAAGCGCTGGATGAATCATAATATATTGAAGACTGTGGTGATCAGTAAAGAAATCACAGTGAACCCCATACAAACAATGCATCCATATCCTAAGTACAAACACTACTGCTACCAACTACAAGTTATGATTGGGTTAGTTGCATTTATACATCTTTAACTGCCTTGATGTATATGTAATCAAATGACTTTACTACATCTGAACACACCCCTAACCAACAACAAATGTATCATAATAAACTGTAAATCCCTCACCCTCAATTGGAAGAGTCAGAACAGAAGCTGAAGTAAGCAAATCCTTGAGCTTTAGAAAGCTCACCTCACAACTCACAAACTATTGAAATGGAACCTCCTTTGTGGTCAATCTAGTCATACGGGATGCAATGGAAGAAAATCCCTCAATAAAACCCCTTTAGTACCTTGCTAACCCAATAAAACTGTGATCATCAGTAGCTGATGTAGGCCTAGCCAACTATGAATATCCTTAATCTTTGTTGGGTCCACCGTAATACCATTCTTGGACACTTAATTCCCCAAGAAATCCATAGACTCAAGACAAAACTCGTACTTTGAGAACTTGGCATATGGCCGATGATATCGCAAAGTGTGGAGCACAAACCATAAATGTTGCCGTTCTCCTTTCTACTCCTTAAATATACCAGAATGTCATCAATATACTATAATGAGAGAGTCTAAAAAAGCTCAAACATATGGTTCAATAGATTCATAAAAGTTGTTGGGGTATTGATCAACCCAAAAGACATCACTAGGAACTTATAATGATTGTAACAAGTCTTGGAGGCTATCTTAGGAATATCTGCAGCCCTAACTCTTAACTGACTGTAACCATACCTCAAATCTATCTTAGAAAGCACTTCTACACCCTGAAGTACAAATCATTGATACAAGAAATAGGATAGATATTCTTCACTGTGACCTTATTTAAATGTTTGTAGTCGATACACATACACACAGAGCCACCTTTATTCTTTACAAACAAAATTAGAGTACTCCATGGTGACATATTCAGTATGATAAATCCGTTACCCATAAAGTCTTAAAGGTTATTGTTTAACTTATTTAGATCAGTAGGAGTCATACGATATGAAGCCATAAAAATAGGTCGGGTTCTTGGTCAAGGTTAATAATAATCTATATTATGCTCAGGAGGAAGGCTAGGAAGTCGATAAAAAAAAACAAAAAAATCATGGAAAACATGAACAAAGTCAAGCAGTAGACTCTCAGCACTAACATTCAAAACATAAGCAAGAAATGACTCGCAACCCCTCGATATTAGTCTCCTAGACTAAATGTATGAAATAATCCTAGTCAATATTTGACTAACAGAATCCTGTCATAGAATCGAGGGTATACCAGGAATGGCTAAGGTAACAGTCTTAGAATAATAATCCAAGACTACATGATAAGGATATAACCAATCCATGCCTAAAATCACATCAAAATCTACCTGATATATCACAATGAGATCAACCCAAGTATAAAACTCTCGAATAGTCACCAGACAAGATATACATACCCAATCCACTACTAAAGAGTCACCCCAAAAGTATAAACATGCAATTGAACAAATAAAGACTTTGAACACAAACCCAACTGTGATGCAAAATAAGTACAAATATATAGAAATATGGAATCAGGATCAAATAAAGCAGAAGTTGACTAATAACATATAAAAATCATACCTGTGATCAACGCATTCTAAGCATCAATATTTAGTCTACCTGGTACAACACATAAATGAATCTATCTAATATTGGACTGGGTTTCTGTTCGACCACCTTCAAACCTCCCAGCGGACCATTTCTGAAATCCTAAGGACCACTCCCGTGACCCTATGCACCACTTCTAGCTGGCGGCAACACTAATCTAATAGGTTGTGTAGTCTAAATTGAAGGCTCAATTATCACAAACTAAGGATACTCACGGGCAAAGTGACTAACAACTCCACAACCATAACATGCCCTGGGCACCATGCTCTATCTAGAGGGTGCAAAAGATCTGTAAAGACCACCCCAACTCAAGACCCTAATTGACCATACCTCGGAGGCTAACAACTGCTTCGACTATTGAAACAACTATAACTGGGTTGACCTTGATCTTATATCTGAAGTGATGCCTAAACTGGCAGACTAGGTTGACCCTGATGCTAAAAGAATTATTAATGAAGGTACTTACCGTGAAACCCTTAGCTTGTGAACTATGAACCACTATTGTTCCAACTATAACTGCCCTAGTAATAAGGTCTCTTATCGCTGTCCCCTTGGGCCTCACGATCTATCTCCTTTGCAGAATAAAAAAGATTAGAACATTAGAAAAAAACTTATCTGAAGTTATCAAACTCAGTGATACGAAGCAGTAATCTCAATTCCCTAATATAGCATCAAAGCCTCTCATACTTTATAGGTAGAATCATATAGGTATGCCTGGATAACTCATGAAATATTGCCCTATACTCAGCCATAGACGTAGAACCCTATATCAAAATAGAAAAATCACCTCAAAGATGCTCGCACATGCTGTAAGGCATATACTTCCCTAAGAAAGCCTCATCGAACTAAGTCCAAGTCATAAGTGGATATCCAACTAGCTTGGAATCAAGATAATCTCTCTACCACCTTATTGCTACTTTGTCTAGCTAATGAGAAATAAAGTCCACTCCTCGCGAATCAACCAACCCTAAATTCTATAACATCTCCTCACAACTAGACAGGAACTCAAAATCATCCTCTTTTAGGGTCCTGGCAAACCTGGGTGGAGTCAATCTAAAAAATTAGCCCAACATTATCTGCTCTTTTGAAGAAATGACTGGCTAGGCTATTGCCGTCTATAGGACTACTGATATTGGTGAAACCAGCAGTGCCTCTAAATTAACACCACCCTATATTGTTGGTTGAATTGCCTCAGTCAACGGATGACCAACTAACCCTAATAATTGTACTAATATATCCCAAAGGATTGAACAAGATATAAACTCGGGTGGAGCCTCGGCTGTCCCCTAGCCCACCTATTATTGTGGTGGCAAAATACATAGAGCTTTCTCAGTCTCAAAAGCTATGACTAGATTAGGTGATGGATCTTTGACCTAATATCAAACTAGGTTTGCTACTCTAACTTGCCCCAACTTTTGGGTCAACGTCAGCTCCTAATTGAAGCTCTAGCAGTGAGCTTGGGGGACCTTATCCCTGGCTTCTACAACTCACGTCCTATCTATCTACGTGAAGAGTGAACGAATAACTATTAAAAACCAACACAAACCCAATGCACAAAAATTGATCAAGAAAATAAAAATTTTCCCAATAAATTCTTTGTAGCCTCCCAAAAATAGGGTTCAAATGTCTCCATATCGATCTGTGGGACTCAACTAAACATGGGTTCAAATATCACTAATACTAGGGAAATCTAGGCTCTGATACCAAGTTGTCACGACTTAATTTCTCAAGTAGTGATGGTGCCATCTGTAACCCCTAGCAGGCAAGCCAAGATATAGCCTGTAATGATAAGTAATAGGCTAATGGAAAGAAACCAGAAAAGACCACATGCAATGATAATAGTAGCAATAATAAGAATAAAAAGAAGTCGAATATCTATAACATATCAAAAACAAGTGAAGAACCAAAATATACAAATGAATTTCTCCCAGAACTGGTAAGGTCGATATTAGAGGCACTATTAAAAGATATCAAGAAAATTAGATAGAATCCAAAATATACACAATATATACGAGCAGTCTTAAGTATAAAAGACTAAACTAGAACAGATAGAGGGGGACCAGCCTCGGATGATAACAAGCTCACCCTGCTCCTGGTTAGTACTGAAAAGTAGAAATCACATGAATGTTGACCGTTAGTACTCGCATCTGCATTATGAAAAAAATACAGAAGTGTAGTATGAGTATCAAAGAAATGAGTACTTAGTACGCATCATTGACAGACTGAGTTCAATATAGAAAGACTGTTACTAAACTGTGAGGTTGTAGTCTAAGTCAATAGTAAATAGGAATAAAAAGATTATAAAAAATATCAAGCTATGCATATTTGATAAAGAAATAAGAAATAAAGGTTACTGAAAAGTACATAATGTAGTGCTTATGAGGCAAACCAAACACATCCCAACTGGGCCCCCATAAGCCCGTCGCTCACACTGAAGAAGATAATTAACCAAACCGTGCCCCCATAAGTTGGTGGGACACCCAAGTAGTGATTTTAAAGAAAAATGTAAATAATCTATAACTTAACCAATACCATGAAACTATATTAGCCTAGCAGATATGCACCAGGCTTGAACAAGCACCAATGGATAGTAACGAGAGGTTAGATGTCGGGCTTGAACTAGTAGTTGAGGAAAATAAAAAGAGTCACTGAATTTGAATAAAAAATAGTGGGTTATAATGAGAGGAAATATATATGATATACAAAAAAACTCACGATCAGATGCCGAACTCGAACCGAAACTCAGAGGAACCACAACTTCTAGAACAACCGTAATCAGTACGAAAACTTCCAGATAATATCATAACTAGATGTCGAACTCGAATTGGAACTTTTAGTAATTGTACCCAACTATAAAATTAAAACCCAAAATAGACCATAAATGATGTCAAAGTGGTGCCAAATTTTACAATAAATGGCAGAAATAAAGTATGTATTATCCCTGAGCCGTAACTAAAATGTATATAAATACACATACTTATAGCTTAGGTAAAAGGGAGCAATTTAAGGTTCCCAAGCTTAATACCATGCCCTAGGTTTATAAACATACACCATACTAAGAGATAACAAAATCAAAATCAATCAAAATGGTGTTCTGACTAGATAATTAAGGCATGGAATATATTTAAAATACCCAAACTTTAACAACCTAGAAAAACTAGCATAATAGCATAAAATTACTATACATACAATCAATCTAAAGGTTGGATAAATCTAATCTACTTGGACGTAAAATCTAAAAATTCCTTCGAGAAACCTCGAGTAGTGCCTCACTAAAACCCGAACTTGAACAACTTAATGTAGATAATTAATTTATTTGGGATAAAATATGATATCACAGTATTTCTAAAGTATTAACGTGTTTAAAAAATCATGGTTGGGAATTAATTTTTATATCTCTCAAAATTGAATGAACAACACAGTGTATATATGACTTGTTCAAATAAAGCAAAGTTAAATTGGCATGAATCAAAATGACTCATAATTGTCATATACTCCGTTTTGCTGCCACCTTGAATGTGTATGACATATTGGACTTTCCCTCCACTTTCACATGAAAGTGGAGGTGTCACCTTATTAAGTTTAATTATCCCGTTATATATATATTCAGGTATTGCATAGATTCATGATAAAATAAATACAATATTTTGAATATACCAGAATTAATAGAGAATTATTTTGAATAAAACCTCTATATAATAATAATAATAATAATAGTAATAACAATAATAATAATAATAATAATAATAATATTTTAGCATATCTAGAGTTATCATCTCCACTTAAAATATTTATAATGTTATAAATATATTATCATATATAGTGAATGTCTACTTTACCTTACATAGTGAATGTATACTTTACCATATATAGTGAATATCTTTTTATGAAAAAGTTAGAAACCTCAAGGTTAGTTTTCCCCTATAAATAAACGAGTTTTCCTTCATTGTAATTCACCCCATCAAGAGAATACTCAAGAGAAATAAGAATTACTCTCTCTTTTCTCTCTACTCTTCTTCTTTATTTTTATTATTTTATAACACGTTATTAGCAGGAGACTCTGCCAAACAAGGTGAGATTACAAATATAAAGGTAATTCAAGGTTAGTAATTCCTTATGTTATTTGCATTTTTCTACTAATGTTGTAATTATTATTGGATTTGAGGAAAAATAATTGGTTTGGAACCACTTATGCTTTAAATTTGTTTATGAAGAGCAATGTTGTTAAAAGATATGATGATAAATTTAAGTCTCATCTCATTAAGAGGGTAAGACATTGGGTTAAAAATTTCAATGTAACATGATGATAAGATGTTGGATTCAAGTCCTATCTAGTTATTACCTAATACGCCTTTTTATGTGGATAAGATATTGAGTTTGAATCTCAATATACCATATTGATGATATTATGATGGCTAAGGAAAAATAATTGATGTTTGGTGAAAACTCTTGAAACATATCTCATTGATATGCTCTATTCCAATGGAATATGGTAGAAATATATGATAAATCTGAAAGTTGACAACTTGCTCTATTCTTGAAAGGGATGTGATAGTAGTGCATAATATGTCTGAAAGAAGACAAATGATTGAATGCGCAAATATAAGCGTGAAGGGATAATATGACAATAATCATCAAAAGTGAGAATATTTTCATACGCTTATTATGACTATAAGATATTTTAGAGAAAAATTCTCTACATTATATATATGCCTCAATTTGTTCCTAAAGTAGCAATATCATGAAAGAGGTTATAAGATATCAGAATTTGATAGGCTTAAGACACGATTATCTTTCAATCCTGGAGAATGAGAAGCTTATAAATACAAATGTGCACTTAAATGTGATGGTATCACAACTCACCTCCGAATGAGGAAGAATAACTAAGAAGAGTTATTTTAAAATCTACTTCTGAAGTAGTAAATTCAAGAATTTATTCATGTAATAGTAAATCTGAAATTTACTATAGTAAAAAAGGCACATGTCGTAGTAAACTTGTAGTTTACTAGTATAAAAGTTAATAAATTGACATGAACGATTGTTATATTTCAAAAATGTGCATATTTAGTAGTAGATATATGTTGAAGAAATAGAAGATTCTTCAAGAATTGTTCATTTGATTTTTCTCATGATAAGTTGGTTGGATCAACTAACATTGGGATTTGATCCCTCAAAATCTGAAAAGTATAAAAGGTGAATAAGGGCCTGTTCACATGTCATGTCATCTATTCAGATACATCTATGATCACATGTGAGTTTATTGTCATCCTATAATTTGACATTCATAAAGTTTCTTGTTCAGTAAAATTGAGTTAAGAACATATTTTTTAGATTGTGTAATCAAGACAATTCATCTTGATGATGATGGTTTGACATTGAATACCTTCGATAAATAGCTAAATGATTGCTAATGATAACAAAATCTTCATGTATTGGTTTGAAATATTATATACAAAAGTACTTGTATGCATCAAACCAATAAATTATGAATAATTTTCCCTCAAAGTTGGTTTCAAGTCAAGAACCACATGTTTTCATCTAATAGTTTTAAGGTACGGTATATGATTAATAAATATGCCATCATGCACAAACATGGATTCCTCAAAGAAGATAGAGGATTGTAACACCCCGAGTCTGTACTCTGGACGCTACACAGTGCTCATAATCTCTGAGGACCACAAGCAAACCTATGACTTGTACCTGCTGCAATAACTGAATAGCAATGCTATAATTATGCAAAAATTAGGTAGAAACTTTCCATAAGGTTCAAAACTGTAAGTAAATTTTGAGTACAGTACATCCATACCAAAACTGAACATCTGTCTATAAATACTCTAGTATGAAAAGCCTCTACTGTCTTATTTAGGAGTTGATGGGACAAGTCTCCACTAACTCTAACTACTGAAATAAACTGAGTACTAAAATACTGGAATAATAAATCTATCCTTGAACAATAAGGACTCACCACTAATCTGCTACTAATGGACTGGGCTGCTAAGTATGATCGGGAGCCCGTACATCTAAACCTATGATATAAGAGATCATAGCACAAAAAAAGGTATGCGTCAGTACTTTGAATGTACTGGTATGCTAAGTAAGGTAGGCTGAGATGCATGGGCTCATATGCATGAACAATATTGGCTGAATAACAAGAGTATAACTGAATGAGAGTATATGCATAAAATACATAATCTATAATGGGGTCATGATGACATTGGATACTGAGTTCTGAATCACTGATTTACTAATATCTGAGTTTACTGATATTGTACTATTATTTACTGAGCAATTATATCTGACAGTCTTGATACTGTGAAACTATTTTGAGTTCTATATTAAACTGAGTGACTGTGTCTGACTGTCTTGATATCTATAGAACTAAACTGAGTTCTACTCTGAAGACTGAAACTGAGATGGTAGGAGGTCATCATCAAATCGAATTGTCCCTTTTTGAATAGATTGGGGTCAAACCTATAACCCAATTGGAAGGGTATCAGTATCATGCCACGGGTAAAGACAAATTATGAGTTATCACTCTCTGACAAGAAGCTCTTTCGTTAACCCTCACTAGTAGGAAAACTCGTATGAGATATATCAACCCTAGTTTGGCAGAAAGATATCTTAACCTATGCTAGCTACGTAGTTCTATAACACAGGTACTGCTACTAAGGGTCAAACCCTCTATTGGTAGGAATGCCCCTATCCTTGGGTTTGCTCAGTGCTGAATCCTACTCCCAATTGAATGAACACTGGTCTAATTTCTAAACTGTACTAGGCTTGACTGAACTATTACTGATTGTACTGTCTAACTAAACTGAACTGAGTTCACTGAGTTTTGTTAACTAATGGAGTACCACTAAATTCTATTAACTGATGGAATACTATAGAGTTTTGTTGACTAGCTGGATTTACTAAAGTTTACACTGAACACTGAACTGTAGCTGTGACTGATTACTGAGTTTACTATTCGTGACACTACTGAGACTATTCTGTAACTACCATAGCTCTAGGTAAACTGCTAAGGTTTCAGGTATTGGTTAACCCCAGGACTCGATAGCATGAAAAATAAATCATAGCATCAACTTGAAAGACATAACAATATGCCCTTTTTCATAACTCATTCATAGAGACCTTTCTTCAAACACTTGAATGATATACCTTGCACATAAGCTAACATGACATGATTGTTTTCCCTTTTTCTTTGTTTACATGAGCAATTTATCAAACACATGGAGGACATAATCCATGCATATGACCCTAACCACATATGGGCACCATAATTCAATTCCCCATTTACAATTTCAAGAATTAATCATGGATTTATATGATTCTATACATATATCAAATAACTCCACATGAAACTTGTAACAAAACATGAGTTAAAAACACAATTAATCATTATAATCATGATTATAATAAAACCCTATATGAAATTTATGTAATCAATACACTTGAGGTTTTAAAAATAGATTCTTGAACTCCAAGGGGGGAAGGGACCCTTGAATGAACACTTGACATAC
>JAPEIP010000011.1:27391455-27446251 GCA_026120095.1 Capsicum chinense
CCTATATGAAATTTATGTAATCAATACACTTGAGGTTTTAAAAATAGATTCTTGAACTCCAAGGGGGGAAGGGACCCTTGAATGAACACTTGACATACCTTATCAATTAAATTCTAAAAGATTGATGGCAAGTTCTTAAGCCTTGAATTGAATTTGAAATCTCTTATGGTTTGTTCTTGAGAGCAACTTGTGAAGAATGAATACTTTTAACTCTTAGAAGAGTTTAATTTCATGTTTTGGGGCTGATAGATGTGGAGAAAAGACCCAATTACCCCTGAGGACTAAACTTTTTAATGACTAAAAACTGACCTAGCAATACGCAGACCGACACACCATATTATAGGCATCAATGTGATGGATAAAGCACCGCATTGAGTCTGCATCAGTTCACTGGAATTTGTACTGGGAGCTGGAGGAAAATATTCCTCGATGCGATGGGCAACACAGCGTGTCGAGATCGCATCGATCCAATATTTTGAGCTTTCAAATATGATCCAAATGAAGTCCGACAAACCTAAAACTTATCCAGGAATACCTACTGATATTCCTGATCATGATTCAACCTAAAAATCATTATTTTAAGGTCATAAGGGTCAGGAAATAGGGTTGCCAACTTATGAAGGCTAAAATAACACTAAGTCTTAATACTTAGCTAAAATTTTCTAAGTCTGGAACCCCTTTGAAAGCTTTAAAGATATGTGTTAATCTTAGGATTTTGCAGAGTTTTACAATATCTCCCCTTCAGAACATTCATCCTCGACGAGGTTGACTGAGCTGAGATTACTGATAAACTGGATTTAGATATAGGACTTGCACAATTGTAATATGATTTCATGACTGACACTACTGATATGCTAAAATTTTATACTAACATGCATATCTGATGCATAAGTAAATGGCTTAAAAAAATCATGAATGCATGATTGGAATTTTTGATAAGCTAAGTTTCTGATACTGAACATGCGTATCTGATGCATGAATACGTAATGAAAAAAATTCAATGGTAACTGATACCAAGTTTATATGGGAAATCTGAGCATGGAATTTAGTAAGTTCAAGGGAAAACTAATACCTTGGATTAAGTATGAGTTTGCGGAGAAGAGGTGAGGATACTTGGTCCATATATCTGCTTTTGCTTCTCAAGTAGCTCCCTCAACGGACTGATTCCGCCAAAGAACTTTGAATAGAGGAACCTCTTTGTTCCTCAATTTGTAAATCTGATAATCGAGGCTTTCGACTGGATATCCTCATAAGAGAGGTTGTTTTGAACATCTATACTCCCTATAGAAACTACAACTGCTGGGTCACCTATGCATTTATTTAGCAAGGAAACATGGATCATTGGATGGACGGAAGGTAAATCTAAAGGTAACTCAAGCTCATAAGCTACCTTTCCAAAATGACTAAGAATTCGGTAAGGACTGATATATCGGAGACTAAGTTTCCCCTTCTTGCCAAACCTCTTCACTCCTTTCATAGAAGAGATCTTTAAATATACTTAATCACTAATCTTGAACTTGAGATTCTTTCTCCGTACATCTATATACAAGTGTTTGATAAAATGCCTACAAGAGCGATTTATTTAAAAAAAAACCCTTCATGTTTTGATCTTCAAGCTTTAGTGTCATTTTACTATTATTGTTTTGAGTCTTGGGGGCATTGAATACCCAAAATCATAGCTATTTATGTAGTATACTCTCATTACATTACAGAATAGTCTTCAGAACATACTATGAGCATTTTTAGTATATTTAAATATTAGTCAGTTAAACTCCGAATAGTCTAGTATTTCAATGTCTTTCAGTTGGAGTAGGATTTAGCACCGAGCGAGTGTAGGGATGGTAGCTTCCCCATTATATAGGCAGCGTCATTACTAGCAGTCCCTATACTCTAGAACTACATAGCCAGCTTAAGATATGAGAAGTTACCCATCAGATTAGGCTTAACTATCTCGCAGAGGTCACCCGTCAGTTCAGACTTGACACCCTTAGTTCTTTGGACATTATATTAGTTTAGTGAATCCACACAACCCTCGTTAGTACCCGTGGGATGGTATTAACACCCTTCTAACTGGGGTTACAGGTTTGACACTGATTAGCTTAAATTAGGGAATGTCGGTTAGATGATACCTCCCACAGTCTCAAACATAGTCTTAGTTACAGTACTAACTTAGTTATTCGGTCTTAGTATTGTTTGACCAAAGCATACAAATTTTAGTTATTTTAGTATTTCAATATACAGATTTTAATCATTTTATGTTATATTCTTGGTTATGCATCCTCAATATTTATAGATTTTCATGCATTTTCTGTATCTACATATTCCATTCTCTCTATTCAATACTCCATGCTGTACATGCATATCTAGTTAATCATTAGTTCTATTCATGAAACCATGTATATTATCCTACCTCATTTAGCATACCAGTACATTCAAAGTACTGATTGCATACCTTTTCTTTTGCGCTATGATTAATTATATTATAGGTTTTGATGCTCAATTCCTATTTTACGATTAAACTTATCAGATCCTCAACAGCAGAAGCGATGTGTCCTCATACTGAGGACATGCTTACTTTATTTCATATCTCAGTTAGTAGTTAGTTGGAGTTAGTTAGGGCCTTTCCCATCACCTCATATTTAGTTTGTCAGTTTTAGAGGCTTTTCAGACACCAGAGTAAGTTATTTAGTATTTAGATTTTCAATTGACATGTCAGTTCTTTAGAATTTAATCAGATTTAGTTAGTTTTTCTATAGATTCATATTTTAGTATTGATTTAATGGTAAAACCTTATGGAAATATCAAATGTTTTTCATAATTATGATATTATTATTCAATGCTCATAATAGGTACTAGATCATGGGTTAGCTTGTGGTCTCTCAGGGCTATACACACCGTGTGATGCCTAGTGTATACTCTCGGGGTGTTACAAAATTGGTATCAGATCATGAGGTTTTAAAGTGTCCTAGAAAGTCTAAAAGTTATGTCAAGTAGAGCCTCGTGCATGGGTATGTATCACACCATACTTATGGATGAGAGGCTACGAGGCGTTTAGGACAAATTTCCCTTCTTTTAGTATTCATCTCATGCGAGTGAGCATGATCTTAAGTTAAACTGTCTTTCTAATGATTTCTTTCTTTCATTTATAGAATATGTCTCCCAAGAAGAACGGAAGAAGAACAGGAAACCAGACAGCCCCTTAACCTGTCTAGGCAGATCCTCTTGATGAGCATGTATCTCATGCTTAATTTAGAGTTGCATTCACTACTCTAGAAAACTCCATAGTAGCACATGATGAATGGTCAGCTGTTGTTCCGGCCAACCCAATGTCCAATACTGCTGCAACTAGAATTTGAAATTTTACTCAGATGAATCCTCCTTCTTTCCTGGGATCTAAGTATGAGGAGGATCCATATGAATTCATAGATATGGTTCAGAAGTTCACGGATTCTATGGGGGTAACATCTAGTCAGAGTGCTCAGTTGGCTGCATATCAGTTGTAGGATATATCCCATACTTGGTTTAAGTAGTGGAACGTTGATAGGGGTGTAGACACAGGGCCTGTAGAGTTTCCTACAACTTTCTGAGACAGATTCTTCCCATTGGAGTTGAGAGAGGCCAAGGTGTTAGAGTTTATTTACTTGAGGTAGGGCAGCATGAGTGTGAGGGATTATTCCCTTAAGTTTACTCAGTTAGCTATATATGCTGCTCATGTGGTAGCTGATAATAGGTCCAAGATGAGTAAGTTTGTGTCTGGCGTATTTGATAGTATGGTCAAAGTGTGTAGGACCACAATACTGATTAGTGAGATGGACTTGTCTAGGCTTATGGTTAGACTCAATAGATAGAGGAATACAAGATTAAGGAAAGGGAGAGAGGAAATAAAAGATCTAGGACAACTAGTTTTAATTTCAATCAACAAAAGTTAGAAGGTGGCAACCATCGAGTTTCATCCAAGGTTTTCATCCCCAGGACTCTCTTTAGCCGGTACCCTAGTACCTGAATTCAGAAATGACAATAGGGATAGGGCCCCAGGCTCTAAGTCCCAAGTCAGTGTTAGCAGTGCTTGTACAAATCCTCTATGTTAGAAATATGGCAGACACCATCATAGTGAGTGTAGAGCGGGTTTTGATGTGTGTTTTAGGTGTAGAAAGCCAGGTCATTTGATTAGGGGGTGCCGGGTAGTTGCTTAGAAAGGTAGGAATGTGCACCAACAGGTCTAGTCCCATCAGTTGTCAGTTCCATCTGGTCGCCCAACTCAGTATGGTACCACTTCCAGTGCTACCAATGGTCAAGGTGTGAATAGATTATATGCTCTTCAGTCCTGGCAAGATCAGGAAATTTCTTCTGACATAGTTACTAGTAGGTTGCAAGACTTTTATTTACATGTTTATACTTTACTAGACCCTGGAGCTTGTCTTTCTTTTGTAACTCCATATATAGCCATCAACTTTGGAGTCAGTCCCAAAACTCTTCCAGATCCCTTTTAAGTGTCTGCCCAGTAGGCATTTTCATTATAGCCAGACAGGTAATTAGGAACTTTTCGATTATAATTTCTTAGAAAGTTACTTCAGTTGATCTTGTAAAGTTTGAGATAACAAATTTTGATGTCATTCTTAGCATGGATGGGCTACGCTCATGCTATGCCTCAGTTGATTGTAGAAATAGAATAATTTATTTTCAGTTTGCAAATGAACCAGTCCTTGAATAGAGAGGTAGTACTATAGCTCTTAGGGGTCAATTGATCTCGTAACTTAGAGCCAAAAAGATGATATTAAAGGGGTGTATTTACCATCTTGTGTGATTCAAAGACTCTAACTCATAAACTTCAACCCTTGAGTCAGTTTCAGTAGTCAGGGAATTTTCAGATGTGTTCCCTGAAGATCTCCCCGGAGTTTCTCCCAAAAGGGATATTGACTTTGGAATAGACCTTATCCTAGATACTCAGCCTATATCTATTACGCCATACAGAATGGGTCTATCTAAACTCAAAGAATTGAAAGAATATTTGAAGTATCTCTTAGATTAGGATTCATCAAACCGAACATCTCCCCGTAGGGTGCACCAGTACTATTTGTGCGTAAGAAAGACGGTTCTCTCTGAATGTATATTGACTGCAGTCAATTGAACAAGGTCACGATCATGAATAAATATCCACTTCCTAAAATCGATGACGTGTTTGATCAACTTCAGGGTGCTAGCAACTTTTCAAAGATAGGCCTCAGATAAGGCTAGCATCAGCTCAGGTTCAGAGAATGTGACATTCCAAAAATAGCTTTCCAAACCTAATATGGTCACTTTGAATTTTTGGTCATGTCCTTCAGTCTTACAAATTCCCCAGCAGGCTTCATGGACTTGATGAACCGAGTGTTTAAGCAGTACTTCGACATGTTTGTCATTGTCTTCATTGATTACATTTTAGTTTACTCTCATAGCAAAAATGATCATGTAAATAACCTCAAAATAGTACTTCAGACTCTTAGAGCTCACCAATTGTTTTCAAAATTCAGTAAGTGTAAATTCTAGATAAGATCAGTAGCTTTTGTTGGTCATATTTTTTCTAGTGGTGGAATTAGAGTTGATCCTTAAAAGACCAAGGTGGCGAGAAACTGGCCTAGATCCATCTCTCTATCAGATATCAGGAGTTTCTTGGGTTTAGCCGGCTATTACCATTGGTTTATTGAAGGGTTTTCTTCTATTGCATCCCCCATATCCAGATTAACTCAGAAGAAAGTTAAGTTTTAGTGGTCAAATTCATGCGAGAAGAGTTTTTAGGAGTTGAAGACTCGACTCACCTCAACCCCAATCTTGACTTTACCAAACAGTTCAGATGGTTTTATAGTGTACTGTGATGCATCCAAAGTAGGTTTGGGTTGTGTTCTCATGTATAGAGGTAAGGTCGTAGCCTATGCCTCCACACAACTTAAATCCTATGAGAAGTATTACCCTACTCGTGATATTGAGTTAACCGCTGTAGTGTTGTGGATATGTTCACAAATCACAAAAGCCTTCAATATGTGTTCTCTCAGAAAGATTTAAATTTGCATCAGAGAAGGTGGTTAGAATTATAAAGGATTATGACATGAGTATTCTGTATCATCCGAGAAAGGACAATATAGTGGTTTATGCTCTTAGTAGATTTTCCATGGGTAGTGTAGCTCATGTTGAGAATGGTAAGGAACAGTTAGCTCAGGAAGTCCATCATCTTCCCCGATTAGGTGTCCGCTTAGTTGACATAGCAGGGGATATTGTATGGTAAGAAACAGTTAGCTCAGGAAGTCCATCATCTTTCCCGATTAGGTGTCCGCTTAGTTAACTAGAGATCCTAGTCTAGTTATGTTGAAAGAATCAGTCAGAGATCAGAAAGTAGAGGTTTTCTCCCATGGGGGAGATGGTGTGTTGCGTTGTCAGGGTAGATTGTGTGTGCCTGGTGTAGATGACTTAAGGCAATGAATTCTTGCGGAAGCGCATAGTGAGCATGACTCTATTCATTTAGAGGCCACTAAGATGTAGCGTGATATGTGAAAGATTTATTGGTGGAGTGGGACTAAGAGAGATATTGTAGAGTTTTTGGCTAAGTGCTCAACATGTCAGAAAGTTAAGATTAAGCACCAAAAACCTAGTGGGTCAATGCAGGAGTTCAGTATTCCTACTTGGAAGTGGGAGGAAGTGAACATAAATTTTGTGATAGGTTTACCTCGTACCCGCCATCAATATGATTCTATTTGGCATATCGTAGATAGGATGGCCAAATCAGCTCATTTCTTACCATTCCATGCCTCTTATTTAGTTGAGGACTATGCCAAACTCTATCTCAGAGAGTCGGTCAGGTTGCACGGTGTTCCCTTATCTATCATCTCAGATAGAGGTACCCAGTTTACCTCTTATTTCTGAAAAGCATTCCAAAAGCCTCTTGGTACCCAAGTCCATCTTAGTACCACCTTCCACCCTCAGATAGACTGTTAAGAAGAAAGGAATATTCAGACTCTTGAGGATATGCTAAGAGTATGCGCAGTTGATTTTAAACAAAGTTGGAAGGACCACTTGACTTTGATTGAGTTCATATATAATAACAGCTATTATTCCAGTATCCATATGGTTCTGTTTGAGGCTCTCTATGGTAGAAAATGTAGATCTCCAATTGGTTGATTTAAAGTAGGTGAGACCGCAGTAGTAGGACCTGACTTGGTGTTTGATGCCTTAGAGAATGTTCAGTTGATCAGAGAAAGGATTAGGACTGCCCAGAGCTGACAGAAATAGTATGTAGATATGAGGAGAAAGTATCTCAAGTTTGTGGTCAGTGATCTTGTATACATGAAAATCTCTCCCATAAAAGGAGCGAAGAGATTCGGCAAGAAAGGTAAACTCAATCCCCTATATATAAGTCCCTTCAAAGTTCTTAGTAGTTTTGAAAAGGTAGCTTACGAGCTTTAGTTGCCTTCAGATCTAGCCTACGTACACCCAGTGTTCCATGTCTCATTATTGAAAATGTGTATTGGTGATTCTCCTGTATTTGTTCCCTTAGAGAGTGTAGATATTCAAAACAGTCTTTCCTTTGAGGAAGTCAATACACACTCTGAGTGAACCATTTTTCTTACGCACGAATAAAATTGAATTACCCCATGGATACACACTGGGTCTGATGAATCTAGCAAAGCATAAATATGTAAATGATAAACTTATAATGTACTAGTGATAACTTGAAGGGAACTTTTCTGATCTTTTTGGGACTGAAGTGCATAGAGTCTATTTGGGCGTTACCCACTACTGACACTGGAAGTGGCACCCTGCTGATTTGGGCTACTAGGATGAGCTGAGGGACGATTATACTGACTCTGTGAACCCACCAGAGGACACTGTCTGACTCTATAGCCAGGCTTACCATATGGAAAACATACATCACTGCCAGCTCTATAGACACCCTGATGGTTTCTGCCATACTTCTGGAAGAGAGGATTTGTTTAGGAACTGCTAACACTATCCTAGGGTTAGGGCCTGACGTCCTATCTCTATTGTCATCTCTAAATTTTGAAATAGGAGTACTGGCTGAGGATGGAGCTGGGACTGTGGATTTTGGGTAGAACTGAGAATGATTACCACCCTCTGACTTAGGCTAAGTGAAGTTGAAACTACATGTTCTAGCTCTCTTATTCTCCATCTCCTTCTCTTTATTCTTAGCCTTCTTTCTCTTCTGAGCATGGACTATGAGCTTGGATATGTCCATCTCCTTAATCAACATTGTGGTCCTACACTCCTTGACCACACTATTAGACACACCAGACACAAACTTACTCATCTTAGATCTACTATCTGCTACCACATAAGGAGCATATCTAGCTAGCTGAGTGAACTTGAGAGAATACTCTTGCACTGTAATATTTCTCTGCTTCAGATTAATAAATTCTAAGACCTTCACTTCCCTTTACTTTAGTGGGAATAACCTATCCAAAAAAGTAATAGCAAATTCCTCCTATTCTATGGGCCCTGTATCTACAACCCTCTCTACTTGCCACTGCTTAAACCATGAGTGATCCGCATCCTAAAACTGATATAAAGCTAACTCAGCACTCTCACTAGCTGTCACCCCCATAATATCTATAACCTTCTGCACCTGATCAATAAATTCTTGTGGGTCCTCATCTGACTTTGACCCGATAAAAGATTAAGGGTCCATTCAGGTAAAGTCCCAAATTTTGGCTTCAACAGTGTTGGCCACTGGGTTGGCCGAAGTGGCTACTGGTCATTCATTCTGTGCTACCATAGAATGAGCTAGAGTGTCGAAATCTGCTCTGAGTTCAGCATGGGAGACATGTTCATCCAGAGGAGCTGGCTGGATGGGCTGAGGTACTGGGTGGTCTCCTGTTCCCATTTCTTTAGTCCTCTTTAGAGGCATATTCTATAAATGGAAGAGAAACTTAGATTAGTAAGAGAGTTTAACTTAATCTTGTGCTCACCTGCATGACATGATTACTGAAAGAAGGGAAACTTTTCCAAAAACATCTCATAGCCTCCTGTTCATAAGTATGGCGTGCTACACACCCATGTACAAGACTCTACTAGATTTGGCTTTTATACTTTCTAGGACTCTGTTGAACCTTAGGCTCAGATACTAAGTTTGTAACACCCTAAGTCTGTACCTCGGATGCTACACGGTGGTTATAATCCCATAGGACCACAAGCTAACCCATGACGTGTACCTGCTATAGTAAGTGAATAGTAATATGATAATTATGCAAAAATTAGACAAAAACTTACCATAAGGTTCAAAACTGTAAGTAAATATTGAGTACGGTATATCTATGCCAAAATTGAACATCTATCAATAAATACTTCAGTCTGAAAAGTCTTTATTGTCTGAACAAAGAGTTGATAGGATAAGTCCCCAACTAACTTCGACTACTAAAATAAACTGAGTACTAAAATACTAGAATAATAAATCTATCCTCGAACAATGAGGACGCATCACTAATCTGCTACTAATGGATCGGGCTGCTAAGTATGATCGGGATCCCTGTGTCTGAACCTATGATATAAGACATCATAGTACAAAAGAAAGGTATGCATCAGTACTTTGAATATATTGGTATGCTAAATGAGGTAGGCTGAGATGCATTGGTTCATATGTGTGAACAATACTGACTGAATAACATGAGTATAACTGAATAAGAGTACATGAACGAAACACATAAACTGTAACTACGGTCATGATGACACTGGATACTGAGGTCTAAATCACTGATTTACTGATATCTGTGTTTGCAGATACTGTATTACTATTAATTGAGCGACTGAGATCACTAAACTGTACTATCTTACTAGATCACTGAGTTCCATTAAATGACAGAGTACTACTGAATTCTGTTAACTAGTGGAATACTATAGAGTTATGTTGACTAGCTAGATTTACTGAGGTCTGAACTGAATACTGAACTGTAATTGTGACTAATTACTGAGGCTACTGTTCGTGACACTACTAAGACTATTCTGTAACTACCACAGCTCTAGGTAAACAGCTAAGGTTTTGGGTATTTGTTACCTCCAAGACTCGATAGCATGAAAAATAAAACATAACATAAACTTGAAAGGCATAACCATATGTACTTGATCATAACTCCTTTATAAAGACATTTCATCAAACACTTGCATGATATAACTTGCACATAAGCAAACATGACAAGATTGTTTTCCCTTTTTATTTGTTTACATAAGCAATTTATCAAACACTTGGAGGACATAATCTATGCACATGACACTAACCGGGAACCATAATTCAAATCTCCATTTATAATTTCAAGAGTTTAGCATGGATTTACACGATTCTCTCTCTCTCTCTATATATATATATATCAAATAACTCCACATGAAATTTGTTACAAAACATGGTTTAGAAACCCAATTAATCATTATAATCATGATTATAATTAAAACCAATATAAAATTCATGTAATAAATACACCTGAGGTTTTAAAAATACATTCTTGAACTCTAAGGGTGGAAAGAACCCTTGAATGAACACTTGACATACCTTAGCAATTAAATTCTGAATGATTGATGGTAAGTTCTTGAGCTTTGAATTGTGTTTGAAATCTCTTAGGGTTTGTTATTAAGAGCAACTTGTGAAGAATGAATGGTTTTTCCTCCTAGAAGGGTTTAATTTTGTGTTTTGGGACTAATAGACTAGACGTGGGAAAAAACCCAATTACCCCTAAGGATGCAGCTTTTTTTATGACTAAAAATTGACCTAGCAACGCGTAGACTGACACACCGCGTCATTGGTATCAATGCAATAGCCAACATGCTACATCGAGTCCATGTTGGTTCACTGAAATTTGTACTGGGAGCTGGACCAAAATATTCATCGATGCATTGGGAAATGCAGCGCATCGAGATCACGTCAATCAACTGGTTTGAGATTTTAAGTGTGATCCAAATGAAGTTCAAAAAATCCAAAACTTGTTTGAGAACAACCATTGACATTCTTGATCATGATTCAACCTAAAGATCATTACTTTAAGGTCATCAGGATCATGAATAGGATTGCTAACCTACGAAGGCTAAAATAACACTAAGTCTGAATACTTAGCTAAAATTTTCTAAGTTTGAGACCCCTTAAAAAGCTTTAAAGGTCTAAGTTAAGCTTAGGATTTTGCGTGGTGTTACAAGGATGTATGTTAGTTTTCCTAACATAACAGGGAGATTAGATGCAGTAATGAAATATGTTAGGAATTATCATAGATCCTCATTCAAAAGACAATTCAAGTCAAATGTTTGAAAGTATCTGTTGACTCAAATTTAATCTCTTATCTACGATATAATTGCTTCCATTTTGTGTCCCTAAAAGACAAAGTTGTAATACCCTGAACCTAGCATAGATTAACTCTCAGTACATGGGTGATCTAACATAAATTTTTCTAAATACTTAGTATTTTTTAGTTTAGAGCTACAATTGAGTAGAAAATTGAAATAGCTTTTCAACGATATAAAATTTGCCTAAATCCGATAACCGAGTAAGAAGTTATGACTATTTTAAGTTTCAGTCGTTAAACACCGTAATTTAGGCCAGTAGCATATCACGGAGTAAGTCAAAATGGCAATTTTCAATTTCTAGTAAGGTACTGTGAAACCTGCGCATTGCGCCAAATCTCATTTTCATATTTGTCAAATTCCAGTAAGGCAATGCGATCATGGTGCGCCGTGCCGATGTCCTAGTTCCTAGTTGTCAGTTTCCAGTGAGGGACCATGATTGTACTGCATTGCGCCATAGGTTAAATTTCCAGTCGTCCTTTTTAAAATAGTTTCCAGTGAATTACAATAGCATAGCGTGATAGTGGCACGTCGCGCCAGGGCCCAGAATTGGGTTTTCTGTGACAAAAATTTAAAAAGTTCTAGGGGTAATAGGTTCTTTTTCCATGACCCAGATCAGTCTTAAACATGAATTTTTTTCCTAAATATCCTATTATGTTATTATTCCCTCACTTTTCTCAAGATTTAAATTATTCTATCTCAAAGAGGCAAAAACCATAGTTCAAGAAATCAAGGTCAATCCTCAAGAAATCCTCCAAGAACCTTCAAGAAAAAATCTTCTAAGGTATGTTAGGTGTTCATCTATGAATTTCTTTCACCCATAGATTCCACGAATCTATTTTCAAATTACAAGATTGTTGGATTATGAACTTTTATGTTTGAATTAAATTGATTTCATGTTCATGTTATTGTGGGGTCTTAGTCCATGATGAAATTGTAAGACTTCATGAAATTGAATAGAATGAGTGAGGAATATGTGATTATGTTGATAAACCCTTGAATTTACAAAGGGATTAATGTGTCTATGATGTTAATTGGGTTTAATCCATGATTATTATAAGATTCATGAAATTAGATTAGTATTTTATGGAAAATTATATGAATTGAATGATAACTTCATAAAATTGTAAGTTAGGGCATTATAGTTGCCATGTTTATATGTTATCTATGATTATGTACATGAAGTTGTGCTTCCCATGTGGTTGATAGAATTTTCATGTGAATAAAGTGATGAAATCATGACTTGTTAGTATATGTACAAGCTAATGCCCTACAAGTGTTTAATAAAATGTGTCTATAGAAGAAATATGAACATGTGTACATTGTTATGCTTTGTAAGATCATTTGTTTCTTTACTGTTCATGCTATCAAGTCCTGGGGGTATTTAATACCTGACAATTTAGTTGTTGTAATGACCCTCCCTGTCGTTTGTGAAATTTCTCATCTTTCTTATTTTAGCGCTCTTCAAAGTTTGTATACATGATTTACGACTTATGGTGGTGAGTAGTATCGATATTTTTTGAGTATTCGGAGGTAATTTAAGTCGAGGTTATTGAGTTTTAAAAAGTTAAACCCGAGAATAGTCAACCTCTAATCTAGACAGCCTTATATTTGTGTCGTAATATTTTCAATCGACCCATAATGTACTTTCTAGTCAGTTTACATATATATTTAATTTATTTCCATGGATAAATTTTGGGGATACATTAAAAGCTTTGGGTATTTTATATAATTAATTTAATTAGTGATTTAGCGGATTAAAACTATAACTTATTTACTTATATGGTCTTTCAAAAACTAATTAAGTAGCTAGGATTTATCATTTATAATAGCAATGGAGTCATAAAGTTGAGAAAAAGGGAGGTGGAAATCGTTGCAGCGTTCAAGGACACGAACTTCAGGTAAGGTCTAATTATGTAAGGAATATGCATGTGTCAAAGATAATACAGATAGTAATACTGCGCATGTTTGGTGCCTTTTAGGATAAGGTAAACAGTGCCTTAGTAATCAATCTTTTTGAATGTTTTGGGTGCAAGTTTTGATGTTAATTGAAAGAAAAATCAATAATGGGGTAATGATGAAAAATAATATAGGCAAATAGTTTTATTTCCACTAAAGCTATGAAAATCGTGACTCACAGTATGGAGAATCTTGTTTATTCTACAATTTGAAATAAGTTAAGGAATTTTGGTTTTTGTTCTCATTAAGAAATTGCCTTGGGAAATAAAATATAATAATGTGAGGTTTAAGTTAGGCCAAGAAACCGTTATGTAATTCTTGATTTGGGCAGCCACTATTTCGATGGTTCACTTCAGTTTTTAAGTGAACCCTAATTAAACTAAAAATAATCATAATAGTAGGGTTTTATTAGAGTCGTATTCTTATAAGGATTACATATTTGAATAGATTATGAACGTTTCAAAATTTTGAGAAAGGACAAGGCACTTGTGGAATAGTGACATTCAGATACTTTGGCTTAGGTAGGTTACGGTTTAATTGAAGTTTAGAATCGACTTAATTGTGTGTTTGCTCCTAAATTGGATACTTGTGGATTGGTATTCGGACATACTTGAAATTGTTGATGTTTGGATTGTTGATTCGTGTATAAATATATATTAAAAATTGACTTGATAGAATTGTCTTATGACTTTAAGTGTAGTTGTAGACTTGGTACATTGTGTTGGATACTGTGAGATTATGAAAATCAATATTGATAATACATGATTATATTTATGTTGTATTAGGTACCACGCCGGTATATTTATATTTATGTTGGATCGGGTACCAAGATGGTATGTTTATATTTATGTTGGATCGGGTACCACATCGGTACGTTCATATTTATGTTGGATCGGGTACCACACCGGTATGTTTATATTTATATTGGATCGGGTACCATGCCGGTACGTTTATATTTATGTTAGATCAGGTACCACACTAATAAATTTATATTTATGTTGGATTGGATGCCACGTCGGTAGGTTTTTATTTATGCTAGATCGGGTACCATGCTGGTACGGTACATGAACATAGATTGTTCCCTGCAGGTCATGACTATTTGGGGAAAAATAAGTCCCATAGCATATGTTTACATATTTGTGTTGAGTTGGTGGATGTTTATAGTATGATTGACAGTCTTGATAGTTATGTGGCTTATGTATGAACACTGTTGACCTGTTATTGCTATATTGTTGATTCATTGAGAATTTGTTATGTGATTATGCCTGTCTACATGTTATTTGATTTATGTTGTGTACATGTTATTAAATTGAGTTAGCCTATGATCCTACCGGTACATAGTGGTTTGTACTGATACTACTATGTACTCCTCTTTTGTTGAGTGCGATATTGTTCTAGAGGCTTATACATGATCTCACCTCTAGAGTTTGATAGCAGATCTTGATCCAAGGGTGAGCACTCCATCTCTAAGCTGTCATGGGTCATCTTAATTTTTCTTGTCTATCTTTCGGGTAATGAAACATTCTTTATTTACTTTATTTTTGGATATCTGTTTAGACATGATCTATGTTATAGTTCTTGTACGATGACTTTCGAGTTTTGGAAATTTCAGTAAGTAAATTGTTTGATTTGCACATTAATGATGATGAACTTTAGATTATTATTGTTAAAATACTTTTGTGAAAATATCATTTTATAGTTGACTAAGTGATTGGGTAATGATTTGATTTAGATGTTCCTCCCACGGGAATATTAGTGTGGGTTCCACTCATGGCCATTTGGGTCGTGAAAAAGTTGGTATCAAAGCCCTATGTTCATCGATCTCGTCGTACAAGAACATGTCTAGTAGAGTCTTACGGAACGGTATAGAGACATTTGAACTTTTCTTCAGGAGGCTATAGGACACTAGAAAAATTCAAATTCATCTTTCTTACATGATATTACTAGATCTCAATTGGTATCTGGTGATTCTAATTAGTATCTGTTAATCAGAGCAATGTCAAGTAGAGTTTCATAGATTGATGTGTTGGGCCCCACACCCAATCTTCATAAGGATATGGGGTATGTAGAAGTCATTTTCCTTTCTTTCTCTCCATTGTGTTTTTCTAATCTTGGACTACTAGATTGAATCCAATTGGTATCTAGACAATTCCAATTGGTATCTTAATAATTTTGAATAAAAATCTAAGAGATTTCAATTAGTATCTGTTATTAAGGTCTAAAAGTTATTGATAATAGGTAAAGACTTGTGAAACTTGTGAACTTATTGATTGCTTGTGTTTGATATTTGACTAAACTTGTGTTTGCTAGATTCTTGTCATTGTTGTGAATTATTTTTGGTTAAGTAATGAAAATTGACTGAGTTGCTTTTATTGATAAATATGATGGGATTATTTAATTTCTTATTATTGTGAAACTAGAAATTCTATGGTGCTTACTTATTTTGGTACTATTATACTGATGAGATTGATGGTACGAGAATTGAGAGTATGATATGACAATGTGTTATCGAGAAAAGATGGTGAAAAAGTAACATGAATAAAATACTAAGGTGATATGTGTTTTCCGTAATAAGAGATTCTTGTTAATGATGTTGTGGATGGATCCTTGTGTAGTTCGATTATTTGATATTATTTGGGGTTCCTTGTGTGGTTGGGTCATTGAGACCGTATTTATAATTTTTGTGCAGTTCTATTATTGAAATTATAATGGGTCCCTTGTGAGGACTTGTTAATTAAGTGACATTATCTTTGAGTTCCTTATGTGAATGAATTCTTAATGCTTGGCAAAATAATGAGTTTTAAATAAAAGTGATAAAAACTAGTAGAAGTTGTTGATACCGATAGAATTTGATCGATGACTTGTCTGGAATGTGATATTAGTGATAAGACTGTCAATGACCTATAATTGATTTTTTTTTTTGCCTTGCTTATGTGCTAGTTGTGGGAAGACCACTCTTGATGTGATTAAGAGTTAAGTAAAGCCCATAATAAAAATATTGTTAGGTAGAAATAAGAATGACTCTCTAAATCTTAAATTGGTGTTAGTGATATAAGAAAGGTTTGGCTTAACCATGAAGTGGTTGTCATTAAAAAATATTGAGTTAGTGATTGTCAGGACATAAGTTGTAGTTGTGGTTTTATGCATTAGGAAAAATTTTGAGAAGATTAATTATTATTGACTTGACGTTGTGGGAATTATACATTTGAATGTCCCACAAAGTTGGCTGATATATGACACTTTTAGAGGATAGTAATTTCCATGATAATGGCAATGCAAAATCAAATGGCTTAGTTACATTCATAAAATCATTAAGGATGATCCTGAATGGGAGAATAAATAAATTATTAAATGGCATGATTGATCTATCCTTGAGTGATACTTGGTGGATATTTCTTGTTGAGTGGTTAAGGTATGATGATTAGATGGATATTAACAATGTTATGGTGGGTAATGTGTTGTTGGCTCTAATTCTGTGGGACCCGTAAAATGGCATGTTTATACTCCTTTTGAATCTTATTTCTTTTCCTCCCTAGTTTAGATTAATTGTAGTGTGGTTATGATATAAACCTATGTTTGGGATGTAGTTTTCGTATTTAAAGCATGATTTGTATATTTAGCCTTATTGGGCTAGTGTGGTAGTCTTGAAACCGTAAGTTGGGAATAGTTGACTTGAGTACCTTATTTCTAGTCGAAGCTACAATCTTAGGCTTGAATATGGCTTACTTGTCATCTAGAAAATGAACAAGATACCTTAGCCTAGTTTGGGGCATAGTGTGCCTAATTATGGAAATTGAGGATTAGAAGTGGGATCATCTGGCCCACTTAGGCCTAAACTTTTGTTAAGTCTTATGGACCTAGTTGAGGATGTTAGACATAGATGATTCTAGTAAACCTTAGGACAAGGCTACTTTGTAACTTGCTAACTTGGATTGATGTTCCCGGATTATGAGTTTTGAGTTATAGTTATGATACTTCCTATGGAAATGATATTGGGCATTTAAAGATGATATTTCTCCTAGATACATTATGTGGTCTATAGAGATGCTATTTTCTTTTAGACTTGATGATTAACCAAGAGAGATGTTATTTCCTCTTAGATAGGCAAATTGGCCAAGAGAGCTGATATTCCTCGTAGTCACGATGTATAATCTATTGATATAAGATATTCTATAGACAATTACATGTCAACCTATAGTATGCCTCCAATATGTGAGATACCTCTTATATGTGAGATAATTAGATATATGCTATGACTTATAAATATGATTATCAATATGAGTTTCAGATATGTTTATGGGCCTAAGGCCGTCACTATGATGTTGTGAGTGTTCTGAATAAATTAATAGGTTAAGGACGGTGTTATGATAATGATTGAATATCCAAAGAGTGTTTATCAGTGTAAGGGATATGATTATAGTTTATGAATACATATATGTTTATACACACATCTCTCCGGTATAGGACGGAGGAAGATGTGGTATCTTGCTCATGACTTTATTAATTGGATATTGATGATGGCTAGGAATCTAATGTATTAGTTAATGAATCTTGCTTAGTTGAAACATGGTAGCTAGCAATTGTTAATGCGTGACTTATGGTGAGGTCGGGTCGTGCATAGGTAGAGATCAGTTGGTATTGATGACTAAGTTTGTGATGTTGATTAGTCGATAAACGAGGAGTTGTGTGTTAATGAGGATAGATAATAAGAGATATTGGTAATAAGAGATGACTAGTTAATAACTTTGAATAGTTGCTAAATGGTTAACTAATGAATTGTTAAGCTAGGATTAGTTAGTAAACGATGGTTAGATAACGAATGGTGTTAGTTAATAAAAGATGATTAGTAGATAATAATGAATGGTGGTGGATAAATGGCGGTTTTGGTCTAGTAATGAACCTTAACTAGATGTCAAATGTTGGATATAAAATAAATAGTGGTTAGTTGATATCCCGTGGATAAAGATAATGTTTAGGCTAATAACTAGAGGTTATGTGATCCCTAACGAACTAGTGATCCTATTATAATAAGTGTTGGTTAGCTAATAATGAGTAGTTGATAAGTATTGACTAGATAGATATTTTATGGTGATATGACTATTTTTATGAGTATTTTAGTGTATGTTACTCGAATATTGTGATGATATTTTTATCCAACAAGGACGGAGGATACCGTTGTGATGATGTTGTTACCCGGAGAGGTCAGAGGATATATTTATGATATGTTGATACCCGGATAGGCTGGAGAATACTATTGATGATGTGTTGATATCCAACAAGGCCGAAGGTTGATTAATATGATGATGATCTTGATGAGGACAATTATGATGAGTTGTGATATTGATTGTGTACTGTGCATTAATTCATGCATGCGCATCGCTTATCACCAGCATGCACCTATATTTATCAGCCGGTATAGGACGGTTGCATATATATGGGTAAATATTATGCCTTATGTTGTTATATGCTGATTAAACCTCCGGAGTCTTGAGTGGTGGGGGTATGCATTGGCTCGGGTAGGTATTTGGGGTAATTGATGTTAATTGAAAGAAAAATTAATAATGGGGTAATGATGATAAATAATATACGCAAATAGTTTTATTTCCACTAAAGCTACGAAAATCGTGACTCGCTATAGCATTATAGAGAATCTTGTTTATACTACAATTTGAAATAAGTTAAGGAAATTTAGATTTTGTTCTCATTAAGAAATTATCTTGGGAAATAAAATATAATAATGTGAGGTTTAAGTTAGGCTAACAAACAGTTATAAAATTCTTGATTTGGGCAGCCACTATTTGATGGTTCACTTCAGTTTTGAAGTGAACCCTAATTAAACTAAAAATAATTATAATAGTAGGGTTTTAATTATATTCGTATACTTATAAGGATTATATATTTGAACAGATTATGAACGTTTTAAAATTTTGAGAAAGGACAAGGCACTTGTGGACTAGTGACAATAAGATTTGAGGTAGGTTTCAGTTTAATTAGAGTTTAGACTCGACTTATTGTGTGAATGCTCGTAAATTGGATACTTGTGGATTGGTATTCAGACATACTTGAAATTATTGATGTTTGGATTGTTGATTCATGTATAAATATTTATTGAAAATTGACTTGATGGAATTGTCTTATGACTTTAAGCGTACTTGTAGACTTGGTACATTGTATTGGATGCTGTGAGATTGTGTAAATTGATATTGATAGTACTTGTTTATATTTATGTTGGATTGGGTACCACATCGGTATATTTATATTTATGTTGGATCGGGTACCACGCCGGTACGTTTATATTTATATTGGATCGGGTACCACGCCGGTACCGTACATGAACATAGATTGTTCCCTGCAGTTCATCACTATTTGGGAAAAAATAAGTCCCGTAGCATGTGTTTACATACTTGTGTTGAGTTGGTGGATGTTTACAGTATGATTGATACTCTTGATACTTATGTGGCTTTTTTGTGAACACTGTTGACCTGCTATTGCTGTATTATTGATTCATTGAGAATTTGTTATGTGACTATGCATGTCTACTTGTTATTTGATTTATGTTGTGTACATGTTATTAAGTTGAGTTGGCCTATGATCCTACCAGTACATAGTGGTTTGTACTGATACTACCATGTACTCCTCTTTTGTTGAGTGCAGAAATTGTTCTAGAGACTCATACATGATCTCACCTCTTGAGTTTGATAGCATATCTTGATCCAAGGGTGAGCACTCCGTCTATAGGCTGCCATGGGTCATCCTAATTGTTCTTGTCCATCTTTCGGTCAATGAAACATTCTTCATTAACTTTATTTTTGGATATCTCTTTAGACATTATCTATGTTATAGTTCTTGTACGATGACTTTCGGGTCTTGGAAATTTCAGTAAGTAAATTGTTTGATTTCCGCATTACTGATAATTAACTCCAGATTATTATTGTTAAAATGGTTTTATGAAAATATCATTTTAATATTGGCTAAGTGATTGAGTAATGGAATGATTTAGATGGTTCTCCCACAGGACGATTAGTGTGGGTACCACTCATGGCTATTTGGGTCGTGACAGGTGTTTACCTAGAGCTAGTGTAAGTTATAGAATAGTACCATTCATGTCACGATCAGTATAACTTAGTTAGTTATAGAAATCAGGAAAACTCAGTAGACTCAGTATTAGTCCAGTCCAGTTTAGTATAATCAGTTCAGTGTCTTTCAATTTGAAGTAGGATTCTGCACCAAGCGAGCCTAGGGATGAGGGCTTACCTGTTAGTTAGGATTGGGTCCCTAGAAGCAATCCCTAAGTTCCAGAACTACGTAGCCAGGGTAGGTTATAATATGCCACCTATTAGATAGGACTGACATACTCATGGATCACCCGCTAATTTAGGACTGATCTCAGGGGTAACCCGTTAGTTAGGACTGACTCCACAGTCGGTGTTAGTACCTGTGGCATGGTATTAGCACCCTTCTAATTTGGGTTACATATTGGGCCCCAGCTCAGTTATCTTAGATTATTTGGGGCATGTCGGTTAGATGATTACCTCCCACTGTATCAGTTTCAGTCTCAGTTTAGAATTTAGTTTAGTTCTACAAAATTAGGACTATCAGACACTGTCACTCAGTATCAATAATTCATTTAACAGTAACACCAGATATCAGTTACTCAGTTATCAGAACTAGTACTTAGCTTCAGAAAATCTCAGTTACAGTCTATACGTATATGTGCAGTATTGCATACTCATTGATTTTTGTTGTATTAGTTATCTACATACTCTTACATTTAGTTACTCTATAGCATTCACTCAATCATTGTTGATGTATATGAACCCTTGCATTCAACCTTACTCATCTAGCATACCAGCACACTCCACGTACTGACCACATACTATTTCTTTGCGCTGTGATGTCTCATATCATAGGTTCGTACGGTCAGGATCCCTACCACATTTAGACAGATCCAGTCAGCAGTTGCAGATTTAGTAGTGATTCCTCATCTATCGGGGATATAATTTATTTCAGTTTATCAGTAGTTCAGTAGTTGTAGTTAGTTGGGGGCTTATCCTATCAACTGCATATCAGACAGTTCAGTTAGAGGCTTTTAGACTAGACCAGTTCAGACAGTGCTTAGTTTTCAGATGTTTCTACCAGATGTTATTATTTATCAGTATTTAGATTTTGAACCTTATGGAAATTCATCTTACTTCTGCATTTATTTTAGTATTATTATTCACTGCTCACAGCAGATATCAGTCATAGGTTAGCTTATAGTCTTTCGGGATCGTAAGCACTATTTGACGACTAGGGGATAGTCTTGGGTTGTTACAAAAGTATACACATATATGAAACGTGGTAGACCAATCGGTTTCAAATGAAATAATCCTTAAAAAGGATACAGAGCAAATAATCATAATAAAAAGGCAATGCGCTCTTAAAGAGCCTACGACATAACACTTCATGAAACCTTATGAGAGGTTTAAGTACCTAAAATAATAAAGTGATGAGATCTCAAAATGTTATTTCATATTCTGAATCGACACAAAACGATATATCATCGATAATTTCTTTGATAGAATATTGTCGCAATATTATAAAAGATTATGAGGATCTAAATTCTATGTTTATTCAAGCATGCTGACATAGAAACATTTATCAAGTGATATGAAAGGATGCATCTTGGTAATTATAACTTATTTGGTTTGCAATCCAAACACCTGAAGATGTCACACGTGAAATGTTGAATATTATCACTTGATAAAATGTATATGGAAACTTTTGATGGATTCAACATGTTTGGAACATATAAAAGTTTCTGGGAAACTTATTTATAATCCTTATATGAAAATTATTTGAAACTTTTAGAGAGTTTTCAAAGCAATAGATTATTTTCTGACATGAGAAAGATATTGAATTAAATTGGTTTTGAAGTATCACATCTTAGTGCAATTGATGTACTAATTTATCTTGCAAATACTACAAGGAATGACATAACCTTTTTCGAGCAATTTGTTAGTAAGGTATATATAGTTTTGCTCCTACTAGGAGACATCGGAATGTGATCAAACATATAAGCTTATTTTATACTAAATATTGTAGTCCCGATCTTGGTTATGCTGATGTTGTGTACTTATCTGACCCATATAAAGCCTGCTCTCAAACAGTCGATATGTTCACATGTGGGGATACTGCCATATCTTGGAGATATACAAGTAGTCTATCTAGCCACTGTATCGAACCATGTTGAGATAATAGCTATTTATTAAGAAATCTAAGAATGTGTATGGTCCAGGTCCATGATATATCTCATTCGAGAAAAATATGGTTTTAAATGTGAAAATATACCCACAATTTTATACGAAGATAATGCAACATGCATAGCACATCTTAAGGGAGGATTCATAAAAGTAGATAGAATGAAGCACACTTCATCAATGATTTTCTGAATACATGATCTCCAAAAGAATGATGATATTAACGTGCAACATATTCGTTCAAGTGAACATGTGATTGATTTATTCACCAAGTCTCCTTCAATTGCAACTTTTAAGAAGATGTCCACAAGGCTGGGATGCAAAGGCTTAAGAATGTTCTCATTAGGGGAGTTAATACGTGTTGTACTCTTTTTTTCTTATGAGGTTTTGTCCTACTGGGTTTTTCTTGTAAGGTTTTTAATGAGGCAGCCGATATGCGTATTGTTAGAGATGTGTACTCTTTTTCCTTCTCTAGATTTTCTTTTCCACTGAATTTCTTTAATAAGTTTTTAATGAGACACATTATCTATCAATTAGACATTTAAGGAGGAGTGTTATAAATATATTATCATATATAATGAATGTCTACTTTACCATACATAGTAAATGTATACCATATATAGTGAATATTTATTTATGGAAAAGTTAGAAACCCCAAGGTTAGTTTTCCCCTATAAATAAAGGGGTTTTCCTTCATTGTAATTCACCCCATCAAGAGAATCCTCAAGAGAAATAAGAATTACTCCCTCTTTTCTCTATACTCTTCTTCTTTATTCTTTATTGGTTTATAACAAATAAGTTATAAAACTATTTATAAAGTAAAATAGAAATATTATAACTAAAGAATCTTATCCAAATCAAAAACATTTTAGAAGGGCAATAAATTATATTTCTGTCAAATGCTAATTTAGATTATATATTCCATAATATATTTGATATCACTAAAATTCTTAAACAAACCACCCAAAAACTGAATTGTCAATCCCTGTAAGTCATAAATAACTTGGGATAGTTATAAAAAAGTTCTAGATACCAAAAATACATGAAAATAAGAATAATGACCGTGAGGTTCATTACATTTGTATTTTGAACTTTCACCTCTCTATCTTTTTCCTTTTCTCACTCTTTGTATTTTGTAATTTTGCCTCTGTCGCTATTTCTCACTCTCTTTCTCTCTCCCTCTTATATTTTGTATTATCCTTCCCTCCCTCTCATACTCTCTCCCTCTTTGTAATTTGTATTTTCACTTCTCTCTCGTTATCTCAATTTTATCATTTGTTACAAATTTATCATTTGTCTTTGGATGATTTTATAGTGACTTGTTTACAAAAATTTATCATTTATATTTATATACAAATAATTAATAGTTTCTAATTACGTGTGTTGGGCCTTTATGCCTCCTTAATGTGACACACTTTTTAAATTATGATAGCACAAAAGTAATCCATGCACATTATATCTTAACCAAAATATTATAACTATCAAACTTATTTGATGTACTAGTCCCCAAACTTGAAACCTTTTCATTTTTTATGTATAGATATTACATAATTTGTGAACTCATCATGAACAACCTTTATTTACATCTATCGGCTCTATGCGAAGAATTGAGGTTTCATCTCTCTATAATTTCTTTCATTTTCACATTCTTCCTTGCGTCCCTTACTCTTATATCGGTACAACTTGACATTATAATTCCAATCTTACTTTCATATGTTCAGGATCATCATATGAGTTAGCAACTAATGAGAACTCAACAAATGGGGATGCTGATGATTAATACAATATGTTGAGAAACAATCAAACCTGATTGAGAAAAGCACTAAATAAAATGGTACTCCCTCCGTTCCAAATTATCCATACCAAATTTTTTAATTTGATGTCCCATTTTACTTGTCCTTTTTCATTAATCAAGACAAGACAAAAAAAAAATTCTCATGTTTTACCCTTTGCATTAATTACTTTTTCTTCGAATAAAATTGTAAACATCATTTAATAGGGGTACTATGATAACTAGACATGTTATTAATTATTTTTTTAATTAATGTGTCATTTCAATTTGAAACGGAGGGAGTACTATTTGTAAAAATGACAATAACATGATAGTTAACGAATGAGTTCCCAACCCACAAAATAGAAAAGTTATACTATTGAAAGTGGAAATTTATTGTTTTAGGTGATAAATTGAGTGAATTTATCTAACACGAGGATGAACACTTTCACCGAGCCAACAATCTCATCAATGTAGTGTAAAATTAAAATGTAAGACAGATATATTTTGAGGGGCGGGGGTAGGGTATATAGAATAAAAATCTATGCAACATATATTCAACACGAAATCATCAAAACCCAAGTAAAAAAAATTAAATTAAATTTCATGAATCAGTTAAAAAAATACTCAATTTACACAAACCTATAAAAATCTTCTATCCCAACACATAATTATTCTATTTCTACACATTAAAAACCCATTAAGCATTCACCACCAATTCATATTATATACACAAATTAAAGACATTAAAACATAAAGAGTCAAAGAGAAAGAGTAAAGAATATCTCCAAAATATGAAGAACAAATAACTGAAGCATCACCAACACAAAAATATAGAGGATTTGACGGTATGAAGAATTTCAACATTTATCTCAAGATTTCCCCCCATATCTATTTCGGTACTGATAACATTTGTTAGATTAATATGGTATTATATTAAATTGATTAAATGAATTTAGTTTATGTTTAATTGTGCAACTATTCAAATTCTTTCAATTTTTGTGAAAACGAGGAAAAGTTGTATATTTTGCAATAGATATGTCAAGATAAAGCACTTCTAAAATAATAAATACAATGTTTAGCTGATAAGAAACTCCACGCTAGTACCCTCTAATTTACCTAATTTATACATTATAAATGTATTTAAATTTCGAATTCTCCAATTTTTTGTTATCAGGAAAAAGATGTTGGTTAATGTATTTGATTAAGAATTAATAACTCTTGCATCCTTTGAAGAGTATTTTCGTAATTCAATTTTTTACTATGGGACTTTTGAGTTTTAGAATAAGTAGGATATGCATCATTTGTATTTTCATCTATCATATACAAATATAAATGTATATTCAAGTTCTTTCAATAAATACGATTTACATCAATGAATATAATTCATATCAACAAATACAATTATATATCAATGTGTCATTTGTATTTGCATGGTTCATGTTTTATTAACAACTACAATTCGTATCAACGAATGCAATTTGTATCAAAGAATACAACTGTATCAAATACAAAATAAACATACCAATTATAGTTGATATACAAAAAAAAAATATATACAATACTAATTTGTATTAGTATTTGAATGAGTAAAAAAAATAGGGCCTTTATGTTAAACTTATTTCGTAAAATATAAAATATTTCAAAGATTGGAAGGGGGAGGGAGTAGTATTCTATTACTTAAAAACATTTAGGCAAAAAAAAAATGCACGAGAAAAATGGGAGAGGCAACGAGAGAGAGAGGGGGGACGGAGAGAGGCAATGAGAGAGAGGGAGAGGGAGGAGAGAGTCGGGTGAGATTGAAAGAATGAAGAGAGTGGCAAGAGAGAGAAGGATAGAGATAAGAGGGAGAAGAAGGAAAATATTGCCATAATTATTGTGGGTTGTGATTTTTAAAATTATTTCTATAGGTCATAATTAAGGGTTCATGTTTATTATGTCATGTAGTTTTTAGTTTTCTTTATGGGAAGTATGCAGTTTTAAATTTCTCACTACATAGTAAAAACCTAATTATTCTCTAATGTTGAGAAGATTTGTAAAAAGGCACAATATATAAACATGATTTTTAACTTGGTTTCATATCACATGTATAACCTTCAACTTTGGATCTGTACAAGTAGGAACGTAAACTTATATAAAATTGACCAAGTAGACACATATATCCTCTGTGACGTCCTACTTGATCAATTCTTATTCAACATGACATACTAGTTGTATTATTCCACATAGGATGTATGTGACTACTTGTTCAACTTTGTACTAGTGTAAGTGTCTACTTGATCATACCCAAAGTTCGAAGTTATAGGTATAATTTCAGGTCAAGTTAAAAGGGATGTTTATGTATTATGCCTTATAAAAATGAACACTTGGATAACTCAATTTGAAAGGTGGACACTAATTTTAATTTTGATTTTTTTTAAGCTTTTGAAAGAAAGAATAAAAAAGGTGTAGGGTATTGGTCGGATTGAAAATTTAAAAAAATTGTTCCTTCCTTAAAGTATTTTTTAAATACTTTTCACCCCTCACAGTTTTCTAAATTACCATCAAAAAATTTTCTCTCTCTTCACTTTAACAAAATCCCTTCTTCATTCTCGCTTGACTTTTGAAAAAACTCCATTTGCGATTTTGCTCCTCAAAAGCATGAAGGTCATTCATCTTACAACTCAAGTAAGTTCTTTCCATCTTCTGACTATTATATGCTCCATATTGATGATTTTTTTTGCATTTTTGTACTTATGGTTTGCATCGATTGAGTTGATTTTGAAGGAAAATAATTACAATTTTTCAAAAATGGCCTTTATTTTAAACAAAATCTTATTTATTAAGTTAAAATTCATTTCACTCTTGCTGAATTTTTGTTGGATTTTGATTATCGTTCCAGTTTGCATGCTTGTATTTTTTCAATTTTTATCAATCTTTGTGCCTAAAAATTTGATTTTATTATTCAACTTTTCTTCAATGAGATGGTGTTTTAAATAACTATTTTTTTGGGTTGATTCATACATTTCCCATTTTGTGTTGCTATGTTATTAATAGATTGTTCAATTGATTAGTTACTTATTTGATTTCTAGATTTGTTTTTCAATTGTTCTTGACTGTAATGATATGTTAGATAGCTATTTTTCTTATGTAATTCAACATTCATCTATTTATGTTGTTGTTTTGTTCAATAGAGACTATTTGATTTATTAGGTATTTATTTAACATCATAGATGATTGTTCAATTGTTGTTGTATATAGATCATAAAATATGGCTATAGGTATAGGTACAAAGATTAGCATGAGTAATAAACGAAAAGCTAAAGAAACTAAAAGGGCGTTGAAAAAAAATAAATGAATAGTCAAAGAGTCGAAGAATATAAATTGTAGTGATGAAGGAGTTGAAGCTTATAGTGGAGATGGCCGGGACATAAAGTGCATGACAAAAGAGAAAGAAGATGATGAAACATTTATCTTTGCCCCACCATGTAAGATATATTTTCGATGAAAGATAGGATCTCACAACAATCATAGATAATGTTGGATCCTTTCCAGCAAAAAATTTTGTCAAGTCTCAATTGATATTATTTAATGAATTCAAATAGATCATGGTTGATCAATCTATTTAAGACAAGTTCAAGGAATCTTTTTTTGACTGCTTATGAAGCTTTCCAAAATATTTGAAGTTCAATGGATTGCTTGTCTAGTAATACTTCTTTTTCAAGTTAAACACGATAATATATTGCATGAGATGTGGTTCTACATCAACGATACGCTAGCTTATTTTGATTAGAAAAATTTTGAACTAATCATGGAATTATATTATTTTTGGTACCTCCATTATTTAAAATATCGCAAAGTCATGAAGAAGGATGAAGTGTTTGTCAAAAAAGTTATGAAAAAGAAGTGTTTCTGGAGATAAACTATTGAAGCGTGTTAGAGGCAAGAGGCTGAACAAGGAGAATAAATTCAAGTGCTTCTTGATTTAGTTTGTGCACTGAATATTGCTTGCACGAGATAGGTTAAAATTTGTGGACATAAATATATCGACGATGGTGGATTCCCTGAGGTTCGATAATAAGTGACCTTGGGGTATGGAGTCATTCATATTGAATCTAGACTATCTCAAGAATAGAATAAACTTCACCAAGTAGAAGAAAATATATTTAGAGAAAAACTATTATACATGCTCTACAGATTTTTCTAGATATTCTTGATATTTATTATCAATCATTAAATTAGTTTATTCTATACTGACATTTATTTATGATTTATATCATAGATTTATTGTGATTTATTTGTTTTTTCATCAAAGAAATTCAAAAATCAAGTGATGACCCACTGTTCAATTCTCTATTGCTTAGACGATACTCCTTAAAATGTGATAAACTTGATATGTGAATTAATGGAGCAAAAAAGTATGAGATTTTTTCTTATTATCTACTAACTAAAATGCATTCCTTTAATAATTATATTTACCTATTTATCTCTAGATAGTGCACTCATACCTCATTTCCATGGTTCATGAATCGAAACAAAAATACATAATAAAATTTGATCCATTCACTAACAAGGTGAAGGAACTTTACATCGATGCCTTAAAGGCCCATTTGTGAGGCGTTACTATGATCACTTCATCGGTGGATGGTGAAGACCTGTATTAAGATCAAAATTTTGATGGTATCTTATGTCATAACATGTCACTCACAGTGCAGGGACAATCAGGGAGTGTAACGGTGAAGAGACCAAATATAAGAAATTTAAAAGAGCATGTGTTTAAGCTGAAAGAGCCAATAAAGGATATTGTTCCCTTCATAAAAGAAGAGAGATTGAGGAGAACACATAAGAAGAAGAAGAAGAAAAAGAAGAAGAAGGACGAGGATGAGGACGAGGACGAGGACGAGGACGAGGAGGTGGAGGACGAGGATGAGGGAGGAGAACACCAAGATAATATCTTGTCTATTTATTATAAAAGTTTATATTTTATATAATCAATAATTATCATCATAGAATATCTAGAATCTATGCCATGTTTTATAGATAGATATCATAGTTATTATAAACCTTAAATACTTTATATAAATTTTATCCTTTTTAGTTATTTTCCATATATATGTTTTTTAAATATATGTATGTGTGAAAATATAGGTATGCGAGTTCATAGTGAGCATTCTGTAGTGAGCGCTGTCTGTGATGGAGTTGGTATAAATGAGGTACTCTTTGAGATAACAACTTTGAAATAGACTTCTATCAATGCTAATGTGGTGATTAGCCTTAATGAATCAGTTTATAAGGAGAGGATACTCAATAAATCAGTTGATGTAGAGAGAGAGAATGATGAATGAGACAAAAAAGAAGAGAAGGAAGAAGAAGAAGAAGAAGAAGAGAAGGAGGAGGAGGAGGAGGAGGAGAATAAAAAGGAAAGCAATATAAAAATGAGCATTAGGATAAGGAAGTGAATGTCCAAGAATAAAATAAAGAAGAAGATGATGTGAAAGTAGGAGAGGGACAAAAAGATAAAAGAAGAAAAGAAGAAATATAGAATCAAAGAAGGGAAAGAAAGAAAAAGAACAATAGAAGATAGAATCAACGAAAGATAAAAAAAAGAAATGAATGCAGCACCAACTGAAGAAGAAAAAGATGAAGAACAAACTAAGGAAACAATAGAAGAAGAAGAGGAAGAAGAAGAAGAAGAAAGAGAAAGAAGAAAATAACGCTGTGAAAGAAGAAAGAAATAGTGGAAGAAGAAGAACAAAATGCATCAGTTGAAGTGAATACTGATAAGTTTTTTAAGGACATTATTGATGATATAAACTATCATGGTCCAAGACCACCGTGAATGATAATCACACTATTCAATCGATGGGAGAACCATTTATCCCAAACACCATCTTGAAATTATCACCTAAAGAGATAATAAAACTAACCCATCCATAAGGATATCCAAGTCTAAGTCAAACATAAGTATAGTAAAAAATATGTGGAACATTGTACTTAATCATAACCATCCTAAGAAAGCGAAAGTCTTTCCTACCAAAATAACTAAATATAGATAAGAAAGAGATGTAATCCTAAAAACTAAACTAAAAAATACAAGTCAAAAAATAGAGACTATGTCATAGAAGAAAGATCTCATGATAGCCTGGATATGCTGCTCACCCTAAAATCTGAAATCAACTACTGAAATAACAAATGAGGTCTTATATGAGATGCTGGAATATACGTTGCACTCATAAAACTAAGAGATAGTGTAGTACAATAAACAAGAAAAAAATAATGTACTGATAGGATCATTTGGCTAATCCAAGATAAGAATATGAACACATAACCAACTTATAGTACAACAAGTTAATCCATACTTAATCATCATGCACTTTGCATCACAAGCATCACATGAACAACTTAGGATTTTAATTAACAAGTCAACATATTTTCACCATGTCAAGTTCAGTAAAATCAAGTAAAGAAGTAAAATAATTATCAACCATAAAAATATATTTGAAGGTTCACAGAATCATCAAACTCATTTGACCCTCGTACATATACACCATGAACTAAACATTCATCCTCTAGCCATGACCTGTTGGGGGGAATTTTTATCCATGTAAGTGTTTTCTAAGATTGTTCCATTAATAACCTATGAAAACATTTCAAATATCAAAACATCTCATATATAACAATGTAGTAGTGCAAAATCATACAATAATGTAAAATTATTTACATTGATCACACCAAAAAACATTCACTAACAAGACACACTACAAATTTATTAATATGCACATATAACATAGATTAGATTAAACTACAATAACATTATATACCTCATACAAAACTTGCACAACTCCTCTAAATCGGAGCTTTCATGTAATTTTTGCTTGCTCTTGATCTAGAACATGCATACAAGCACATAATTAATTAAATGGCCTACTATATTGGCAATTATAACTCAGACTCAATCTTTATGGTCAAGTTCATGGTCACTCCTTTCCCATTTTAGGGCTTTTCTATCGTAATTCACCTAAAACTATCACTTTCATTGGATAATTAGTGAATTAAAAAAATACAAGGATAAATTAATCGGTGATAATCAAAATTCATTGGCTTAATTATAAACTACAAGTTAACAGAGATGAAATTCTTACCTTTACGAAGCCAAACGAAGAACACCAGGTGAGAATTGCCTAAAATAATCCCTTCTTTACCCCAAAAACGAATTTTAATAAAATAAACTATTTTTCAGAAAAACATTAATTAAACAATGATTTTCACCCCAATAGCAATGTCTCTATAATGACACATGCTGCTATACATGGCACTGACCTAGTCTGACCATCACTATAATGGAAATTTAACCACTATAATTGTGGTCACTATAGTGGCATACCGACTTCTATAGCAGTTTCAAGGTTATAGAATATCCAGTTTCACCCTAAAATTTAACTTTTTGCAACAGATCTTAAACCAGAGATATTTTAATTGATGTCCTTGCTAAGATAAGTTTTGGATGTTATACTCACCCAAATATAATTCCGTATATTTCTATGATTTTTATATCATCTTAGATAACTAGTAATCAAATAAAATGCCACCTAATTCATCCAAATCGTTCCCATATTTATTCATACCATACAAAACTCCGATTTTGCTCGATACTAGCCTTGCCTGGAATTTATAACTTCAAAACCAAAAAGAATTTTAAGATGAGATTTTCAATAAGAGGTTTAAATATAAAAAATGATCGTTATAATAGATACTAATTTATCCATCGTTCATCTACGAATGATCAAATGTGAAAAGTAGGCTAAAAAGATGAGAGAAAAGAATACATGTATCCTTAAATAATTAATGGTACTTGTTCTGCGTGTCGTTCTCAGTTTCCTAAGTGGCTTCCTAAAATAGATGATCCTTCCATTGAACCTCAACCAAATAAACTTTCTTCATCCTAAATTTCCAAACATCCCGACCTAAATAGCTATTGGTTGCTCCTTGTAAGCTAAACCTTTACCTAAAAGAACTGAGTCCTTCTTAATAATGGAGACCCCATCCACATGGTTCCTATTTAGCAAAAAATATGGAATACTGGATGGACTTTTGACAACCCTTGTGGTAGAGCCAATGTCACAGCCCAAGACTAACCCCTCACCGTAACATGGTGCTTAGAACCACAAGTGATCCCAAGCTAATTCATGTAATAGTATAATTCTTGAACAACCGATTAAAACAAGTACAAAAGCTAAATTGACTAAAAAGAAGCATAATCAAGAAATAATCTATTTCAATGCATTACTATTTAATATTTACAACAATGTAATCTGAAAGAATGAGGAAAACTTAAACTACATACAATGACTTTGACTGACCTTCTGTAAGACCCCGCAAAATCTCTCAGCTTAATTCATCATTTTAGGATTGTCAAGGGATCTTAGACTTAGAAAATTCTAGCTAAGTTCTCAAACTTAGTTTATTTTTGGCCTTTGAAAGTTGACAATTTATTTTATGACCTTAAATGGTCCATATTTTTATTGATTCACGATCAGAGAGGTAATAGGTGTTCCCGGATGAGTTTTAAATTTTTCAAAACTTGTTTAGAACACGTTTGGTGTCCCAAAATAGTGGACCAAAACAATCTTGGCGCGCCGCATCACCTATTACATTGGTTAACATTGTTGCAGGGCTTCCAGTAAAAATAATTGAGGCTTGTTGTGATCATGGCGTGACGCATTAGGTATCGCGTTGCCAATCATGTCGATGCTCAATTTTTAGTCATTAAATGTCCGCATCTTTAAGGACAAAAGGGTCAATTTATCACCCTTCTATAATCCTACAACACGAGATTTAGCTAGATTTTCACCAAAATAGAGTTGGGTCTCTCAAATTCCCTCAAGAACAAGTCTATGGTTTTCAATTGAAGGTTTTAATTCAGGATATTTCACCATTAATCTTCAAGAAACTTCCATCTAAGGTATGTAAAGTGTTGATTCATGGGTTCCTTTCACCCACGAAGCTCAAGAAACTCTTTTAAAAATATAAATTTTAAATTACATGTTATGAATTGAATTATATCCATGTTTATGTTGTTGTATGATTACCAAGTAGAAATCTTTAATACATATAATGAAATTTTGTTAGCATGTGGTAGGAATTGTTGAATTTGAAGTGAAAAATATTGCCATGATGTATTATTTTAATGTCCATGCCTAAGCCTCAAGTTATTCATGCAAGGTGGTAGCTAAAATGCCTAAGAGAATAAGAATTATGCTTTATGACTCAATTGTGACCAAATTGATGAATCCATGCTTTACTTTTATATTCACAATGACCTCCATGTTATTATTATGCATTGTAATGGTTTGGTGGAATGCTCATGAGATTAGGCTTATGAAATTATGACATGTTTGTATGTATTCCTATTCTTGTGTAAGCTTATGACATACAAATACTTTATGAAAATCTCCAATGTTTATACTATGACTTGTTGACTATGGTCATGTGTTCAAAAAGTATCATGTCTTGTCAGTATCATGCTATCGAGTCCTAGGGTACTTGTACCATAAAATTTAGCTGTGTGCCTAGAGACAGTGTCAGTTTTAAGGTAATCTCAGTCTCGCTATGATCAGTAGTATTCTCAGTCAGTTGCAAAACTCAGTAGAATTTAGTCAGTTACATGACTTAGGAAAACTCAGTAATCTCATGAACTCAGTCAGTTAACAGAATTTAGTAACATTTCTTCAGTCCACAAAACTCAATGAACTTAGTCTAGTTCATCTCAGTATAATTATTTTACTGTCTATTCAATTGGGAGTAGGATTCAGCACCAAGTGAACCTAAGGATGAGGGCACACACTAACAGTAGAGAGTGTGACCCTTATAAGCAATCCTTGTATTCTAGACTATATAGCCAGTATAGGTTGAGACATCAACACTGATAGTTGAGGGTTGATGAGGTAGATTAACACTGTAAGTTGAGGCTCCCACTATTCTCTTTTGAGGACACTACCAGATGAGGGTCACTCACAGGTTGTCGTTACTAGTGGTGCAGTATTGACACCCTTCCAATTAGGGTTACAGATCAGACCCTAACTCTATGCAAAAAAAGGGTATGTCGGTTAGATGACTATTTCCCACAGTCTCAGTCTTAGTCTTAGTAAAAGAACTCAGATAGTTCTCCAGATTCAGGACTATTAGATAGTCACTTAGTTCAGTACGAAACTCAGCAAGTTTCATCAAAATTAGGACTGTCAGACACAGTCACACAGTTAATAGTATATCAGTTATACAAAACTCGTGTTATCAATATTCAGACTCAGTAGTCAGTATTATCATGATCTCTTTTACAGTTACATATTCATGCATGTATTTTCACGTTCAGGTTATTCAGTCAGTTAGTATTGTTCATGCATATGAACCCTATACATTTGGCCTACCTCACTTTTCATACCGGTTCATTCAGATGTACTGATGCACACTTTTCTTCTGTGATATGGTGTTTTATACCATAGGTTTAGACGCTTAAGTTCCCGATCGCACTTAGCTTCAGATTCAGCCAACAGTAGTAGATTTGCAGTGAGTCCTCATCATTTGAGGATTGCATAATTATTTCATTACTTCATTAGTTTAGTTTTAGTAGACAGAGTTAGTTGGGGACATGTCCCATTAACTCTACAGTTTTCAGATAGTTTAGAGGCTTTTAGACTAGTATGTTCAGACAATTTATTTTAGTTTTGATATTCATATATCATATTTTTAGACGTTATATTTTATTAGATATTTGAACCTTATGGCCTTTCAGCCCTTTTATTCCATATTTATATAGTATATTATGCGGTGGCCAGTTACAGATATAATTCAAGGGTTAGCTTGTGGTCCTTTGGGATTGCTAGCACCGTGTAGTATTTCGAGTATCAGATTTGAGGCGTTACCAAATTGGTATCAGAGCCTAAGGTTCAACAGTGTCCTAGGAAGTCTGAAAAACCGCATCTAGTACAGTCTTGTGCATGGGTGTGTTGCGCGCCATATTTATGTACAGGAGGCTATAAGATGTTTTAGGAATAGTTTCCCTTCTTTATGTACAGGAGGCTCTAAGATGTTTTAGGAACAGTTTCCTTTCTTTCAGTATTTATGTTATGCCCGTGAGCATGAGCTCAAATTTAACTCTCAGTCTAATCCATTTCTCTTTTCTTACTTACAGAACATTCCTCCCAAAAGAAGAAATGGAAATCAGTCAGCCCCTAAGACCGTCCACGTAGCTCCCTTGGACGAACATATTTTCCATGCAGAGTTCAGAGTTGCATTCACTACTCTTGCTAATTCATTTTCTACCTAGAATGAATGACCAGCTATCGTTCTAGCCAACCTAGTGGATAATTCAGTTACAGCTAGGATTTGGGACTTTACCCGAATAATCCTTTATTCTTCTTCAGGTCTAAGTCAGATGAGGACCCACATAAATTCCTTGATCTGGTTCAGAAGGTTAGAGACATCATGGGGGTTACCACTTGTGAGAACTCTAAGCTAGCTATATATCAGTTGCAGGATATGGCTTACACATGGTTCAAGTAGTGAAAGGTAGAGAGGGCTATAGATATAGGGCCTATTGAGTGGGAGGAGTTTTCCATTGTATTTCTAGATAGATTATTTCCCATAGAGCTGAGAGAAGCTAAAGTGTTAGAATTTATCAACCTCAGGCAGGGCAATATGACAGTGAAAGAGTATTCTCTTAAGTTTACTCAATTAGCTAGATGTGAACCTCTTGTAGTGGAAGACAGCAGGGCTAAGATGAGTAAGTTTGTTTCTGGAGTGAATAATAGTATGTTCAATGAGTGCAGGTTTGCAATATTGATTAATGAGATGGACATAGCCAGGCTTATAATCTATGCCAAACAGATAGAAGATAAGAAGATAAATCTAAGAGAGAAGCAGAATAAGAGAGCAAGGACAGGTAGTTTCAACTTTGCTCAGCCTAACTCAAAGGGTGGGAATCATTCTCAGTTCTACCCAAAGTCATCCATTCTAGCTCTTTCCTCAGCCAGTGCTCCAGTGCTAAAATTCAGAGATGGCTGCAGGGATAGGGCGTCAGGCCCTAAACCTCAGGGCAGTGTTAGCAGTGCCCGCACTCATTTTCTTTATCAGACTTATGGCAAAAACAATCAGGGTATTTGTAGAGCTGGAAGCAACGTCTATTTTGGATGTTTTAATCCAGGCCATAAGGTCAGAGATTGTCCTCAGTCAAACTTTCATGGTCACTGTAACCGTTCCTCAGCTCAGTTCGGTCGCCTGAACCAGCAGGGTGCCATTTCCAGTGCCACCAGTGGGCAATGCCCAAACAGACTATATGCTCTTTAGTCCTAACAAGATTAGGAAAATTCTCTTGATGTGGTCACTGGAATATTATAGATATTTTATATACATGTTTACGCTTTGCTAGATCCAGGAGCTTTTTTGTCTTTTATTACTCCTTATATAGTAGTTGATTTCAGAGTCAATCCCGAAATTCTAGTAGAGCCCTTTTTAGTCTCTACCCCATTGGGTAAAACTATTATTGCCTGGCGGGTATACAGGAACTGTCCGATTATGGTATCTTAGAAAGTTATATCAGCGGACTTAGTAGAATTAGAGATGACTGATTTTGATATCATTCTTGTCTTGGATTGGCTTTATTTCTGCTATGCCATAGTCGACTACAGAAATAGAGTTTTCTAGTTTTAGTTTCCAAATGAACCTTCCCTAGAGTGGAGGGGTAGTACATTAGCTTTCAAAGGTCAGGTTGTTTTCTACTTTCGGGCATGGAAAATTATATCTAAGGGATGTGTCTATCATATTGTTCAAGTTAAGGACACTAGTTCTAAAACTCCTAGCCTGGAATCAATCCCAGTAGTGAATAAATACTCAGATGTCTTTCCCAAAGATCTTCTAGGAATTCCTCCTGAAAGGAAAATAGACTTCAGCATTGATCTTCTTTCAGATACTCAGCCTATATCTATTTTTCCATAAATAATGGCACCAGTAGAACTCAAAGAATTGAAATAACAGTTGACGGATTTCCTGGATAAGGGATTCATCAGACCCAGTGTGTCTCCGTGGGGTGCACCAGTCTTATTCCTGTGAAAGAAAGAAGATTCTCCCAGAATGTGCATAGATTACCGTCAAGTTAATAAAGTCATGGTCAAGAAAAAGTATCCACTTCCTAGAATTGATGGCTTGTTTGACAAACTTCAGGGCGCCAGTTACTTCTCTAAAATAGACCTCAGATTAGGTTATCATCAGCTCAGAGTTAGAGTGACATTTTGAAAATAGCTTACTGAAATTAGTACGGCCACTTTGAATTTTTAGTCATGTCCTTTGGTATTACCAATGTTCCAACGAATTTCTTAGACTTGATGAACCATGTGTTCAAGTAGTACTTGGACATGTTCATTATATTCTTTATTGATGATATCCTTTTTTACTCCTGTAGTGAATGTGATCATGCAGACCATCTCATAAAAGTATTGCAGACTCTCAAAAATCATCATTTGTTCACCAAATTAAATAAGTGCAAATTTTGGATACGGTCAGTAGCGTTCCTTGGTCATATCATTTCCGATGATGGCATAAGAGTTAATCCTCAAAAGACCAAAGCAGTAAGAAACTAGCCTCAGCCTGTCTCTCCATCAAACATCAGCTGTTTCTTAGGTCTGGCTGGCTGTTACAGATGGTTTGTTGAGAGATTTTATTCTATTGCATCCCCTATGTATAGATTGACTCTGAAGAAATTCAAGTTTTAGTGGTCATATCCTTGTGAGAAGAGTTTTCAGGAGTTGACGACTCGACTCACCTCAGCTTTAGTTTTGGCTCTTCCAAATGGTTTAGATGGGTTCTTAGTGTACTATGATGCATCCAGAGTAGGTTTGGGTTGTGTCCTCATGTAGCATGGTAAGTTCATAGCCTACGCCTCCAGACAACTTAAACCCCATGAGAAGAGTTATCTGACTCATGATCATGAGTTAGCGGCCATAGTTTTTGCTTTAAAAATTTTGAGGTACTACTTGTATAGGGTACATGTAGATGTGTTCAAAGATCATAAAATCCTTAAGTACTTATATCTCATAAAGATATAAATCTTCATTAGAGAAGGTAGTTAGAGCTCTTAAAAGATTATGACATGGGTGTCTTTATCATTGGACAAGGCCAATGTAGTAGATGACGCTCTTAGTAGACTGTCTATGGGTAGTGTTGCTCATGTTGTGGACAGTAAGAATAAGTTAGCTCAGGAAGTCCATCAGCTTGCCAGACTAGGTGTCTGCTTAGTCGATTCTGCAAAAGGTAGTATATGGGTTCAGAACAGCTCAGTATCATCTCTAGTTTTTTAGGTGAAAGAAAAATAGGATAGAGATTCCAGTTTAGTGAAGTTGTAAGAGTTAGTCAGACATCAAAAGGATAAGGTTTTCTCCCAAGGGAGAGATGGTGTATTGTGTTGTCAGGGTCTTCTGTGTATTCCAGGTGTAGATGACTTGATGCAACAAATTCTTGTAGAAGTGCATGGTGTGTGATACTCTATTCATCTAGGGGCCACAAAATTGTACGTTAACTTGTGGGAGATCTATTGGTGGAATAGTATGAAGAGAGATGTTGCAAAGTTTGTGGCTAAGTGCTATATGTCAGAAAGTTAAGATAGAGCAACAGAAGCCTAGTGGGTCCATAAAAGAGTTCAATATTCCCACTTAGAAGTGGGAAGAAGTGAACATGGACTTTGTGATTGGTTTTCCCTGTACTCTTCATCAGCATGATTCAGTTTGGGTCATTGTAGACATGATGACCAAATCAGCTTATTTCCTTCCAGTCCATACCTCTTATTCAGCCAAGGATTATGCCAAACTCTACATCAGGGATTTGGTCAGATTACACGGTGTTTCATTGTCTATTGTTTCATATGGAGGTACCCAGTTCACCTCTTATTTTTTAAAAGCATTCCAAACAGGTCTAGCCACCCGAGTTCATCTCAGTACAACTTTTCATCCCCAGATAGATGGTCAAGCAGAAAAGGCCATCCAGACTTTAGAAGATATGTTATGAGCATATGCATTTGATTTCAAGGGTAGTTGGGATGACCAATTGCCTTTGATTGAGTTTGCATACAACAACAACTATCATTTTAGTATTAAGATAGCTTCATTCCAAGCTCTCTACTGTAGGAGATGCAGATCTTCGATCAGTTGATTCAAATTGGGTGTGGCTGTAGTAGTAGGGCATAACTTGGTATTCGATACCTTAGAGAAAGTCCAGTTGATCAGAGAAAGGCTCAAGACAGCACAAAGTCAACAGAAATCGTATGTAGATGTGCACAAGAAATATCTCAAGTTTGAGATTGGTGATCATATTTATTTGAAAATATCTCCCATAAAGAAAGAGAAGTGGTTCGGCAAAAGGGAAAGTTAAGTCCTTCATATTTCAGTCCCTTTAAAATTCCCAGTCACTTCGGCAAAGTAGATTATGAGCTCAAATTGCCTTCAGATATAGCCTCAGTCCATCCAGTGTTTTATGTCTCCTTGCTTAAGAAGTGTATAGGTGACCAAACAGTTGTAGTCCCTATAGAGGGCATAGATATTTAAAACAACTTTACTTAATGAAGAGATTCTAATTGAAATCCTTGACTACCAGATTCGTAGACTGAAAAACAAAGAAGTTCCTCTAGTCAAAGTTCTTTGGCAAAATCAGTTCATTGAGGGAGCTACTTGGGAAGTAAAAGCATACATGTAGACCAAGTACCTCATATTTTCTCCGCAAACACAGACTCAGCCCAAGGTAATCTCTTTTGTTAAAGCTTATTCATTTTCAGGTTCAAATTTCAGTTACAACTTGGTATTCAGTTTCATGCTCAATTTCCATTATAAAATTGGTATCAACTACCGTTAATCTTCAAGAAACTGCTATCTAAGATATCTAAAGTATTGATTCATGGGTTTTTTTTACCCATGAAGCTCAAAAACGCCTTTCAAAAATATAAATTTTTAATAACATGTTATGAATTGAATCATATCCATATTTATGTTGTTGTATGGTTACCAAGTTGAAATCTTTAATAAATTATTGAAATTATGTTAGCATATGGTTGGAATTCTTGTATTTTAAGTGAAAAATATTGCCATGATGTATTATTTTAATATTCATGCCTGAGCCTCAAGTTATGAATGCAAGGTGGTTGCTAAAATGCCTAAGAGAATAAGAATTATTCTTTATGACTCAATTATGACCAAATTGATGAATCCATGCTTTACCCTTATGTTCACAATGACCTTCATGTTATTGTTATGCATTGTAATGATTTGGCGGAATGTTCATAAGATTAAGCTTACAAAATTATGACATGTTTATATGTATTCCTATTCATGTGTAAGCTTATGACATACAAATACTTTTAGAAAATCCCCACCATTTATACTATGAATTGTTGACTATAGTCATGTATTCAAGAAGTGTCATGTCTTGTAAGTATCATCCCTAGAGCTAGTGTTAGTTTCAAGGTAATCTCATTCATGCCACGATCAGTAGTATTCTCAGTCAGTTTTAGAACTCAGTAGAATTTAGTCAGTTACTTGACTCGTGAAAACTCTATAATCTCATGAAATCAGTCAGTTAACAGAATTTAGTAACATTCCGTCAGTCTACGGAACTCAGTGAACTCAGTCTAGTTTATCTCAGTATAATTAGATTAGTGTCTATTTAGTTAGGAATAGGATTCGGCATAAGGCGAACCCAAGGATAAAGGCACACACTGACAGTAGAGGGTGTGATCCTTAGAAGCAATCCTTGCATTTCAGAACTATGTAGCCATCAGAGGTTGAGAAATCAACACTGATAATTGAGGGTTGATGAGGTGGATTAAAACTGCCATTTGAGGGTCCCATCATTCTTCTTTAGGGACACTGCCAGATTAGGATCACTCATAGCTTGTCCTTACTAGTGGCGCAGTATTGACACCCTTCCAATTAGGATTACAGATTGGACCCCAACTCTATACAGAAAAAGGGCATGTTGGTTAGATGACTACTTCCCATAGTCTCAGTCTTAGTCTCAATAAAAGAACTTAGAGAGTTCTTCAGATTCAGTACTGTCTAATACAGTCACTTAGTTCAGTATGGAACTCAGCTAGTTCTATCAGAATCAGGACTGTCAGACAAAGTTACTCAGTTAATAGTATATCAGTTATACAAAACTCGTGTTATCAGTATTCAGACTTAGTAAATAGTATTATCATGATCTCCTTTATAGTTACATATTCATTCATGTATTCTCACGTTCATGTTGTTAAGTCAGTTAGTATTGTTTATGCATATAAACTCTATGCATTCAACCTACCTCACTTTGTATACTAGTACATTCAAACAAACTGATGCTTACTTTTCTTCTGTGGTATGGTGTTTTATACCATAGGTTTGGACTCTCAAGTTCATGATCGCACTTAGCTTCAGATTCATCCAGCAACAGTAGATTTACAGTGAGTCCTTATCATTCGAGGATCGCATCATTATTTCATTACTTCATTATTTCAGTTATAGTAGATGGAGTTAGTTAGGGACATATCACATCAACACCATAGTTTTCAAATAGCTTAGAGGCTTTCAGACTAGCATGTTCAGACAGTTTATTTTAGTTTTGGTATTGATATACCATATTTCCAGATGTTATGTTTTATTATATATTTGAACCTTATTGCCTTTTAGCCCTTTTATTCTGAATTTGTAGAGTATATTATGTAGTGCTCAGTTACAAATATCAGTCATGGGTTAGCTTGTGGTCCTTCAGGATTTCTAGCACTATGTGTCATTCTGGGTATCAGATTCATGGTGTTACACCTTCTATAAAGTTCTATTAATACTGACTATAGGTAGTTGGGACATGACCCCCAACTATCTCTAATCAATATATACGAATAAGAAAATATAATACAAGAAGTGTAAATAACTTGAGTCCTCAAAATAAAAGATCTCATCACCTGTTGGCTAAATATTATGATCTTCCTGACTATAATTTTGAGAGTAAGCACCTGAATCTATATCACATAAAAATATAGGTAGAAGAGGTATGATAGCAATACTTTGGATTATACTAAGTACATAAGATATGCATTGGTCATAAAAATACTTAAAATATGCTTTTAGAACAAGGACATAAGACATTTACTAAAATATGTATTTGAAACATGTCTGCACATAAAGCTGTAAGGCGTAGTGAAATTTCTAAATCATGAGCTAAAACATTTTCATAAATTGGAAGTGATAGAAACCCGAGTACTATATTTAATCTCAAGTTAAAGTTTAATATACTATAACACTATACAGAAGATCATGTATGAATACAGGGTCTAAAAGTGTGGGATATGAACTAATGCAATGAACAATTATAAATATGTACTGAATAAAAACTAAATAACTGAGTACAAGGTCATGCAAAATATAAAAATTGAACATAATCTGAAACATGAACTAAGGACTGTGGGAGCTAATCATAACGGTATATGTACAACTCAATGCTATGTACAACTCCTAACTAAAGGACATTGAAAACTGTATATATATAAGCTTAATATAGTAGTATTCTTGAAAATAGCAAAATATGCGTAACATGAAGTGCTCAAAACATGTCAACTGATATATGCATGAAATTTTAGGCATCGGATGTTCATAACCCACACATTCTATTCATGATAATATTAACTGACTTTAAGAGAAAATTCGCAATTTAAGCCCAAAAACTCGACAACTTTTCATAATAAGGGAATTCATGATTTTGAACATGGAAAGATATTATTCTTATGGAAAAACATATATTCATGGTTTGGTTACCAAACAAACTGAAGAAATTAGAAAATAGTTATATTTGACCTGGAATCAAAAAGTGATAGAAAATTAAGCTTGAGGATTAAGAAATCTTACAAAAATGGGCACATCATTTAAAGCTTGATCATATGCTTTAAATTTAAAGTAATATCATGTATAATCACTAAAATATTCTTATGATTGAAAATTATATCATGTGGAATTGAATTAAAGCTTGGAGTAATAATTTGGTAAAAATCCAAGTTTATAAATATCATAAAACTCATAAATAAAATAATAATTTAGGCATAATTATGAAAGGAGATCCTCATTGAATACCCATATACCTGATTACTTTCAAGTCTTGAATTGATGTTTTGAGGATTTGAACTTGGAGATGAAGAAGCCCAATTTCTTGCTTTGGAGAAGAGAAAATCACACGTTTCTTTGAGTACTTTGTGTGTTGTATTGAGAATGAGGGATTTGGAGTTTTTAGGCTTTATATTCAGCCTTATAATATCTTAAATAAATAGTTTTTGGTTTAAAAGAGTGGAAAAGACCAAAAAAAACCCTTAAAAACGGTCTGAAAAATCACTTGGAAGCCATCCCAATGGATTAGGTCATAACTCCTGAGGTATGGCCATGAGTCGTGTCTTGAGTCATGGTCAGGGACCCAAATTCGAACCCTAATTCCCTAGTAATGAATCCTTCCTAACAACCCATTATATCTGATAGCGAGTCATTATCAGGGTGGACAGCTTTAACAGTTCTTCAGTAATTTGGCCATAACTTTTCATCATGATATCGAATTAAGAAAAAATTTGTGGCATTGGAAAGCTAATTCAATTATATTTCTGATGGTGGGTCATTATATCAAAAATTCTTAGTTACCCCAAAGTTATGCTCTTTTAAAGCTGACTATATTTATATTCTTCAGAATAATTTAATCGCTAAGGGATTTTTTGACTTGTCTATAAGCTAGGAGTTAGTTGTGATCTTAATATGTATCTAAATAACTAATAAAACTATAAAAACATGGTCTTTAATTTTTCATATGCTTGAAGTATGGTTCTAATATTATCTTGAATTTTTTGGATGTTACAACTAACCTATTGGAAACTGGATCTACCTCTTCAAGAACCTCGAAGGGACCAATATACCGAGGTCTGAGCTTGCCATTCTTGTCGAATCTCATAAATTTCTCCATGGGAGACACCTTGTGTAAAACTTGATCACAAATCTTCGAATTCCATGTCTCTTTATATTATTATTTGCATACTCCTTTTGCCTACTTTGAGCAGCCAAAAACTTGGTTTGAATAAACTTTACTTTCTCTTGAGCCATCATTTCAAGTCAGTGTACAAAGATTTGACATCGCTTTCCTCAAACCACCCAATAGATGACCTATACTTCCTTCTATAAAGTGCCTCAAATGGTATTGTATCAATGGTGGAGTGATAACTATTGTTGTATGAAAACTCATAGAATGGAAGAAATTGATCCCAATGACCACCAAAATCAATCAAGTACATCCTCAACATATCCTCTAGCACCTGAATTATGCTATCTTAATGCTTCTTAGATTGAGGAGGAAAAGTCTTACAAAATATAAGCTTGGTTCCCAACTCCTCATGCAACCTTTCCAAAAATTTGAAAGTGTACTTTGCATTTTTATCAGAAATAATCCTAAGTGGCACCCCATAAGGTCTCACATTCTCCTTGATGTAGGTTTTAGCTAACTATTAGGAGTTGTAGTCTACCCAAACTAGCTTGAAGTGAGATGATTTTTTTAGTCTATCCACTATCACCAAAAATAGAGCCATACTGTAAGACACCATATGATCCTAGCTTATTTCAGCTTACTATTGCATGTTAAAGGGGTCCAAACTTAGAAAATTTTACTAAGTTTTAAGACTTAGTTATTTCTAAATCCTCTTAAACTTTGATGATTTTAATTTTGACCTTTTTCAACTGTAGAATGTCGATTTTTAGGTTGAAGGGGATGTCAAAGGAACATTCCATGTGAGTTTCAGAACTTTTAGATGAGGTTTTGACTATGTTTGGATGACCAAAATAGTAGGGTATCTCAATGGAGCTATGCCGCGATGGGTAGTTGACCCAGGATGGGGGTCGTACCGCGTGGGCTGCTTGACCTAGCTAGGGGTCGCACGTTATTAGCTGCTTGACCCATCCATGGGTCATGCCGCATTGGGTGGCCTCTTCCAGTTTCTTAAATCCTCATCATTAAGGGCATTTAGGTCAATTTCCCCACCCAAACTCGTCCATTACATAATATTTAGGGTCCCTAGGTGCATTATTTGCCCATTTATTCACAAATCCTCTCAAGAGAAAGCAATTCTCTCACAAGAACAAACCTTAGCCTCTTCAAGATTCAAGTTTAAACTTTAATAAATCACCAAAAACCTTCACAAATTCTTTAATTAAGGTATGTCAGATGTTCATCCATGGGCATTTTTCACCCATGGAGTCCAAGAACCTATTTTTATGTTTTAAATCATGAATTTACATGTTTACAATGAGTTATTTTCATGAAGCTCTTATGAATTTTGATTATACGTGATGTTTATAAGTGATTTTAGTTGGAAAGTAGCCCTTACATATTTGAAGTATGCAATTCCATGTTAAATCCCCAATGTATGGTTTTAGTATTGAGATTATGTTATTCCCACATATTTCAATCATACCCATGCCTATGTTCATGAATTTCAAGTGTGTGATAAGATGCCTAAATAGTTGGATTTTAAACAATGACTACCTTTTATGCTTTAAAGCTTTGGTATGTTTCTATTGTAAATGTTATTGAGTCCTGGGGGTTATGAATACTTGAAAATTTAGTTGTTTACTTAGTATCAATATTTTTAGGATGGTTTTGGATATATTAGAGTATTATCAATTCAATCAGTTATCATGATCAATTAAACTTAGACCGGTTCAGTAATATGAGTCAGTTCAGTTGGGAGTAGGATTTAGCACCAAGCGAACCCAAGGATGGGGGATCATCTGCCAGTTAAGGGTGTGACCTTTAGTAGCAGTCCCTGCATTCTAAAACTACGTAGCCAGTATAGGTTGAGATGTTAACATGCCAGTTGAGGGTTGACATATATCTCACCAGAGCATCTGCCCATAGAGGGTCTCTTTAGTCCTTTTGGACTTTACTTTAGTGGATCCATATAGCCAGTGTTAGTACCCGTGGCACCGTACTGATACCCTTCCAACTGGAGTCATAGGTTAGCATCCAATTAGCTTATATTGGGGCATGTTGGTTAGATGATAGCTCTCACAGTCTCAATCTAATCTCAGTTCAAAAGTCAGTTTAGTTTTACTTAACCATAACATATAGTTTATCAGTTAAATCGGTACTCAGATTTCAGTATATTAGTTTCCAGGCTATTCCAATATCATGTTGTACGCTTAGTAATGCATTCTCATATTTTACAACCTTTATTATACTATATATCAATTATCTCCTGCTATTTATTTAGTCATTTATTATTCATGCACATGAGCCCCTGCATATTAGCCTAACCTTATTTAGCATACCAATATATTCAAAGTATTGACTGCATACTTATTTTTGTGCTATGATGTCTTATATCATAGGTTTAAATGGTTAGGTTCCCAACCACACTTAGACATTCCAGCATATCAGTAGCAGTAGTTGTGGTGAGCCCTTTTTTATTGAGGACATAGTTGTTTATCTCAGATTTATTTAGTTGTTCAGTATTTAATTTTAGTTAGATAGTTGGAGTTTGTTGGGGCTTGTCCCATCAACTCTTATTCAGTTAGTTTAGAGGCTTTCAGATAGTTTTGTTAGTTTTGTCATTATTTTACCAGTTTTCAGACGGTTGTTTTCTGACACTTGCTTCCAAGTTAATGATTTTAGAGATATTATTTTTGCATTTAAAACCTTATAGCATATGTCGTTACCTATATATTATTCAGTGTTCACAGCAGGTACCAGCTCATGGGTTAGCTTGTGGTCACTTGTGACTATAAGCACCGTGTGGTGTCCAGGGTGTACTCCCGAGATGTTACAAACTTGTTATCAGAGCCTAAGGTTTTAAAGTGTCTTAGGAAGTCTAAAAGTCATATTGAGTAAAGTCTTGTGCATGGAGGTGAAGCGCGCCACCCTTATGGACAAGAGGCTATAAAATATTTTAGAAAAGTTTCTCTTCTTTTTGTATTCACTTCGTGCGAATGAGTATGATCCTAATTTAAACTCTCTTTCTAATTTAATCTTCTTTTTGTTTATTAAACATGCCTCCAGAAAGACTAAGAGGAGAAGAAATGGAAATCTGACTGCACGTCTACTTGTTAAGAAAGATCCCTTGAACGAGCATATCTCTCATGAAAAATTTAGAGTTGTATTCACTACTTTAGGTCACTCAGTAAAAGCTCAGAATAATCAGTAGGCTACTTTCCTAGCTATTTCAGTGGCTAATACAGTCGCAGCTAGGATTCGGGACTTCACCCAAATAAACCCTCATCTATTTTTTAGATTCAAGTCTGATAAGGATCCGCAGGAGTTCTTTGAAATGGTCCAGAAGGTAATTGACATTATGGTTTATGACTTCTAGTGAGAGAGTAGAGACTGGTGCCTACTAGTTGTAAGATATTGCTCATATCTAGTATAAGCAGTAGAAGGGAGAGAGAGGCGCAATTACAGGGTCTGTTGAATGGGAGAAGTTTGCTTCAAACTTTTTAGAAAGGTTATTTCCCTTGGAGTAAAGGGCATCTAAGGTGTACGAGTTTATTAATTTGAAGTAGGGAAACATGATTCTGAAAGAGTATTCTCTTAAGTTTACTCGGCTAGCCAGGTATGCTCCTAATGTGGTGTCTGATGATAGGTCTAGGATGAGTAAGTTTGTTTCTGGGATAGATGATAGCATGGTCAAGGAGTGTCGGACCACAATGTTGATTAAGGAGAAAGACGTTTCTAGGTTAATGGTCCATGCTCAATAGATTGAGGAGTAAAAACTTAAGGAAAAAAAGAGGAAGAATAAGAGAGCTAGAATAGGTATCTTTAGTTTTTCTCATTCAAGGTTAGAGGGTGGTAACCATCCTTAATTCTATCAAAAATCTTTATCCCCAGCTCTATCTTTAGCTAGTGTGCCAGTGCCAAAGTTCAGAAATAATAATCGGGATAGGGCACCAGGTTCTAAATCCCAGGGTAGTGTGAACAGTAGTCATACAAATCCTCTTTGCAAGAAATATGGTAGAACCCATCAGTGGGTTAGTCCAGTCGTCCCCCAGTTCCATCCAATCACCCAACTCTGTAGGGTTTCTCTTCTAGTGCAACAACTAGGCAACGCTCTAATGTATTTCATTCCCAACAGGATTAGTAAAGTTCTCCTGATGTGGTTACTGGTACATTACAGGTCTATTATTTACATATTTTTGCTTTGTAAGATACTGGAGCTTCTCTTTCTTTTGTAACTCCCTACATATCTATTAATTTTGGGGTCAGTCCTGAGACTTTAGTAGAACCCTTCATAGTATCCACCAAAATAGGTGTTTCTATTGTAGCCAGGCAGGTATACAAGAACTGTCCAATCACAATATCCCAGAAAGTCACCTTAGTTGATCTTATGGAGTTAGAGATGACTTATTTTGATGTCATTGTCGGCATGGATTGGCTTCACTTATGCTATGCTTTAATTGATTGTAGAAATAGAGTTGTTCATTTTAAGTTTACGAATGAACCCAGTCCTTGAAATGAGAGGTAGTACCTTAGCACTTAGGGGTCATCTTGTTATGTACCAAAGAGTGAGAAAAAGGATATCTAAGGGGAGTGTTTACCATTTTGTAAGTCAAAGATTCTATTTTAGAAAATCTCAATCTGGAGTCAGTTTCAGTAGCGAGAGAATTTCCAGATGTGTTTCGGAAAAATCTTCCCTGTGTTCCTCCCGAAAGGGAAATTGACTTTGAAATAGACCTCTTCCAGATACCTAGATTTTCTTTATTCCTCCCTATAGAATGGCTCCAGGTAAGCTTAAAGAGTTGAAAAAATAGTTGAAAGATCTGCTATTTAAGGGTTTTATCAGACCCAGTGTTTCCATATGCGGTGCTTCTATCCTTTTCGTGCAAAAAAAGACAATTCTCTTGGAATGTGTATTAATTACGATCATTTAAACAAATTCACTATCAAGAATAAGTATCCACTCCTCAGAATTAATGATTTTTTTAACAAACTTCAGGGTACCTATTACTTATATAAGATAGACTTCAGATCCAGCTATCATTAGCTCAGAGTCAGAGAATGTGATATTCCAAAAATAGATTTTAGAACTCAGTATGGTCACTTCAAATTTCTAGTCATGTTCTTTGGTCTAATGAATGCCCTAACAGCTTTCGTGGACTTGATGAATAGAGTATTCAATTAGTACTTGGACATGTTCATCATAGTCTTTATAGATGATATCCTTGTCTATTCCAGTAACAAAACTGATCATGCAAACCACCTCTGAATTGTATTGTAGACTCTTAGAGCCCATTAGTTATTTGCCAAATTTAGTAAGTGTGAGTTCTGGATAAGATCAGTAGCTTTTCTTGGCCATATTATTTTTGGTGATGGCATTAGAGTTGATTCTCAAAATATCAAAGTGAGAAACTGGCCTAGACTATTTCTCCGTCAGATATTAGGAGTTTCTTGGGTTTGGATGGATATTACAAATATTTTTTTGAATGGTTTTCATCTATTCCATCCCTATATCTAGATTAACTTAGAAGAAAGTCAAGTTTTAGTGGTCAGGTTCCTGTGAGAAGAGTTTTTAGGAGTTGAAGACTCGACTCCCCTCAGCCCCAATTTTGACTTTACTAGATGGTTCAAATGGGTTGTTATTTGTTGTGATGCTTCTAGAGTTGGTTTGGGTTGTGTTTTGATGTAGAGAGGTAAGGTCATATCCTATTCCTCTAGACAGCTTAAACCCCATGAAAAAAATTATCCTACCTATGATCTTGAGTTAGCAACTGATGTGTTTGCCTTGAAAATTTTAAGGCATTATCTTTATGGGTGCATGTTGATATGTTCATGGACCATAAAAGTTTGCATTATGTATTTTCTCAGAGAGAGTTAAATCTCCAATAGAGAAGGTGGTTGGAATTGTTGAAGGATTATGGTATGAGAGTTTTGTATCATCTGGGCAAGGTCAATGTAGTGACAGATACCCTTAGTAGATTATCTAAGAGTAGTGTGGCTCATGTTGATAATGATAAGAAGAAGTTGGTTCAGAAGGCTCATCAGTTGGCTAGGTTAGGCATTTCTTTGATTGACTCAGCTGAAGGAAGTGTATGGGTCAAGAATAGTTTGAAATCTTCTTTGGTTGCTGAAGTGAAAGAAAAGAAAGATAGGGATTCGTGTCTAATTAAGTTGAAGGAGTCAGGCAGAGATCAAAAAGTATAGGTTTTCTCCCAAGAGGGAGATTGTGTTGCATTGATAGGGTAGATTATGTATGTCGTGTGTCAATGGTTTGAGACAACGAATTATTCTAAAAACACATATTGCGTGTTACTCTATTCATCCAGGAGCCACTAAGATGTACTGTGATTTATGAGAAATCGATTAGTGTAGTGGCATGAAGAGAGATATTATAGAGTTTGTAGCCAAGTGTGCTAATTATCAACAGGTTAAGGTTGAGCTCCAAAGGCCTAGTGGCACTATGCAGGATTTCAGCATTTTTATTTGGAAGCGGAAGGAGGTGAACATGGATTTTGTGACAGGGTTGTCCCGTTCACATCGCCAGCATGATTCTATATAGGTTATTCTAGTCAGAATGACCAAAGCAGCTCATTTTTTCCAGTCCATACTTCTTTTTCAGCTGAGGACTATGCCAAGCTTTATATTAGTGAGTTGGTTAGGTTTCATGGACTCCTATTGTCCATCAATTTAGATAGAGGTACTCAGTTTACCTCACTTTTGGAAAGCTTTATAGAAGGGTCTAGGTACCTAAGTTTATCTCAGTACAACCTTTCACCCTCAGAACGATGGTCAGGAAGAGAGGACCATTCATACCTTAGAGAGTATATTGAGAGCATGTGTTATCTACTTTAAGGGTAGTTGGGATGATCACTTGTCTTTGATCAAGTTTGCCTAAAATAACAGTTATAGTTCTAGTATTAAGATAGCTCTGTTTGAGGCTCTCAATGGGAGTTGATATAGATCTCCCATTAGTTGGTTTGGGGTGGGTGAGACTACGTTAATAGGGATTGATTCTATTTTTTATACGTTAGAGAGATCTCAGTCGATTAGGGAGAGGCTTAAGACAGCCTAAAGGCATCAGAAATCCTATGCAGCTTTGAGGAGAAGAGATCTTGAGTTTGAGGTTGGTGAAAAAGTCTATTTAAGAATCTCTCCCATGAAAGGAGTAAAGAGGTTTGGAAAGAAGGGGAAGCTTAGTCCCCGATATGTTGGCCCTTACAGGATCTTGATTCGTTATGGAAAGGTAGCGTTTAATCTTAGGATGAATATCTCCCCCTTTTTATTTATGTATATTCAACCTTTAATCTCAATACCTCAATATTCTCATCTTAATCAGTCCCATTCGAGGACGAATGTTTCCAAGGGGGAGATATTATAAGATCTCATATGATCCTAGCTCTTTTTAGCTTACTATTACATGTTAAAGGGGTCAAAGACTTAAAAAATTTCACTAAGTGTTAAGAATTCATTATTTCCACAACCCTTTAAACTTCGATGATTTTACCAATTTTCAGACGGTTGTTTTCAGACACTTGTTTCCAGGTGTATGAATTAAGAGATATTCCTTTTGTATTTAAAACCTGATGGTATATTTCGTTATTTCCATATATGTTCATTACCCGTATATTATTCAGTGCTCATAGATGGGACCAGCTCATGATTTAGTTTCTAGTCACTTGTGACTGTAAGCACCGTGTGGCATCCAAGGTGTACTCCCGGGACGTTACACATACTTCCCCAAAGTACTAGGAAGATCCACTACAAAATCCTTAGCAATGTGCGCCCATTTTCACATAGGTATACGTATCCTCAAAACCAACCCCATATGACTTTGCTGTTCATAATTCACCACTAATAATTTTTACACTTGGACATATAATGACTATGTCCCTCTTCATCCTGGGACAATAATAAAGTTGTCTTGAACACGATATATCTAGGTTGTACCCGGATGAATAGAATAATGTGAATAGTTGGCCTCTAAAGGAACATCATAAATCAAATCATCAACCCTAGAAACATATAGCCTCCCCTTAAACCAAAACACCCCACTCACGTTAAAGGTGGCATCCACCACCTTCCCACATACTACTATATTCTGAAGTGCATTTAATTTTTTATCCTCAAATTGCTTAAACTTAATGGGACAATAATAAAGTTGTCTTGAACACGATATATCTAGGTTGTACCCGGATGAATAGAATAATGTGAATAGTTTGCCTCTAAAGGAACATCATAAATCAAATCATCAACCCTAGAAACATATAGCCTCCCCTTAAACCAAAACACCCCACTCACGTTAAAGGTGGCGTCCACCACCTTCCCACATACTACTATATTCTAAAGTGCATTTAATTTTTTATCCTCAAATTGTTTAACCTTAATCTTCTCAAAAATTTTCAATTTTACCTCAACACTCCACCTCTATCTGAGACCCAAAGTTGCATGCAGTAATATGCTAGAGTTTGAAATTCTCTAGATAAAGTTCTCCTGTACACCCTCAAGAATGACATACTACCCATACTTACCGCTTTTTCGCTATATGCCTGCCAACACATTGTCCTTACTCGATGGTACTAAATAATCACATTATATCCTTCAAAATCTCCATTTACCTCTGCTGCCTTGGATTTAAATAACTTTGAGTAAATGCATGTTGCAGGATATGGGTGACCTATGAAAATCTCACACTTGGCACCATAAAATTAGTGTCTCCAAATCTTTGATGCAAATACCACTGTTGCCAGCACTAGGACATGTGTTGGATAGTTCCTTGCATGAGGCTTCCGCTTCCCCAAAGGATAAGCAATGACATTTGCATCCTACATTAACACAACACCCAATCGAAAAAGTGAAGCATCACAAAATACTATAATGTCATTACCTTCAACTGATAGCGAAAGGATAGGTGTTGTAGTCAAGAATGTCTTGAGCTTTTGAAAGCTCTCCTCACATTGATCTAACAAAAAACGACATTTCCATCTCAGTCAATCTTACCAAGTACATTGCAATGGATCTAAAATTCTTGATAAACTTGTGCTAATAACTGGCAATACCCACAAAGCTTCTTACCTCAATCACTACACTAGGCCGAGTTTAATTTTTAAATGCCTTAATATTTTGGAGGTCAATCATACCCCCTTTCGAAAACCACATACCCAAAGAAGGCCATTGAAGAAAATTAGAACCCACACTTTGAGAACTTAGGAAATTGTCACTTCTTTCTTAAAATCCCCAAGACTATACATAGGTCACCTGCATGGTCCTCCTTAATCTTAGAGTAGACTAGAATATCATCAGAAAGCATAATAACAAAAGAATCCAAGAATGATTTAAGGATACCATTCATCAAGCTCATAAAGGTTGCAGGTGTTTTAGTTAGCCCAAAAGACATTACTAGAAACTCATAATGGTCATACGAAGTTCTAAAAATGGTCTTTGGTATGTCCTCCGACCTTATTTTCAAATGATGATAAGACGACCACAAATAAATCATTGAAAACACTATGCACTGTGTAACTGGTTAAACAAATCATTTATGTAAGGCATGAGATATTTATTTCTAAAAGTAACCTTATTCAATTGTCTATAATCAATGTACATGCTCAAACTAGCATCATTCTTCTTAACAAAAAAGGATCATACCCCCCTCCCCTAAGGTGAATGAAACGACCGACCCCAGACCTTATAATAATGGACATCCCAAGTCCAACCAGGACTGGGGACTACCCTTGTTACACAACCAACCACTTATATCTAGCCTTAGATGGGATGAATTTTGAACAAATAACAAGATAGCGTTATTGTTCTCACTAAGACTCTGGGATAAGGTCATGATAGTGATTAACCTAACTGAGGCCAACCATACCACACCAACTCCCCAACCATAACCAAACCATAGACCATAAACCAAAGGGAATACCAAAACATAATATAAAAATCAATCTCAAGATGAAACAACCAAAAATATCATCCAATGATGTCAGCCCACCGGCTATTCCAATGCCAACGCTGACACCAATACTGATCCCACCTATACTAACCCCCAGAAGTATCAAAAAGACTATCCAAAAGAGTAAACAAATCCGGTTGGGACATGCCCTCAACCATGGAAAAAACCAATATCCAAAACAAAAGAAAAGTATCTAAAAAAATCCATAACATGAAATAATACATTTCAAAGGGATGGAAGGTCACCACTTCAGTCCAAATGCTGATACAAAATTTGCATGCTAAGAAGGAGGAGTAGAATGGCATGTTCCTACATAGCGTGGGTATACAATCGCCAGTTGATGGGGTTATAGAATGGCCGCTAGCATGAATCTCAGGATAAGGATAAATTAATGTCATTTTAAAACCAAGTAAAACCATACATAATGCATACAACTATACATATATAAGTGCCGGTAAAGGGAACCGAGTTTAGCATGCATCTAAAACCTTTACCTGGGTTGTGTTGCTTTGTCGTTCTAACCACCCATGGGCCATATGGGTTTATTTACCCCTGCTGAATGGGCCATAGTGTCCATAG
>JAPEIP010000011.1:27446351-27460415 GCA_026120095.1 Capsicum chinense
AGCTCATTTTTTCCAGTCCATACTTCTTTTTCAGCTGAGGACTATGCCAAGCTTTATATTAGTGAGTTGGTTAGGTTTCATGGACTCCTATTGTCCATCAATTTAGATAGAGGTACTCAGTTTACCTCACTTTTGGAAAGCTTTATAGAAGGGTCTAGGTACCTAAGTTTATCTCAGTACAACCTTTCACCCTCAGAACGATGGTCAGGAAGAGAGGACCATTCATACCTTAGAGAGTATATTGAGAGCATGTGTTATCTACTTTAAGGGTAGTTGGGATGATCACTTGTCTTTGATCAAGTTTGCCTAAAATAACAGTTATAGTTCTAGTATTAAGATAGCTCTGTTTGAGGCTCTCAATGGGAGTTGATATAGATCTCCCATTAGTTGGTTTGGGGTGGGTGAGACTACGTTAATAGGGATTGATTCTATTTTTTATACGTTAGAGAGATCTCAGTCGATTAGGGAGAGGCTTAAGACAGCCTAAAGGCATCAGAAATCCTATGCAGCTTTGAGGAGAAGAGATCTTGAGTTTGAGGTTGGTGAAAAAGTCTATTTAAGAATCTCTCCCATGAAAGGAGTAAAGAGGTTTGGAAAGAAGGGGAAGCTTAGTCCCCGATATGTTGGCCCTTACAGGATCTTGATTCGTTATGGAAAGGTAGCGTTTAATCTTAGGATGAATATCTCCCCCTTTTTATTTATGTATATTCAACCTTTAATCTCAATACCTCAATATTCTCATCTTAATCAGTCCCATTCGAGGACGAATGTTTCCAAGGGGGAGATATTATAAGATCTCATATGATCCTAGCTCTTTTTAGCTTACTATTACATGTTAAAGGGGTCAAAGACTTAAAAAATTTCACTAAGTGTTAAGAATTCATTATTTCCACAACCCTTTAAACTTCGATGATTTTACCAATTTTCAGACGGTTGTTTTCAGACACTTGTTTCCAGGTGTATGAATTAAGAGATATTCCTTTTGTATTTAAAACCTGATGGTATATTTCGTTATTTCCATATATGTTCATTACCCGTATATTATTCAGTGCTCATAGATGGGACCAGCTCATGATTTAGTTTCTAGTCACTTGTGACTGTAAGCACCGTGTGGCATCCAAGGTGTACTCCCGGGACGTTACACATACTTCCCCAAAGTACTAGGAAGATCCACTACAAAATCCTTAGCAATGTGCGCCCATTTTCACATAGGTATACGTATCCTCAAAACCAACCCCATATGACTTTGCTGTTCATAATTCACCACTAATAATTTTTACACTTGGACATATAATGACTATGTCCCTCTTCATCCTGGGACAATAATAAAGTTGTCTTGAACACGATATATCTAGGTTGTACCCGGATGAATAGAATAATGTGAATAGTTGGCCTCTAAAGGAACATCATAAATCAAATCATCAACCCTAGAAACATATAGCCTCCCCTTAAACCAAAACACCCCACTCACGTTAAAGGTGGCATCCACCACCTTCCCACATACTACTATATTCTGAAGTGCATTTAATTTTTTATCCTCAAATTGCTTAAACTTAATGGGACAATAATAAAGTTGTCTTGAACACGATATATCTAGGTTGTACCCGGATGAATAGAATAATGTGAATAGTTTGCCTCTAAAGGAACATCATAAATCAAATCATCAACCCTAGAAACATATAGCCTCCCCTTAAACCAAAACACCCCACTCACGTTAAAGGTGGCGTCCACCACCTTCCCACATACTACTATATTCTAAAGTGCATTTAATTTTTTATCCTCAAATTGTTTAACCTTAATCTTCTCAAAAATTTTCAATTTTACCTCAACACTCCACCTCTATCTGAGACCCAAAGTTGCATGCAGTAATATGCTAGAGTTTGAAATTCTCTAGATAAAGTTCTCCTGTACACCCTCAAGAATGACATACTACCCATACTTACCGCTTTTTCGCTATATGCCTGCCAACACATTGTCCTTACTCGATGGTACTAAATAATCACATTATATCCTTCAAAATCTCCATTTACCTCTGCTGCCTTGGATTTAAATAACTTTGAGTAAATGCATGTTGCAGGATATGGGTGACCTATGAAAATCTCACACTTGGCACCATAAAATTAGTGTCTCCAAATCTTTGATGCAAATACCACTGTTGCCAGCACTAGGACATGTGTTGGATAGTTCCTTGCATGAGGCTTCCGCTTCCCCAAAGGATAAGCAATGACATTTGCATCCTACATTAACACAACACCCAATCGAAAAAGTGAAGCATCACAAAATACTATAATGTCATTACCTTCAACTGATAGCGAAAGGATAGGTGTTGTAGTCAAGAATGTCTTGAGCTTTTGAAAGCTCTCCTCACATTGATCTAACAAAAAACGACATTTCCATCTCAGTCAATCTTACCAAGTACATTGCAATGGATCTAAAATTCTTGATAAACTTGTGCTAATAACTGGCAATACCCACAAAGCTTCTTACCTCAATCACTACACTAGGCCGAGTTTAATTTTTAAATGCCTTAATATTTTGGAGGTCAATCATACCCCCTTTCGAAAACCACATACCCAAAGAAGGCCATTGAAGAAAATTAGAACCCACACTTTGAGAACTTAGGAAATTGTCACTTCTTTCTTAAAATCCCCAAGACTATACATAGGTCACCTGCATGGTCCTCCTTAATCTTAGAGTAGACTAGAATATCATCAGAAAGCATAATAACAAAAGAATCCAAGAATGATTTAAGGATACCATTCATCAAGCTCATAAAGGTTGCAGGTGTTTTAGTTAGCCCAAAAGACATTACTAGAAACTCATAATGGTCATACGAAGTTCTAAAAATGGTCTTTGGTATGTCCTCCGACCTTATTTTCAAATGATGATAAGACGACCACAAATAAATCATTGAAAACACTATGCACTGTGTAACTGGTTAAACAAATCATTTATGTAAGGCATGAGATATTTATTTCTAAAAGTAACCTTATTCAATTGTCTATAATCAATGTACATGCTCAAACTAGCATCATTCTTCTTAACAAAAAAGGATCATACCCCCCTCCCCTAAGGTGAATGAAACGACCGACCCCAGACCTTATAATAATGGACATCCCAAGTCCAACCAGGACTGGGGACTACCCTTGTTACACAACCAACCACTTATATCTAGCCTTAGATGGGATGAATTTTGAACAAATAACAAGATAGCGTTATTGTTCTCACTAAGACTCTGGGATAAGGTCATGATAGTGATTAACCTAACTGAGGCCAACCATACCACACCAACTCCCCAACCATAACCAAACCATAGACCATAAACCAAAGGGAATACCAAAACATAATATAAAAATCAATCTCAAGATGAAACAACCAAAAATATCATCCAATGATGTCAGCCCACCGGCTATTCCAATGCCAACGCTGACACCAATACTGATCCCACCTATACTAACCCCCAGAAGTATCAAAAAGACTATCCAAAAGAGTAAACAAATCCGGTTGGGACATGCCCTCAACCATGGAAAAAACCAATATCCAAAACAAAAGAAAAGTATCTAAAAAAATCCATAACATGAAATAATACATTTCAAAGGGATGGAAGGTCACCACTTCAGTCCAAATGCTGATACAAAATTTGCATGCTAAGAAGGAGGAGTAGAATGGCATGTTCCTACATAGCGTGGGTATACAATCGCCAGTTGATGGGGTTATAGAATGGCCGCTAGCATGAATCTCAGGATAAGGATAAATTAATGTCATTTTAAAACCAAGTAAAACCATACATAATGCATACAACTATACATATATAAGTGCCGGTAAAGGGAACCGAGTTTAGCATGCATCTAAAACCTTTACCTGGGTTGTGTTGCTTTGTCGTTCTAACCACCCATGGGCCATATGGGTTTATTTACCCCTGCTGAATGGGCCATAGTGTCCATAGCCGCATGACCAGAGAATATTCTATGGGATGACTACTATATCCCCCAATATAAAATGTGACACACGCATATGGTCATCAATACCCCTCATATCTACAAATATGAATTTTCGATTTTGGTCCCCCGGGACCACTCTTTCCACGGCTTAGGTACGCACCCCGCCATTAATGCCCAATTAAAATCATGTCCAAACAATCCATTTACCATTTATTAAACAAGGCCAATATTGGTGGTATCATCATACCACCCCTAACTTGCAAGTAATACCCATAGCCAAACCATTTAGGTTAAGGGAACCGTAGGTTCCCTTCCAGTTACCATATTAAATCTACTTGGGAGACTTCCATGTTCTGTACAAGCATAACCATTTAGCCTTTAGCCTTTCCAAACCATTTAAACCATGTACAAAATCCTTTAGCAACTTTAAAACATGCAAGAGTTCCATTAAAAGAAGTCAATCCAATGAACATATCTTTATAAGCATTTTATCAAACACATTGGGGGCATAATATAATCAAAAGATCATTAAACCATTGCCATGTAATCTAATTGTCCAAAACCACCATTGATGCATATAAAAGAATATGTAAGACCATAGGAAACCATAACTAAGTATTCAGGATCAAAACCCCCAAATAATAGTAGAAAACCGTAATCATCAAATAGTAAAACCATGAAATCGATCATATAAACCATACCTTTAGCTGAAATTACAGCCAAGGAAGAGAATCACACCTTATACCAAAGAAATGATGGAAGGAAATCACCAAGACCATCCCTAAGGAAATCCATAAGATAAAACTCTAGCCTTCTTGCCCCAAAAGCTCTTGAGAGAATTATGAGATGTTTTGGAATAGTTTCTAAGTGTTAATGAATAGAATAATAGGGTAAATAACCTCCTACATGTATTAGAAGTTATGGGTCCTAGGTAAGGTAAGTAGGGAAATGTCCAGAATACCCCCACTTAAATACCTTAAAAACGTATCATAGGGATACGACTGACCCATACGAGTCGTACCCACCTATACGATCAGTACCCACCACTCATATCCAAGCCTCAACCCTTGGATCAAATATTATCCAATATACGACTCATCCAACCAAGTCATAACCATAGCATACGATCTGTACCTATAATCCGTATCCCTGACAGAATAAAATACCAGGAATATAAAACACTGTCCACCATATGATTCCTTGATATGACTCGTACCTAGCCCTCCGACTCATACCACTAAGTTTTACCCATTCCAGTGACCAAAATCAACCCACCAACTAACACTAGTCAGCATACAGCTAGTTCCCATTAGTCGTATTAGGTTCGAAGAATGGATTTTTAGGAAATTTTCTAAGGGTCAAAACCCAGGATGTTTTAGTCTCCCCGACTAGGAACATTCATCCCGAAATGATGGACAAGGTAGGGGTAACCACAGATAGAGTCACTTGCATTATCAAACATCCCTTCAACAATGTTTGAAATCAAAAAGCAAAGATGTTAATCTTTCCTATAACGAACTCACAAAATAAAGATGTTTTCAAGACATATACCTTCCATACGAATCCCAGGAGCAGAAAACAAATGAGGAAACTTAGACTTTATGTCCTCTTCCACTTCCTTAGTAGCTTTTTCCACCTTATGGTTCTATTATATTTACTTAACCAAAGTCACATCCTTAGTCCGAACCAATGAACTTGCCTATTTAATATCTCAATATGGACCTCTTTACAAGATAGAGAATCTGAAATACCCAATCCTGTCAAAGGAACAACCAAAGAAGGATCACCAAGATACTTTCTCAATATAAAAACATGAAATACCAGATGAACCAAACTTAAGCTAGATGGAAACTCCAACTCATAAGTAACATTTCTAACTCTACACAAAAGCATATAAGGACCAATGAATCGAGGACTGAGTTTTCCCTTATTTCAAAACTACACTACTCTCTTTATGAGAGATACCTTGAGGAACACCCTATCCCCAACCTCAAACTCCAAGTCTCTATGCCTAATATCCTCATAGGACTTTTGGTGACTTTGGGCAGCTTTAAGCCTACCCCAAATCACCTTAACCTTCTTTATCGCTTGATAAACCAAATCCGAACCAAACATGTCTGCTTCTCCAAGCTCAAACTACCCAATAGGAAATCTACAACTCCTACCAAACAATACCTCAAAAGGATGCATACCAATACACAAATGATAGCTATTCTTGTAAGCAAACTCTACCAAAGGTAGATGCTTAACCCAATTGCCACCATAGTCAATCACACAGGCCCAAAGCATATCTTCTAATGTCTTAATACTTTCTCCACTTTCCTATCCAACTGTGGATGAAAAGAAGTACTCAGACTAATCTTAGTCCTCAACTCTCTCTTGAAAGACCACTAGAAATAAGACGTAAACTGCGTACCACGATAAAAAATAATCAAAACAAGTACCCCATGCAGCTTCACAATCTCCTGAAGATACAACTGCGCATAATTCTCTACTGAATAGGTAGTTTGCACTGGCAAGAAATGTGCAGACTTGGTCATCCTATCCATAATGACCCAAATCGGATTATACTAATTTTGAGATTGAGAAAGATCAATAACGAAGTCCATATTGATCCCTTCCCACTTCCATTCAGTTAAATCAATTTCTTTATACAACCCTCCTGGCCTTATGTGATCGACCTTAACCTTTTGACATATGATACACTTGACCACAAAATCAACCACATCCCTATTTATACCATTCCATTACTAGATATCCTTGAGATCATGATACATCTTAGTTGAGCCAGGATGAACAACATAGCATGACTCATGCGCCTCAGCCAAAAACCTTTACTGTAGCCCATTGATATCAGGAACACATAACCTCCCTTAGTACCGTAAAGTAACATTACTATTGATCTCTAACACCACTACCTTTTGCCCACCAACATCACCCTTGATTTTCATTAAGACAGGATCTAGCACTTTATTCTCCTTAATCTCTGCACCAAAAGATGATCAAACCATTTCTTGTACCATCACACCACCATCCTTAGAGACCAAAAGATGAACTCCAAGATTATCCAAGTGGTGAATATCCTATACCAATTCCCTCTTGCCTTTCTTTACGTGAGCCAACTCCACATGGATAACCTACTAAGAGCATCAGTAACTATATTACCCTTACCAAGGTGGTAGTGAAGGCTCATATCATAATCCTTGAGAAGCTAAAGACATCTCATCTGACTAAGATTAAGCTCTTTCTAAGTGAACACTTAATGAAGGCTATTGTGATTAGAAAAGATATCCACGTGAACACCATTCAAATAATGCCATTATGTTTTCAAAGAAAACATAACCGCCAACAACTCCAATTCATGTGTAGGATAATTCCTCTCATGTACCTTCAACTGCCTGGAAGTATAGGTAATCACCTTCCCATGCTACATCAAAACACAACCAAGCCCTACCCGAGATGTATCATAATAAACCAAAAACCCATCATTGCCTTTTGGTGAAGTCAGGATTAGATCCGAAGTCAACTTATCTTTCAACTTCTCAAAACTCCCTTCACAAGTATCCGACCTAGAAAACTTAACCTTCTTCTGACTCAACTTAGTCGAAGGAGCATCCATCAAAGAAAAGCTTTCCATAAACCACCTATAATACATGTCTAAACCCAAAAAGCTCCAAATATCGAATAAAGTAGTGGTCTTAGGCCACCTCTTCACCACAACAACCTTCTACAGATCTACCATGATCCCTTTACTAGAAATATTATGGCCCAAAAAAGTCACAACGTTCAATCAGAACTCATACATAGAGAACTTAGCATATAACGGTTGCTCCTTTAAGGTCTGCAACATCACACAGCAGTGATTATTATTATCCACCTCACTCTTTGAATAAACCAGAATGTCATTAATAAACACAATTACAAAGAGATCCAAATACTGCCTGAACACCCTGTTCATCAAGCCTATAAATGCTGCTGGAGCATTAGTCAACCCAAATGCCATCACTAAGAACTCAAAATTCCCATACCAAGTATGAAAAAATGTCTCAAGGATATCCACCTCCCTAATTTTAAGTTGATAGTACCTAGACCAAAGATCTATCTTAGAGAAGTACTTGGCACCCCCTAACTAGTCAAACAAATCATCTATCCAAGGAAGAGGATACTTGTTCTTGACCATCACCTTGTTCAAATGCCTATAGTCAATGCACATCCGAAGGAAACCACCCTTCTTGCACACAAACAATATCGGTGCACCCCATGGAGAAATACTACGACAAATAAACCCCTTATATAGAAGATCATTATGTTTCTCCTTAAGTTCCCTAAACTTAGTTGGAGCCATTCCATATGAAGGAATAGAAATTGGATGAGTGTTCGAAAGAAATTCAATACCAAACTCTATTTTTCTATCTGGGGGAACACCAGGAATATCATCTAGAAAGACCTCTAGAAACTCATTAACCATAGGGATCGAAGACAAAAAAAGACCTTCTGAGTTAGAATCTTTAACCCAAACCAAGTGATAAAGACAACCCTTAGAGATTAACCTCTTAGCTCTAAGATAAGAAATAAACCCTCCCTAAGAGCTAAGGAACTACCTGCACATTCTATAACCGGTTCACTAGGAAACTTAAAGATAACCCTACAGGTCCGGTAATCCACAGACGCATAATAAGAATGCAACCAATCCATACTTAGAATTACATCAAAATTTAATATATCTAACTCAAACAGATTCGCCATGGTGTTTTTGCTACCAACAAATATCACACACCCCCTATAGACTCTCTTAGCAATAACTGAGTCATTTACCAGGATTGAAATAGAGAAAGGATCCAAGATAACATTCAGATCAAAACCAAAAGACACTGCCATATGTGGAGTCACATAAAAAAGAGTGGACCTCGAATCAAGAATAGTATATATCATGAGAGAAAAGTTGTAATGTACCAATAACAACATCAAGTGATGCCTCAGATTTCTATTGGGACACTAAAGCATACAACCTATTCTAACAAACCCTAGAGATAGGAATAGCAACAAAAGCAAATGCCACCCCATCAAGTGTAGGAACATAAGATAAAGCCATGGGAATATTATTTGCCCTGGTAGCAACCTTATTGACTAGAAAATCTCTGAGCCGATGTCCTACCTGGCCATACTTGAAGTATTTTTCCCTTCCTTCCTTACAATAGCTCCAATGAGGACAACCATAGAATCGACAAAAAGGATATAAAAAAATTAAATGACCTCTACTCGCCTGAGATTAGGAAACCTATGCCTAAGAATTATCACCACCTTGATGACACGTGCCTCTTGAATGATAAGGAGCACTAGCAGAAAAGGAGCCAGAACTTTCCTACTTCTATTTTTGCCACTTGCCACCATCTCGACCACCCTGAGAAGGGATATCTCCCTGATGAAAAAACCTGCTCCACTTTTCCTACCTATCCTAAGCTCTGCCTGCTTTCTCTTCTCATTTTCAACCTACTGCATGTGAACAATTAACCTTGAGATGTCTATATCTTTAATCAACAAGGTAGTCTTTCTCTGCAAAATAAAATCTCTATTCAACCTAGAAGCGAATTTCCTTATTTTTTACCTTATATTAGCCACCAAATCAGGAACATACCTTGATAGCTAATGGAACTTCAAAGAATATTCCTTTACAAATATCCTCCCCTGCCTGAGGTTTAAAAACTCCTCCATCTTTGCTTCCCTCAACTCTTGAGGAAGGAACCAATCCAGGAAGGCATTAGAAAAGGCCTCCCATAACCCTTCCTCTTACATATCACTTCTATCCCTATCCCACTCCTCATACCACTGATCAGCAACATTCTTAAGTTGATAAGCAGCAAAGTTAACCCTTTCTACATTTGTAGCCTACGTCACCTAAAAGATCTTTTCCATCTTATCTAAGAAGCCCTATGGATCCTTCTCCACCATCACTCCAGTAAAAGATGGAGGACTTTTCATGACCCGAGGCTAACCCCTAATCACAACAATGGTGCTTACGGACATAAATGACCATAAGAGAACCCATAAGCTGAAACCTGTTATGAGCACTGCATAAATTGATAAATAAAGACATATGAAAAAATAAAAAATGATGCCATAAGGTTTTAAATACTTAAAAGATAGTTGAGTTCGCAAGATTAAAGCATGTGCAAAAATTACTGAAATCCAACCGATAAGTCTGATAAACTAACTCAATGTCTGAATGTCTGAAAATCCTATAACTGACTGACTGTGGAGTTGATGGGACAAACACCCAACTAACTCCAACTGACTATAAAAAAGAGATACTGAAATAACGGAATAAAAGATAAACTTGTCCTCGAAGGATGAGGACTCATTACTATTTTTGTTGTAGTAACACTGACCTTATCTAAGCGTGGTTAAGAAATTGAGCCTTTGAACCTATAATATAAGACATCATAGCATGAATAAAAGTAAGTGTTGCTACTTTGAATATACTGGCATATGAGATAAGGTTAGGCTATAGTACAAGGGTAAACTGTGCATAAAGTAATGACAGACTGAGTAGCATGAAATAATTGAATACTGAATTAAGACTGTTGGAGGAATTAACTAGCCGATATACCCCATTATAAGCTAATCGGGGTCCAACCTATACATTAGTTGGAAGGGTGCCAGTACCATGCCACGGGTACTAACACATGGTTGTGTGGATCCACTAAAATAGTGTCTCGAAGGACTAGGGAGTTAGTCCTAAACTGGTGGGTGACCCCTAAGAGAATGTCAGTCCTAAAATGGTGGGTAACATCTTAAAGAATGTTAGTCCTAAATTGGAGAATGATATCTCATAATCCTACGCTGGTTATGTAGTTTTGGAACTTAGGGACTACTTCTAAGGACACAGTCCTAACTAGAGGTTGAGCCGCCATCCATAGGTTTGCTCTGTGCTAAATCCTACTCCCAACTAAACTAACTCTGATTACTAGACTCAACTAAGCTTAATTGAATAACTGATCATAAATAACTGACTGAATGATAATGCTCATGGTATATCTAAATTCATTTTGAAGATACAAAAATTATATAAATAGATAAGTATCGGGTGATCATAACCCACCAACACTAAATGGAAATAATAATAAGGACATATGAACGCTTTAAAAACCATAATAAAGGATCATTATTCAAAACCCATCACTTTGGCATTTCATCAAACACATGAGAGTTATGAACTTGAATATGGAAATAGGTAAATCATGTGATAATAACATAATTACAATACTAAAATCATGAGTTAGGGATTTAACATGAAAATTTTATCATTTAAACATGTAAAAGCTCATTCTATCAAAACACTTGATAAATTGAAATTCATAAGGGCTTCATGGAGATAGTTCATCATAAACATGTAAAATTCATCATTTAGAACTTAAAAATGGATTCTTGGACTCCATGGTTGAAAAGGGACAATGGATGAACAACAAACATACCTTAAATTTTAAATCTTGAAAGAGAAACACAAATCTTTAAGCTTCCTTGAAGGTTCTTGGATTTGGGAATTTTATTTCTTGGTTTTCTTGAACAGAAGGTAATTGAATTTAATGAACTTGGGGAATGATTAGGGTTTCTTTGAGAGATGAATTGTGGAAAATGGGCATATAATGCCCTAACTAAAGATTTAATTCATATTTTTATGAATTAGATAGATGGGAAAGGACAAGGTTTCCCCTCAGACATTTAAATTCACAACTAGAATGCAGATTAAAGGCTCGTGTGACACAGTGAAGGGCTCATTGCTATACCCACTGAAACATGCCACTATCTTGGTGAGGTTCTGGAATTGAAATAAAAACACGACCCAATCCTCATCCAAAAAATCTAAATCCTTCCCGAGATATGCTCCTTACACCCCTGAACATGAATTAACTCAAAAAACTATGTCTCGAGGTTAGGGAGATTAATTTAAAAATCCTCAAAGCAAAGAGGCCTAAAATAACAATAAGTCCCCAACACTTAGTAATTTTTTCAGGATTTAAGCCTCTTATGCATGCAAATAGGAGCTTCACTAAGCTAAGTATAATATGGGGTACTACAGTATCTCCTCCTTGGGAACATTTATCCTCAAATGAGAGTGATTAAGCTGAAAATAATAGGAAAACTGAAATCACATAATGAACATGCATAACTAAAAACCTGATTACATGACTGGGCCTGAAACATGATACATGACTGCACTGAATTAATGAATGCATGCAAAGACATAAGAATGATTATATAGCTTAGACTGAGAATGTAAAAGAGTTAATCTTACAAGAATCATTAGCTTAAGTTGAGTCTGAGTTTTTGGAGAAAAGGTGAGGGTACTTGGTATTCTATCTTCTTCTACTTCCCAAGTGGCTCCCTTAACAGACTAATTTCGCTAAAGTGCTTTGAACAAGAGAACTTTTTGTTCCTTAGTCTTCGAATCTGATGATCAAGGATCTCGACTAGGATTTCTTTGTAAGAAAGGCTATCCTGAACATTCAAACTTTCAATTGAAATGACTACAATTGGGCCACCAATACACTTCTTTAACAGAGAAACATAAAACACTGGATGCACTGATGCTAAATCTATAGGTAGCTCAAGCTCATAAGCTACCTTCCTAAAATGGCTCAAGATTCTGCAAGAGTCCATATATTGGGGACTAAGTTTATCCTTCTTGCCAAATCTCTTCGCTCCTTTAATTAGAGAGATTTTCAAACAGACCAAATAACCAACCTAAACTCAAGGTCTTTTCTTCTCACGTCTGCATAGTATTTCCAATTACTTTGGGCTATCTTAAGCCTCTCCCTAATCAACTAAACCTTCTCTATTGCCTCAAACACCGAATTTGGTCCTATCAAAGCAACCTCACCTGCCTCAAACCAACCAATAGGAGATCCATATCTCTTCCCATAGAGATTCTCAAATGGCGCCATCTAAATATTAGAGTGATAACTGTTATTGTAGGCAAACTCGATCATTGGTAAATGGTTATCCCAACTAACCTTAAAGTGAAGAACACACGACCTCAATAAATCCTCTAGGGTCTAAATGTTCCTCTCTTCCTGACAGTCTATTTGTCGATGGAAAGTTATATTGAGATGATCATGGGTACCAAGACCCTTCTGAAAAACTCTCAAAAAGTAAGAGGTAAACTGAGTACCTCTATCTAAAATGATAGATGACAGGACTCCATTCAACCTAACCAACTCTATAATATAGATCTTGGCATAATAATCATCAGAAAAAGAAGTATGAACTGGCTAGAAATAGGTTGATTTGGTCATTCTATCTACAATCACCCTTATCGAATCATGTTGACAATGCGTATGAGGAAAACCCATCACAAAATCTATGTTTACCTCTTCCTACTTCCAAGTTAGGATGTTGAACTCCTATAATGTCCAACTAGGCCTCTGTTGTTCAACCTTGACTTGCTGCAGTTAGAACACTTTGCAAAAAACTCTGCAATATCCCTCCTTATACCACTCTACAAATATATTTCCTGCAAGTCACGATACATCTTAGTGGCTCCAGGGTGCAAAGAGTTGCGTGCACCATGCGCTTCTACCAAAATCCTTTATCTCAAACCATCAACACATGGCACACACAGCCTACCCTAACATCGCAACACACCATCTCCCCCTTAGGAGAAAACCTCTACTTTCTGATCTCTAACTGATATCTTCAACTTAACGAAACTAGGATCCTTATTTTGTTTCTCCTTTACTTGGGCAACTAGAGAAGATTTTGAACTATTCTAAACGAAAACACTACCTTCAACTGAATCAACTAAGCTAACACCTAATCTAGAAAACTGATAAACCTCCTGAGCTAACTTTTTCTTATCATTCTCAACATGAGCAACACTACCTATAGACAATCTACTAAGGTCATTTGCCGCTATATTAGCCTTACCAGGATGATACAACACACTCGTATAATAATCTTTTAATAATTCTAATTACCTTCTCTGATAAAGATCTAAATCTTTCTGAAAAAACACATACTTCAAAGTTTTGTGATCCATTAACATATCAACATTCACCCCATACAAATAGGGCCTCTAAATCTTCAAGGGAAAAACAACAGTTGCTAACTCAAGATCATAGGTAGG
>JAPEIP010000011.1:27460515-27475925 GCA_026120095.1 Capsicum chinense
TTTCTTATCATTCTCAACATGAGCAACACTACCTATAGACAATCTACTAAGGTCATTTGCCGCTATATTAGCCTTACCAGGATGATACAACACACTCGTATAATAATCTTTTAATAATTCTAATTACCTTCTCTGATAAAGATCTAAATCTTTCTGAAAAAACACATACTTCAAAGTTTTGTGATCCATTAACATATCAACATTCACCCCATACAAATAGGGCCTCTAAATCTTCAAGGGAAAAACAACAGTTGCTAACTCAAGATCATAGGTAGGGTAATTATTTTCATAGGGTTTAAGCTGTCTGGAGGCATAGGCTATGGTGTTACCTCTCTGCATCAATACACAACCAAGGCCAACTATGGAAGTATCACAGTACACAATAAACCCATCTGAACTATCTAGAAAATTCAAGACTGGGGCTGAGGTGAGTTGAGTCTTCAACTTTTGAAAACTCTTTTAACCAAAATCTAACCACTAAAGCTTGACTTTACTCTGAGTCAATCGATATATTTGGGATACAATATATGAAAAACTTTCAACAAAGCATCTGTAATAGCAAGCCAAACCTAAGAGATATCTGATAGAGACATGGGTCTGGGCCAGTTTCTTATGGCTTTGATCTTTTAAGGGTCAAATCTAATGCCATAACTAAAAAGAATATGGCCATGGAAAGCTACTAATCTTAGCCAAAACTCGCACTTACTGAATTTAATGAATAACTGGTGGTCTTTAGCAGTATGCAATACAATTCTGAGATAGTCTGCATAATCATTTCCACTACGGGAATAGACAAAAATATCATCAATAAAGAAGATGATGAACATATCCAAGTACTACTTGAACACTCTGTTCATCAAGTCCACAAAATTTGTTGGGGTATTCGTTAGTCCAAAAGACATAACTAGAAATTCAAAGTGACCATACTGAGTTCTGAAAGCTATTTTTGGAATATCACATTCTCTGACCCTAAGCTGATGATAGCTAAATTAGAGGTCTATCTTAGAGAAATAACTAACACCTTGAAGTTGGTCGAACAAGTCATCAATCCTGGGAAGTGGGTATTTACTCTTGATTGTGACTTTGTTCAACTAACTGTAATCGATGCATATTTTGATAGAACTGTCTTTCTTATGCATGAAAAGGACTGAAGCGCCCCATGGGGAAAAACTAGGCCATATGAATCCCTTATCCAAGAGATTTTTCAACTATTCTTTCAACTCTTTTAGCTCAGTTGGAGCCATTCTCTAAGGTGGAATAGAGATAACTTGGGTATCTGGAAGAAGATCTATTTCAAAGTCAATTTCTCTTTCGAGGGGAACTCCATAAAGATCTTCAGGGAACACATCTGACATTCCCTTACTACTGAAACTGACTCAAGACTTAGGGTCTCAGAACTAAATTCTTTGAATCGAACAAGATGATCTATGTACCCCTTAAATATCATTTTTCTTTCCTTAAGATATGACATAATTTTCCCCCTAAGCACTGAAGTACTACCCCTTCATTCAATAATAAGTTCATTCGGGTACTGGAATTGAACGACTCTGTTTCTGCAATCAACTGAGGCATAACATGAGTAGAGCCAATCTATACCGAGAGTGACATCAACATCAGTCATATCTAACTCTACAAGGTCAACTGAGTTGACTTTCAGAGATATTATGATTAAACAGTTCCTGTATACCTGCCTGGCTATAATAAAGACACCTATTGAAGTAGACACTAAGAAGGGTTCTGCTAAAGATTTGGGAATGATACCAAAATCAACTACTATATAGGGGGTTATAAAGGAGAGCAAAGTACTATGGTATAATAAATCATAAACATGAAGGTGAAAGACTTGTAACGTACTTGTAACCATATCAGGAGATCTTTCCTGATCATGACATTTCTAAAGTTCATATAGCCTGTTCTAGCATTGTCCACTGTGGCACTGGAAGTAGTGCCCTGCCGAGTCAGGCGACCTACTTGAGATGATGACAAATTGGACTAGCCCTGCTAGCAAAAATACTTTCCCTTATAAGGAATTACTCGACATTACTTGATCCTGTAGCCTAGCTTACCAAACCCAAAACATACATCACTGCCAGCTTTACACTTACCCTAATGATTCCTATCACATTTCCCAAAGAAAAAATTAGTACGGCCATTGTTCACACTATCCTAGGGCTTAGAGCTTGGTGCCCTATCCCAAATTTCATTCCTTAACTTTAGTACTGGAGTGCTAGATGAAGATGGGAATGGGGATAAAACTTCTGACAAAACTGAGAATGATTACCACCCTCTGATTTTGGCTGAGAAAAATTAAAGCTATCTGTTCTAGCCCTAGATATGTCCATCTCATTAATCAACATGGAAGTTCTACACTCCTTGACAATACTATCAGCTATACCAGAAGCAACCTTACCTATTCTAGACCTACTATCAGCCACCACTGAAGCAGCATACCTCGCCAACTAAGTAAACTTAAGCGAATACTCCTTCACACTCATATTACCCTGATTCAAATTAATAAACTCTAGCATATTAGATTCCCTCAACTCTAAAGGATAAAACCTATCTAAAAAGGTCATGGAAAACTCCTCCCACTCTACAGGGCATGCCTCAGCACCTCTATTCTCCTTACACTACTTATACCACATATGAGCTACATCCCGCAGATGGTAAGCAACTAAATTTACACTCTCACTTAAAGTTACACCCATAATATTAGTCATATTCTAAACCATATCAAGAAACTCTAACGGATCCTTCTTCAACTTGGATCTCGAAAACAAAGGGGGATTCATTCAGGTAAAATCCTAAACCCTAGTTGCAGCTGTATTTGCCACTAGATTAGTTGGGGCAATAGTCTGCCAATTATTTTGAGCAGCTACTGAATGAGCTAAGGTAGTGAAGGAACCTCTAAATTCATCTTGGGAGACATGCTCATTCAGGGGATCTTCCTGAACAGTTGGTGGTGCAGGCTTGTTCCCATTCCTTCTTCCGTTATTTTTTTTGGGAGAAATTTTTCTATAAATAAATAAAGGGTGGATTAGAAAGAAAGTTTAAATAGATCTCATGCTCACTCGGAAAACATGAATACTAAAATAAGGAAAACTTTTCCTAAAACATCTTGTAGCATGTTGTCCATAAGTGAGGTGCGCTTCACAACCATGCACAAGACTCTACTTAATGTATCTTTCAGACTCTTTAAGACACTGTAAAACCTTAGGATATGGTACTAAATTTTTTCATAACCAGAGGCTAATCCCTGGTAATGACAATGATGTTTACGATCATAAATGACCACAAGCTAACCCATAAGCTAGTATCTGCTATGAGTATTGCATAAACTAATAAGTAAAGACATATGCAGAAATAACTAATAATTCCATAAGGTTTTAAATACTGAAAGTACAACTGACTTCACAAGATTAAAACATGTGCAAAAAATACTAAAATCCAACTGATAAGTCTGATAAACTAACTGACTATCTGAATGTCTAAAAAGCCTCTAATTGATTGACTATGGAGTTGATGGGACAAACCCGCAACTAACTCCTAATAAAGAGATATTGAAATAACTGAATAAGATATAAACTTTTCCTCAAAGGATGAGGAATCACCACTACTGTTGCTACTGTAACACTGAACTTATCTAAGTGCGATTAGGAAATTGAGCGTCCGAACCTATGCTACAAGACATCATAGTGTGAAGAAAATTTTGTAGTCAGTACTTTGAATACACTGGTATAGAAGATGAGGTTAGACTGTAATTCAAGGGTTAACTGCGCATGAAGTAATGACTAATTGAATAACATGAAATAACTTAGTAGGGATGCGTGGAATAGATGCACAAAATGTATAAGACCTATAAACTCTAAGAGTGCATGACCAAACATATATTATTTCTGAGATGATCTGTAAGCTGAAATACTGAAATCTAATAACTAAATAACTAGAAATTTGTATACTTTGGTCAAGCAAAACTGAACTGAATTCTGTACTGAATACTGAACTGAGACTGTGAGTGGTATCATATAACCGACATGCCTCAATCTAAGCTAATTAGGGTCCAACCTGTACCCCAGTTAGAAGGGTGTCAGAAATGCCCCATGGGTACTTACACACGGCTATGTGGATCCACTAAACTGGTATCCTGAAGGACTAAGGAGTCTATCCTAAACTAGCAGGTGACTGCTAAGAGAATGTCAGTCCTAAATTGGCGGGTGACATCTTAGATAATGTCAGTCCTAAAATGGTAGGTGACATCTTATAATCCTATAATGGCGACATAGTTTTGGAACTTAGGAATTTCTTCTGAGGACCTAGTCCTAGATGGAAGGTAAGCCCCCATCCCTAAGTTTGCTCGGTGCTAAATCGTACTCCCAACTGAACTAATTCTGATTATTGGACTGAACTAAGCTTAAATGAATAACTGATGATAAATAAATGACTAAATGATAATGCTCATGGTATATATGAATTCATTTTGAAGATACTGAAATTATGTAAACAACTAAGTATCGGGTGTTCATAACCCACCAACACTGAATGAAAATAACAATAAGGACATATGAAAGCTTTATAAACCATAATAAAGGATCATTATTCAAAATCCATCACTTTGTCATTTCATCAAACACATGAGAGTCATGAACTTGAACATGGGAATGGGTAAATCATGTGATAATAACATAATTACAATACTAAAATCATGAGTTAGGGATTTATCATGAAAATTTCATCATTTAAGCGTGTAAAGGCTTATTCCATCAAAAGACTTGAAAACACAATACATAAATCAAAATTCATATAAGCTTCATGGAGATAATTCATCAAAAACATGTTAAATTCATCATTTAGAACATAAAAATAGATTCTTTGACTCCATGGGTGAAAAGAGCCCATGTATGAACATCACACATACCTTAAATCTTAAATCTTGAAAGAGAAACACAAATCATTAAGATTCCTTAAAGGTTTTTAGATTTAGAAACTTTATTTCTTGGTTTTCTTAAAGTGGAGGTAATTGAATTTGATGAACTTTGGGAATGATTAGGTTTCTTTGTGAGGAGAATGGTTAAAATAGGCATATAACGCCCTAACTGAAGCTTTAATTCGAGTTATGAAATGGATTGAGGGGAAAAAACAAGGTTGCCCCTCAGATATTTAAATTTACAACTGGAATGTGGATTAAAGGCTCACTGTGATACAGTGAAGGGCTCATCGCTATACCCACTACGACGCGCCACTATCATGGTGAGGTTCTGGAATTGAAATCCAAACACGACCCAACCCTCATCTGAAAAATCCAAAACTTCCCGAGCATGCTCCTTACACACCTGAATATGAATTAACTAAAAAACCTATGTCTCAGGGTCAGAAAGATCAATTTAAAAATGCTCAAAGTTAAAAGGCCAAAAATAAGACTGAGTCCCTAACACTTAGTGAAATTTTCAGGCTTTAAGCCTCTTATGCAAGCATCTTGAATCTAAACTTAGCTAAGTATAATCAGGGGGGGTATTATAGGACCTATCTTCATAAATTGAACAACCTTTTTGGCCTTAGCAGATAAAACACCAGTCGAACCCTGGTCAACCTGAGTAGCAATGAATTAGGTAATAACATGGATAGACTGATGAAATTCTGCATTCGTCATGTTTCCCTGAGGGACCTAAGAAGAACTAGATAGAATACAAAGAACTCCAGCACCATCAGGAATAGGACCATGAGATCGAAGATGTACTCTAGACATAGGACGTACCCCTTCAGCATTATCCTGAGATGGGACGTAAGAATTTCCTAATGTTCCTAATCTAGGAGGCATGATATGAAATACGAACAAACAAGGATAAGTTGAGATTCCAGGATTGAGAACTCAAGCATGAAGATAGAATACAAAGAAGGTGAAACATTCTTAAATGTCTTGCAGCCTCTCTCTTATGAGTGTGGTATGCTTCACACCCCTAAAACAGACTCTACTAGACATGTCTTTGTGGACTTCCCAATTGACCATGAACCTAGGCTCTGATACCAACTTGACACTACCTGACCTCGAGCCTTACCATAATGGGAATTCCAAGTCCAACCAGGACCGAGGACCACCCCCTGTTACCCAACTAACCACCTATATCCATCTTTAGATAGGCTAAATTTTAAACATATATGAAGATAGCTTTATTGTTCTCATTAAAACTTTGGGATAGGGTCACGACTGTGACCGACCCAACCGAGTCCAACTGTACCACACCAACAGCCCATCCATACCAAACCAAACCACAGACCATAAACCAAAAAAAATACCAAAATATAATATAAAAGTCAATCCCAAGATGTAATATGATGGAACAACCAACAATATCATCTAATGATGTCAGCCCACCAACTTATTTAAATACCAAGTCCGACACTAATATCGATCCCGTCTATACCAACCACCATAAGTATCACAAAGCCTCTATCCAAAAGAGTTAACAAATCAGGTTGGGACATGTCCCCAACCATGGCACAAACCAATATCCTAAATAAATGAAAAGTGTCTAAATTAATCCATAATATGAAATGATGCATTCTGAAAGGTTGGAAGCTCACCATTTCAGTCCAAATGCTGCTACCAAATCCACATGCTAAATAGGAGGAGTAGAATGGCTGATTCCTGCATAGCGTGGGTATACAGCTGCCAGTAGATGAGGTTAACGAATGTCCATAAGCATAAATCTCAAGATAAGGATAAAATAATATTAGTTATAAAATCAAGTAAAACCATCCATAATGTATGCAAATATACAAATATAAGTGTTTGGAAAGTGTATCGGGTTTAGCATGAATCTAAAACCTTAATCTGGGTTGTTTAACTTAGCCATCCTAACCATCCACGGGCCATATGGGTTTATCTCCCCCTGATGAAAGGGCCCAGTGTGTGTAGCCACACAGCCAGGGAATATCCCATGGAATGACTAGTAAATCCCGCAATATAAAATACGACTCATTCGCATGGTCATCAAGACCTCTCATATCGATAAATATGAGTTTTCGATTTTGGTCCCCCCCGGACTACTACCTTTCACGGCTTAGCTACATACCCCGCCATTAATGTGCAATTAAAACCATGTCCAAACAATCCATTTACCATTTATTAACCTAGGCTAATATTGGTGGTATCATCATACCACTCCTTACTTACAAGTAATATCCATAGCCAAACGATTTAGGTTAAGGGGAACTTAGGTGCCCTTCCAATTACCATATTAAATCTACATGGGAGACTTCCGTGTTCTCCACAATCATAAACATTTAAGCCTTTAGCCTTTTCAAACCATCTAAACTATGTACAAAATCCTTTAGCAAGTTTAAAACATATAAGAGTTCCATTAAAAGAAGTCAATGCAATGAATATATCTTTGTAAGCATTTTATCAAATACCTTAAGGGTATAATATAATCAAAACCAAATCCAAAGACCATTAAACCATTAACATGTAATCCAATTGTCCAAAAACACCATTCATGCATATAAAAGCATAAGTAAAACCATAGAAGACCATAACTATACATTCAATATCAAAACCCCCAAATAATAATTAAAAACCATAATAATGAAATAGTAAAACCATGAAATCGATCATATAAATCATGCCATTAGTTGAAATTACAATGACGGAATAGAATCATGCCAAATATTGAAGAATTGATGAAAGAAAATCACCAAGACAAGATTCAAAGCAATCCGTAAGATGAAGCCCTAGCGGTTTTTCCACAAAAGCTCTTAAGAGAATTATGAGATGTTTTGGAATAGTTTATAAGTATTAATGAATAGAATAATAGGGTAAATAACCTCCTAAGTGTATTACAAGTTGTGGGTCCTAATTTAAGGTAAGGAGGAAAATTTCCAGAATACCCTCACTTATATTCCTTAAAACCCATCACAGGGATACGACATACCAATATGAGTCATACCCTCCTATACTATCGGTACCCACCACTCATATCCAAGTCTCAACCCTTGGATCAAACATTGTCCGATATATGACTCATCCAACCAAGTCGTAACCACAGCATAAGATCCATACCCATAACCCATATTCCTGGCAGAATAAAATACCAAGAGGATCAAACACTGCCCACTATACAAGTCTTTGATACGACTAGTACCAAGCCCTACGAATTATACCCCTAAGTTGTATCCATTCTAGTGACCAAAACCATCCCACCAACTAACACTTGTCAGTATATGATAGGACCATACCTCTCGTACCCCAGCATACAGCTCGTTCCCATAAGTCGTATTGAGTCTAGAGAATGGATTTTCTAGAAATTTTTAAGGTTCAAAACCCAAGTTGTTTCAGTGAAACACTTAGATAAATAAAATCTTTGTCAAGTAGTTCCTGCAATTGAGTTTTGAGCTCCCTCAACTCTACTGAAGCCATTCGATAAAGAGGAGTGGATATATGGAGAGTTTTCGTCTCTAGGACAATGCATAAATCTATATCTCTATTTGGATGCATTCCTATTATGTTTGAAAAAATCACATTATGAAATTTAAAGACTATCAAAATTTACTCAATAAAAGTTGGCCTTGCACTCACACCATGAAGATGAGCTTAAAAATGCTAAAAACCTCTTCCCCACTAACCTTGTGACTTAATAAAATGATATAATTCTCACCTCATGGTCTTATACACTCCCTCCCACCCTAGTGTATCAATTTCTGACATAGCTAGGGTCACTGTCTAAGCGTTACAATTTAAAATAACATGATATGAAGATAACCTGGTCATACAAAAAATTTCATCGAAGTCCAATATAAAGAGGATAATCAGGTCTACCCAAGTCTAGAATCCCACAAATAACACAAGGAAAGAACGATAAACATGGGTTACTACAACTGACTCACCAATTGGTGTAGAAACATAAATAGGATTTTTCAAGTACAAACAAAGCAAATTCAAACCCACCATAAACTAAATAGATACATAAGAATAAATAGACCTAATCAAATAAATTAAATCCATCCAGTAACAAATAAAAATAGTACCTATGATCACCCCATCAGAATCCTCAATTTCAGTCTTTCCCAAAAACGCATAATACTGAGCTTGGTCATCAATCTGAGGTAGTTTCTTCCTCTATTGAGCTTGGGTCACCCCAACCACCTACTATTATCTCCACCCCCTTACTTGTATAAACCATAGCTTGGGTCTACTATTACACCTAAGAATTTGTGTGTCTGACAGGATACTCCCTTATAAAATGACCAATAATACCATAATGGTAACAAACTCATTCGAGAAAAGGTCGGCTGGTATAAGAATAAGAATCTCCTTGGAGGCTAATAGTTTGTTGCTAAAAAGACCTTAGTTGGAACCACAGTAGAAGATGGAAAGGATGACTGAATAGGACAAGTTAATAGGCCTGTTGATCGGGGCCCTTAAAGTAAGATCGACTGAAATTCCCAATATTATGCTACTTCTTAGCTAACATCTTAGCATGACCTGTTTGCATTAGCCACTCCAACTTCTTTACATAGTCAAAAACTTCATTGAAACCCTTTCAGGAATAAGTCATATGCACATAGAGAACTTAAAAATCCTAATTTAAACCATTCATGAAGAGGTGAATCTCTCCTTAGTAGACAATAGTTGAGAGGCATAGCGATACATGGCATGGAATTTAGCTTTATAGATTGCAACTAACATATCATCCTACTTCAATGCTAAGAACTTATCCCTTCTTAAAATCTCAGAGAGAACAAAGCACATAATTCTCTAAGAAAATAGCATAAAACTCCTCCCAAATCAATGGAGGCAAAATCAATGACCTACATTCTACGATGCCCTCTACCATTGCTTAGTATCCTTTTTCAATAGAAAGTAACAAACTCAAATCCATGTTGTATCACAACACCTATATTGTGTAACCTCTCATAACATTCAATGATGAACTCAAAAGCATCCTCAGACTTAGTACCCTCGAAGGTAGGTGATTTCATTTTCAAAAACTTTATCAACAACTCATCTTTTGAATCATTCATTACCGAACCAAAAATTGGATGAGGAAATGCATTAGTCCTTGAAACTTCAACCGTTCTAGGACCCATATCAAAAGTAGAATTAACAATTAGAGCTTGGAAAGGTGGTACCATGGGTGTGGCTCCAATCTCCACTTACCCACTCAAAATAGCTAACACCTATTGAATAGCCTTCATGGACATAGGTGTAGTCCCAATATCCTAGGTTGAGCCACTACCTTAAACTCCACTCCCTGCTCCTATACTACTTTTATTTTCTCGATATGTTCCTGAGCCAGGGGAGGTGATACTGACCTTTCAAAAGTTTGTCCAGCCGGTTCTTGATCTCCACTCTTGGTGGGTATAACTATCTTCTCCTTCCCCTACCTTTCTCTTTCACTCATCCTCTTCCCCATATGATTGGCTCCACAGCTTGATTGACTGATGCAGGGGTTTCTGGTCAGGTTTTGATTGATATAGCATTCACCATCAACAAAAAAACAAGTAACGAAGATTAGATACTTATTTAGATCATCATATACCTATCAAAATCAAGTTATAACACAAAACAAATAATAAAGGATTTTCTAAAACCCAATAGCCTCTCGAAGGAAAGTGTAGATATCTCTATATCATTTTGTGAGACTTTACAGGATTCATTTTGGTATAATCAAATTGCCCAAACTAGGATCTGATACCAACTTTATCACAACCCAACCCCACCGTGAGTGGAAAACACACTACTCACCCGATGAGTGAACCATCTATACCAAACACCATCTCAAAATCAACACATAGAGAGATAATAAAACTAAACCATCCCTAAAGATATCCAAGTCTAATTCAAACAAAAGTACAATAAAAAATTCAAAATATAATACTTAACCATAACCATCCCTGGGAACCAAAATTCATTCGAACCAAAACTACTAAAGATTGTAAAGAAGGGGATACAAACCCAAAAACTAAACCAAAAAACACAAGTCCATAATGAATATAATGTCATAAAAGAAAGATCTTATGATTGCCTGGATATCATGCTCATCCTAAAATCTGAACTTAATTGTCGGAATTACAAGTGAGGTCTCGTAGGAGTCACTGACATATGTGTGGAACTCATAAAAGTAAGAGAAGGTGTATTACCAGCACAAAAAAATAACGGTGTACTTGTAGGATCATTTGGACAAATCAAGACGAGAATATGAACATATAACCAAGTTATAGTACAATAAGTTAATCCATGCTCAACCATCATACACTTTGCATCATAAGTATCTCATAAAAAACTTAGGATTTCAATCAATAAGCCAGCATACTATCACCTTGTCAATTTCAGTAAAACCAAGTTAAGAAGTTAAATAATTATCAACTGTAGAAATGTATTTCTCAATTCACTCATGGAATTATCAAACTTACCTAACCCTCATACATACAGGATATGCGTTAAAAAACCATCATCTAACCATTACCAGCAAGGGATAATTTTCGTTCATGTACAAAAATCTCAGACATAAGTTTCTCCCAATCTTGTTCTATTAATAACTCATAAGAACATTTAAATACCAAAACATCCAATATTTAGCAATTAGATAGGAAAAAATCATACAATAATATTTATTTACATTGATCACACCAAACAATATGAACTAACATGTCATAATACAAAGTAGTTAATATGCACATATAGCACAAATTGTATTAAACTACAATACCATCACCTACCTCGAACCAAGCTTACATAACTCCTCTAAGTTGGAGCTTTGCCCTTCTGTGCAAATTATACCTGTTCTTGTCTAGAACATGCATATAAATACATAATTAATAAAAGGGTAAATTTCACTAATTTTCTCCTTAATTACCTTTTCTCCCGGTTTACTTATTTATTTTTTCTCTCTCTTGAATTTTGATTATTCATCTACATAAATGGACGTCAAATACATTACTATTTGTATATTTGAACTAACTTATTTAACCATAATAAAGGAAATAAAATATCTATCTTAAATACGTAATAGAATTAAGGTTATATTTATAGATCCCTTTAATCAGGTAACAACTTTTTAATTTTCAAATTTTGAAACAACAAATCAATTTCAACGATTAGAATTAGAGATTGAGGAATCTCGAGTTGATTTTGGCAATTGTATATGATTACATACCCTGTAATTATATACATTACAAACCAATATTTGTTTAATATGCACCAAAACTTTAAAAAAAAATTCAAAACATGAAAATATAAAACAATGCTTGATATTCATATCAAATATTCTTTCATATACATACCAATGCTCTGTATATAGGTTGAAATAAACATAGCTTATCATGTCTAACAGAATCATATGAATAATTGTGCTACATATGAAATTGTTAATGCATAACTCTGTAATGTAGTTGTTCTGAAAATAAAATAGTCCACTAGTGTCAGTTTCAGTACATATACATAGCATAATAATGTATATGTGTTGATATACATACCCGTGCTATGCATAATACTATTAATGCATAAAATATACATAACACTCTGATGTTGATAGGCTAAAATAGACAACCCACTAGTTTTTATTTCACCACATATACATAACAAATTTAAAGTATATAGTCTCATATACATAATAATGTTATGTATACGGAATGATGTAACAACAAATTTCGAATGATTGCCTCCAAACATATACATAGCCACAATATGTATCAGGGTTAAAGTATCATCACTGATGCTTTGCAACTTTGTTTATGAAATTTGTGTCTATTAGATAGACACAAACCATAATCCACATCTTATGATCTGGCCCAGATTATTAAAGAGTTAAATATCCAAAGTTGTCACCTTTAAACCTCGAACTATTCCAATGTATTTTTCTCTCTCTCAATTTACTTAAAATATGCGACTTCCATAATACATAGTTATTTTTATCCAACTTAATCAAATTTGGATGAGAAAAGTTGATAGATGATGAAGTGAAGAAAAAGGAGATTGAATAAATGAAGGAGGGAAGTAAAGGAGAAACTATAAAATTCTGTGATAGTTTATGTCTCCTTTGTTTAGTGTTGGCAAGCAAAGAAAAAGGAGAGGCAGTAAAGAGGTTTGGAGAATTAGGGTTTGAAAATTCAAACTTGGTAACCTATTTTATGTGACTCCTTTATTGTAGGAACTTTCTAAGGAAGAAAAGTATATAAATGTGAAGGTATAGTTATGTCTAAGAATTATACAGAGCGAAATTATAAAAATGAGATATTTGTAATTAGTTTTGGAATTTGTGATATTGTGTATTAATTGGAAAGTAAAGTAGTAGTTTTAAATAATTTATCCTTAATAAAATAACCTACCATGTTGGGAATTATAACTCGCACCCAATTCCTAAGGTCAAGTTCATGATCATTTTTTTTGTTCTAGGAATTTTCTATCGTAAGTCACCTAAAAGTATCAATTCCATGGATTACTTAGTGAATTAATGAAATGAAAGGGTAAATTAACTATTAATAGTCCAAACTCATTAAATTATTATATAATTTCCTCCCTTGCACCAGAAAATAACCAAAATTCACCGTTAAACTAATCCCAAAGTCTGTAAGTTAAAAATTCTATGGCCTAATTATCAACTACAAGTTAGCAGAGATGAAATTCTTATCTTTACAAAGACAAACGAAGAAAATCTGGTGAGAGTCACCCAAAATTAGTCATCCTTTTCTAAAAAATGAGTTTTAGAAAAATAAACTATTTTAGGATAAAACATTAATTAAACTGCTACTTTCACCACTATAGCAGGTGGTGACCAAGTCTGACCATCACTATAGCGAAAATTTCTCAGCTATACTGGCATCAATGGTATAGAATGTCCAATTTTACCCAAAAATTGCACTTTTTGCAACATATCTTAAACCATAAACATTCCAAACAATTTTCATTACCCTAAGATCAATTTTAGGAGTTCTGCTCATCCAAATTCAATTTCATAAATTCGTACGGGTTTCTTATCATCTTAGCTAACTAGAAATCAAATAAAACACCACCCAATTTGCCTAAATCATTTTCAAATTTCCTCAAGCCATACCTCATTCCACTTTCGCTCGAAGCTAGCCTAACTTGAAATTTATAACTTCAAAATTGAGTAGAACTTTAACATGAAACTTTCAATAAGAGGTTTAAATATAACAATATAAAGGGTCGTTACATCCGCCAGAACCAAAAACAAGACAAATATGGAAATAAAAAATAATTTATAATTTTTATTCGGGTGTGATTTTTATTTTGTTGGTCTGATTTTTATTTTGTTGGTCATTGATGTAGTATTTTTTTTATTTCACATAATTTTTATTTGGTTTAGATAGAGACAGCGAAGTTTTTATTAGGAAATTATTGAGACAAACAATTTAAATTTTTATCGCTTTGGATGTGCAAGATGAGAAATAACTTTCTTCGTAAGAAAGTTTTTATAACAATTTTCCTTATGAAATTGTTTTATGATAATGTCAAACAATTTTGTCTGTTTTTTATAAATATTTATAATTTATATAATCAACGCTATTATTTATAGATGGCTATCATCATTGATTAAAAACTATGTATTAAAGATAAAATATAGATGATATATGTGTAGATTAATCAATAAATAATCCTTTTAAGATGGATAATAAAAGGTAAAACGTGCCTAATAAAAGGTAAAACAAACATAATACCTTCAATCCCACTAAATTCCCATTACACCTTTTCAAAAAGCTAATATTAGTAATAAATTATACAGTAAAATTTTTAGGCTATTCTTGTTTTCTTCGGCCACAACGAATCTCTGTTTAAGTTGGTCCCTCTTTATTTTTATGGCTTTAAATAATCTTTTTGAGTGATCTATCTTATGTTCTGATTCTCTAAATAATGTTGTAGCTAGATCCTTATTTTTTATAAATTTTTTGAGCCTTTTTAATATTTCAAACTTTTTGATGCCTTGAAATATAGATCCCAAAAATTTGGAAGAAATTCACTTAAAAGAAGATCATACTCTATTATCCAAGAAAAACAACTAATTAAAAACTTTTATTTCTTAATGCACATAAATAATATATAATATGATAAAAACACACCTTTTCAACTGCACAGTTGTGGAATTTTTTACCTGAATTCTTATTGCTTTGCGATGTCTTCAACATAATGGAATTACTATATCGAAAATATAAGTTTTTTTGGACATTTGAGATGGCTAAGAAATTATTTTTATTGAAACAAAATTAGAAACAAATTAATAAAATAATATAGAGAATCTTAAAAAGGTCTCATTCATTTATATAGTAAGACTGGCAAAAATGTCACTGAAGGAGGTTTGTACATTTTGGCTATTGTAGAATGAACATAGACCACTCTAATGATTTATCATGTACTAATAATATAGTATATCTTATATTATTGTGATCGATAATTGATC
>JAPEIP010000011.1:27476936-27500552 GCA_026120095.1 Capsicum chinense
TTATGTTTCTGGTTTTAATAGATGTTTAGGCCTTTGGTATACCTACATATAGTTGATTAAGGTATGCATTGACACATGACTATTACACAGTTATATGGTCGACCGATTGAATAGATGAAATAGTAAGATAAGATTAAAAGGGAAAAATAAAATAAATTAACATCATTTAAGCATTGAAAAATAGCTAAATCACATCATGAGACAATGTACAATCATTGAATACATGATCAAATAAGTGCAAGTAAGATTGTAAGAGCAACGATAACAAGAATCAATTACTCTTAACATATGCTTTGAGAAGCACTATGTTTTTATGAAGTTTCTTGTTCATGGTTTTGTGTGATGTCTATGGTTTCGGTTAGATAGTTTCTAATATTATCTTATGGCTAGCGGTGTTAGTTTATCTTTCATACTGTACTAGTTTATATCTATTTATGTTTTGCAGTTGTTAAACTGTTATTGGTCCTAACCTGGGGGTCTATCAGAAATAGCCTCTCTACTTCACCTGAGGTAGTGGTATGATCTGCTTACACTCTTGTAATACCCCGTATATTTCTAAGCTAGAAAATGAATCGTTGTTCTTACATATGAAAAATCCTATCCTATGATTCATATTTGAGTACATGAATTAGGATGAGTATCCTAGTGATAATAGAGCTTATTATGTGTTAAGCATGTTCATAAGAGTCACTTAGAGTAAGCCAAGCTAAGAACTTTTGAATCAACCAAGTTTTCGTGTGTGATTTCACATAGGCCATCTTTGAATGAGAATAAATTTGTTTATAGGTGGTATTTTGGCAGATTTATACACTCCAAATTATAGAGAATTGAATAAGCTTTTCGTCGATACAAAATTTGCCTAAATCAGACACCCGGTGAAGAAGTTATGGCGATTTAAAATTTCAGTAGCGTCATTTCAGTCAGTGGCACATCGCGCCGTAAGACAAAATGATGTTTGTCAATTTTCAGTGTCTCTCCATGATTCCAGCATGTCGCGGTGAGTTTTCAAGTCCCAAATGGGTATCAACTCGATGTCTCCGCATCGCGCTAGGGGCCCAAATCGGGTAATTTTCACAAAAATTAAATGGCGCATCTAGAGGGGTATTTGGGTCATCTTTCCACCCCTATATATTCCATAAACATGGAATTTAGCCCAATCCAACCACATTATACTCTCTTTTCTCAAAATTCTCTCAAGAACAACATAGGGTTTTCATAGGAGCTTCAAGATTCAAAGGATTTCACCGTTAATTTTTCCGAATCTTCTATCTAAAGTATGCATAGTGTTCATCCACGGATTCCTTTTGTCCGTGGATTTCAAGAATCAATATTTAAAGACTAAATCATGAATATTTTATGGTGATATAATTGTATTCATGTTGGTGGTTGTGGTTATGCTATAGAGTAGTGATTTGATGAATTTTCATAAAGGTTTTGATCATGTAGTTGGAACCCATGAATTTGGGTGGTTTAATTAGATGCAAATTTATGAACGCACCTTAATTTAAAGAGTGCATGCAAGGTGTTTGATAAAATACTTAGAATTCTAGGAATTTCATATTTACATGGTCCCATATTATCTACATGGCAAGTCCATGTTAATTATACAATTCAATATGAGTTCCATGCCATTGTTTTGTTGCTATTGTTGTGGTATGAAGCATTTATGATAATTGAGTGATATAACATGTACATGATGTATATATTCCATGCACTCCCTACTATGCACAAGATGTTGAAAACTACATGTGGTATATTATCCCCTACTTATGATATTAGGAACTGTGGACTCCAATCCTGTGATCAAGTCATGTCATGTGTGTTAGTTTTCTTCTATCGAGTCTTGGGGGTATTCGTACCTGAAAAATATAGCTATATTCATAGATCCATGTCATGTTGTCAAGATAATCTCAGTCAAGCCATGATCTATAGAACTAAGTTAGTCATGTGACTCAGGAAACCTCAGAAATCTCATGATCTCAGTAAATTCTCAAATAGTAGTACTATTCTGTCAGTCAACAAAAGTCGGTTACTCAATCCATGCACAGTCATTAAATTATGATCAGTCTCTTCATATGGGAGTAGGAGTTATCACTAAGTGAACCCAAGAAAGGGAACTCACCTATTATATTAGGGTGTGATTTTTAGCAGTCATCCTTGTGTTCCTGAACTATGTAGCCAGAATAGGTTGAGACATCATAGCCTGCTATATGAGGGTGGATGAGATGGCTTAACCTGTTATATGAGGGTTCCCACCATTCTCACTAGAGTTACCTGTTATATGAAGGTTGCTCACACGTTATCCTTACGAGTGGTGCGGTATTGACATCCTTCTAGTCAGGGTAGAGATTGACCCTAGCTTAGCCATAATGGCGCATATGGAGAGTGTCGGTTAAACAACTACCTCTCATAGTTTTAGACTTAGTCTCAGTAAAAGAAATCAGATAGTTCTTGACTTAGTCTCAGTAAAAGAACTCAGATAGTTCTTCAGATATCAGTATACCATGACTGTCAGATATAGTCAAATTCAATTATAGTATGAAACTCAGATAGTTCCACCAGATTTAAGACTGTTAGACATAGTCGCCCATGTTATCAGAACTACAGTTTTGGTCATATCAATTATCAGTAAACCATGTATCAGCATACAATTCTAGATATCATGAACTCACGATCTCATTTACTATGTATGTATGTTTGTATTCTTACGTTCATATCAATCAGTCAGTTAGAATTGTTCATGCATGTAAACCCTTTGCATTTAGCCTACCTCACTCGTATACTCAGTACTCCAGTTGTACTGATGCATTTGCGCTATGGTGCTTTCTTTTCATGTTACACCATAGGTTCAGAGATACGAGTTCCAGACCAATAGTAGCAGTCGCAATCTAGTATACAGAGTTGCAGTGAATCCTCTTCATTTATTATTTTAGTTAGATTTTTTATTTATGGAGTTAGTTGGAGACATGTTCCTTCAACTCCTTATTTAGATAGTACTTAGAGACTTTCATATTTAGTTCAGATTTATTTCAGACATCAGTTGTTTTGGGTATTTTTCACCCACACGAATGTTATGTTTTGATAGATCCTTTATTCAATTGAACCTTATGGCCTACATATTCATGTTTTCCGCATTATTACATGTATATTATGCAGTATACAGGTATAGATATCAGTCATGGGTTAGCTTGTCATCCTTCGGGGTCATAAGCACCATGTAGCATTCCGATTCAGAAAATTAAGGCGTTACAAACTTTGTATCAGAGCCTAAGGTTCAATAGAGTCCTAGGAAGTTTGAAATTCGCATCTAGTAGAGTCTTGTACATGGGTGTGCTACGCGCCACATTTATATGCAGGAGGCTATGAGATGTTTTTGGAATATTTTCCCTTCTTTCTGTATTCATGTCATGCTAGTGAGCATAATCTCAAGTTAAACTCTAAGTCTAATCCATTCTTTTCTTAGTTTAGAAAATGCATCCAAAGAGAAGAAACCAGCCAACTCCATAGGACGAAATCCTTTGGGTGAACACTTCTCATGTGGAATTTAGAGCCGCATTCACCCTACTTACTCAATCTGTGGCTGCCCAAAATAAATGTCCACCAGTTATTTTGGCCAATCCAGTGGTCAACTCAGCTGCAACTAGGATTCGGGACTTTATCCTAATGAACCCTCCATCTTTCTTCGGGTCTAAGTCCAATGAAGACCCACAAGAATTCATTGACCAAGTCCATAAGGTCATTGATATCATGGGAGTTAATTATGTGGAGAGTGCTGAGTTAGCCGCATATCAGTTGCAAGATGTGGCTCACACTTGGTACAAATAGTAGAAGTTCGAGAGGGTAGGCGATGCAGTTCCTATTGAATGGGAGGAGTTTTTCATGGTTTTCTTAGACAGATTCTTTCTCCAAGAGCTGAAAGAGGCCAAAGTTCTTGAGTTCATCAACCTCAAGTAGGGAAATATGACAGTTAGGGAGTATTCTCTTAGATTTACTCAGTTAACTAGATATGCCCCTTATGTGGCTGCAGAGACCGGGGCCAATATGAGCAAGTTCCTGTCAGGGTGAACGATAGCATGGTAAATGAGTGTAGATCTATGATCCAGAACAGTGATATGACTTTATCCAGGCTCATGAACCATGATCAAAAGATAGAGGAGCAGAAGGTTAGGACTAGGAAGAGGCAGAACAAGAGAGCAAAATCAGGCAGTTTTAGCTTTTCTCAACCCAAATCAGAAGAAGAAAACTGTTTGCAGTTTTATCCTAAGCCAGCAATTTCATCTCCTTCCTCAACCAGTGCCCCAGTGCTAAAATTTAGATTCGGCAACAGACATCGAGCACCAGGTTCTAAATCTCAAGGTAGTGTTAGCAGTACCCGTACTTATCCTCAGTGTCAGACTTGTGGAAAGAACCATTAGGGAGTGTGTAGAGCAGGTCTTGGCATTTGTTTTAGTTACGGAAAGAAAGGCCCTAGAGTTAGAGATTAGCCTCAGGCAGGTCCTCAGGGTCAACACAATCGTTCCATAGCTCAGTCCGATCACCCGAGCCAGCTGGTTGCCACTTCCAATGCTACTAGTGGACAACACCCAAATAGACTTTATGCTCTTCAGACTTGATAGGATTAGGAAAATTCTCCTGATATCATTACTGGTATATTGCATATTTCCATGTTCATGTTTATGCTGTGCTAGATCTAGGCGCATCCTTGTCTTTTGTTACTCCGTACATAGCTGGCGATTTCGGAATCAGTCCCAAAATTTTTGCATAGTTCTTTTCAGTCTCTACCTCAGTGGGTAAAACCATCATAGCTTGGTAGGTATACAGGAACTTCCTAGTTATGATATTTCAGAAATACACGTCAGCAGATTTAGTCGAATTAGAGATGACTGATTTTGATGTCATTCTCGGTATGGATTCGCTTCATTCCTGCTATACCATAGTAGACTGCAGAAATAGGATAGTTCAATTTCGGTTCCCAAATGAACCCGTCCTAGAGTGGAAGGGTAGTACTTCATCGTTCAGGGGTCAGCTTGTTTCCTCCCTTCGGGAAAGGAGAATAATTTCTAAGGGGTGTGTGTACCATCTCGTGCATGTTAAAGATTCCAGTTCTGAATCTCCCAATCTTGAATCAGTTCTAGTCGTTAATTAATATTGAGATCTCTTTCTCGAAGATCTTCCAGGCATTTCTCCTAAATGTCCTTCTCAGCCTATCTCTATTTCGCTATATAGAATGGCACCTGAGGAACTCAAGGAACTGAAAGATTAGTTGTAGGATCTCTTAGATAAGGGATTCATCAGGCCTAGTGTGTCCCCATGGGGTGCACCAGTCTTATTTGTGCACAAGAAAGATGGTTCTCTCAGGATGAGTATTGATTGTCATCAGCTTAACAAAGTCATGGTCAAGAACATATATCCACTTCCTAAAATAGATGGCGTGTTTGACCAACTTTAGGGTTCCAGTTATTTCTCCAAGATAGACCTCAGATCAGGCTATTATCAGCTCAGAGTTAGAGAATGTGACACTCTAAAGACAGCTTTTCGTACTCGGTATGGTCACTTTGAATTTCTAGTTATGTCCTTTGGTCTTACCAATGCCCCTGCAGCTTTTATGGACTTGATGAAAGTATGTTCAAGCACTACTTAGACATGTTCATCATAGTCTTTATAGATGATATTCTTGTCTATTCTCGCACTGAGCGTGATCATTTAGACCATCTCAGGATTGTTCTTTAGAATCTCAGGGATCATCAGTTATTCACCAAGTTTAGTAAGTTCATATTTTGTCTAAGATCAGTAGCATTCCTTGGCCATATTATTTCCGGTGATGGCATTAGAGTAGATTCTCAGAAGACCAAAGCAGTAAGAAACTGGCCTTACCCTATATCTCCATCAGATATCAGGAGTTTCTTAGGGATTGGATGGCTATTACAGATGGTTTTCAAGGGATTTTCTTCTATTACATCTCCCATGTCCAGATTGACTCAGAAGAAGGTCAAGTATCAGTGGTCAGATTTATGCGAGAAGAGTTTCCAGGAATTAAAGATTCGACTCACTTCAGCTCCAGTTCTAGCTCTTCCAGATGGTTTAGATGGGTTCGTAGTATATTGTAATGCATCCAGAGTGGGTTTAGGTTGTGTCCTCATGCAGCATGGTAAGGTCATAGCCTATGCCTCCAGATATTTAAAGCCCCATGAGAAGAATTATCCTACTCATGATCTTGAGTTAGCAGCCGTAGTATTTGCCTTAAAGATTTGGAGGTATTATTTATACGGAGTTCATATAGATTTCTTCACAGATCATAAGAGTCTCCAGTATGTCTTTTCTCAGAAAGATCTCAATCTTCGTCAGAGAAGGTGGTTAGAGCTCTTGAAGGATTACGACATGAGTGTCCTTTATCACCCGGGCAAGGACAATGTTGTGGACAATGCTCTCAGTAGACTCTCCATAGGTAGTGTTTCTCACATTGAGGATATCAAGAAAAATATATCCCAGGAAATCCATTAGCTTGCCAAACTAGGCATTCGCTTAGTCGACTCTTCAGAGGGTGGTGTATGTGTTCAGAGTAGTTCAGAGTCATCTTTAGTTTTCGAGGTAAAAAAGAATCAATAAAGGGATCCTAGCCCTGTCAAGATAAAATAGTCAATTTAGGATTAGAAGGTAGAGGTTTTCTCCTAAGGAGGAGATGGTATTCTTTGTTGTCAGGGTCGCCTATATGTTCCAGGTATAGATGACTTGGGAAAGTGAATTCTTCCAGAAGCATATGGTGCATGATATCTATTCATCCAGGGTCCACTAAGATATACTGCAACTTGTGGGAGATCTATTGGTGGAGTGGGATGAAGAGAGATGTTGCAGAGTTTGTGGCTAAGTGCTCTACATGTCAGCAAGTTAAGATAGAGCATCAGAAATCTAGTGGTTCCATGTAGGAGTTAACTATTCCTACTTGGAAGTAGAAAGTAGTGAACATGGACTTCGTGACTGGTTTGCCTAGAACTCGTCATCATCATGATTCATTTTGGGTCATTGTAGACAGAATGACCAAATCAGCCTATTTTTTCTAGTTCGTACTTCTTATTCAATCGAGTACCACGCCAAACTCTATATTAGAGAGTTGGTTAGATTACATGGTGTTCCATTATCTATCATCTTAGATAGACATACCCAGTTCACCTCTCACTTATGTAAAGCATTCTAAAAGGGTCTTGGTACCGAAGTTCATCTCAGTACAGCATTTCATCCTCAGGCAGATGGTCAAGCAGAGAGGACTATTCAGACTCTTGAATATATACTAAGGGCATGTGTAATTGATTTCAAGGGAAGTTGGAACGACCACTTGCCCTTGATTGAATTTGCATATAACAATATTTATCATTCCAGTATTCAGATGGCTCCATTCGAAGCTCTCTATAGTAGGAGGTGTAGATCTCTAATTGGTTGGTTCAAAGTTAGTGAGGCCTCATTCATAGGTCCTGGCTTAGTGTTCGACGCCTTAGAGAAAGTTCAGTTGATCAGACAAAGACTCCGAGCTGCTCAGAGCCAACAGAAGTTGTATGCAGATGTTCGTAGGAAGGATCTCGAGTTTGAGGTCAATGACTATGTCTATCTTAAGATTTCTCCCATGAAGGGATTGAAGAGGTTCAGAAAGAAAGGAAAACTCAATCCCCGCTATGTCGGTCCCTTCAGGATTCTCAGTCACTTTGGCAAGGTAGCTTATGAGCTTGAATTGCCTTCAGATCTAGCCTTCATTCATCAAGTCTTCCATATCTCTTTTCTCAAGAAGTGCATAGGTGACCTAGCATTGTAGTCCCTATTCCGAGCATTCACATTCAGAACAACCTCTCTTACGAAGAGATTCCAGTCGAAATCTTAGACTACTAGACTTGTAGATTAAGGAACAAAGAAGACCCTCTAGTTAAAATTAGTCTCATGAGAGAGAAACTTGGGAAGCAGAAGCAGATATGTGTACCAAGTATCCTCACCTCTTCTCCGCCAATTCAAATAAAGCTCAAGGTAACAGTCCTTCTTAAGCTTATAAAGTTCACATTTAGTATTCAGTTTCATGCTCATGTTCCCATTATAAACTTGGTACCTATTAACTACAAATTCATACCCAGTCATGTATTCATGTATCAGTCCAGTATTTAATCATGCATCAGATATGCATTCTCATTGCAAGAACCTCAATCATTCATTCATGAATCAGTTACTCATGCATCAGATATGCATGTCCAGCATGATATGTTTAGGTTATCAGTCATGTCTATCATAAGATCATGTTCCAGTAGTGTAGGTTTTGTACGTACTCCAATTTATCGTCTTTCCCCGTTTCAGTGAGTCTCATTCGAGGACGAATATTTCCAAGGGGAGATATTGTAATACCTCATATATTTCTAAGCTAGAAAATAAATCGTTGTTCCTAGACTGAAACCTCCTATCCTATGATTCATATTTGAGTACATGAATTAGGATGAGTATCCTAGTGATAATAGAGCTTTTGATGTGTTAAGCATGTTCATCAGAGTCACTTAGAGTAAGCCAAGCTAAGAACTTTTGAATCCACCAAGTTTTCGTGTGTGATTTCACATAGATCATCTTTGAATGATAACAACTTTGTTTATAGGTGGTATTTTGGTAGATTTATACCCTCCAAATTGTAAAGAAGTGAATAAGCTTTCCGTCAATACCAAATTCGCCTAAATCGGACACCTGGTTATAGACACATAATTTTGTCCCTTTGAAAGATTATTTTTCACCTATTTAACTTATTCTACTGTGTACCCTCAACCGTGTAATTATCTCTCCACAAAATAAAAAAATAATAAACTTCCTAACAAAATTATAACAACCTACCCAATCAAAATAAACCTCCTCACTACCCCACCTCTACCCATAACCCCCTACCCCACAGATATTTTTTATTCTTTTTTTTCCTTAATAGAAGAGGGACCATGAAAATGCCTTTAAGAATACCCATTCACCACACCACTAGAAATGAAAATCTAAATTCTAGAAGGAGGCCCACTGGAAAGATGCCCTTTTTGGATCTTCTGTATCCATTTTTTCATAAAGGGGACTGCGTTTTTTTCTTTCTTCTACACTAATAACATACCTTAAAAACACCATATTCACCCACTAAATACACACACCATCACTCTCAAATACCTGCACATACTGCTCTTTTTCTTTTGGATTCACGCTACCCTCGCCACAGCAACACGCGCAGATCGAGAGAGAAAGAGGGAATAACAAAGAGGGGAAGAAAAGGCATGAGAAAAGGGGCATAGACTCCATTGTTATTTTGATTTTTGTTTCTTATGCTTTGGAAAAAATCACACAAACCAAGAAGGGGTAGATCGAGAGAGTGTGTCATAGAGAGAGAGAGTCATGAAGAGGGAGAAAGCAGATTTCAAGGTGGGTTACCGTTCCGGCAACATACTCATCGAAAATGCAGCAAGGTAGTCATAAAAATGTTTAAACCTATCGGAATACATCGTAATCGATATATTTCTGGTTGTTTTGGTCATCACTGAGGCCTTCCCAGTTGCAACATCATAAAGCAGACGAGTGAATCTCGATCCGCTTTAGATTTTGTTTGAACTCATTAGGATTCGATTTAAATTTCTTTGGTTTCCATGATATTTTTCTCAGGTCATACCGGTTTCAATGGTTATCGGACTTTTGAAGTCGTGGGTTATTCTATCTTAGCGTTTCATTTTTAAAATTGGGTTTTGGGTTCATTGATTCTTATTTCGAATTTTGGGATTTGATTTTCATTTATATTGACCTGTCTATTGAGATCAGGTTGGATATCAAAGTTGGAGTTTGTCGCTGTTGAGGTTCGATTCGAAATTTCAAGTCTGGGTTTTCTTTATTATCAACAAAAGTAAGTGCTATTGAGGTCCATTTATTTAACTCCATTCTCTTTCCTTTATTTTGATTGGTTGAATTGTTTATGATTTTGTGTTGGTTGATTATCGTTGTTCGATCTCGGTTGATGTTCATGCATTACATGACAGAATATGGAATGGTATTGATTTGTTGTTTAGATTTCATTAATAGAATTGATTAAAGATTGTTGAAATTATAATTGTGAATCATGAAATTTGGTGTTAAAAGGGAATTTAGGGGTGGAGTTACGAGGTTGATAAAATTGTGAATTTGGTTTGATGTTGGTTTTATTGTTGTTCTTTTTTTTGTTTAATTCAAAATAAGTGTGAATATTGTTAGAGCGAGATAGATCACGACATCTGGAAATGGATAGGAAAATATAGGTTTGGGTAGGCAAAATTTAGGAATAAATTCTTCGTTGGATGTTTGAATGCGGAGTTGTGTATTGAATGTTTTTAGTTTATCGCATTCGATTGAAATGTATTCATTTGGCCTGGAGATGCCCTGAAGTTTATGTATTTATTCACCAGGGAATGCCCCGACGTACTATATTGGTGGAATATGCTCGTGTTGAAGGCCCGAGGCATCGGGTAAAGAAGTGGAACGTAGTTTAGGATTAGTGTAGTTTAGCGTAGGTTTAAATTTTTGCATTTTTCATTTTTTGGACTATATAACTTGGACTGGACATTATAATTTTAAATTTGTTTTGTTTATTTGTTTGATTGATTGTTTTGTGTGATTTTGTGTGGTTTATATATTTATAATGTCAAATTAGCCGATACGCTCCACCAAGTGACCGTGGTTGAACTACAAGATCGAGGGGTGCCTAACACCTTTCCCTTAGTCAACAGAATTCCTTAATTGGAATCTCTATTTGCAGATCAGTTTTTAGAGTCAAATTATTTTGAAAAGGATCTTTCAAAGGTGACTTGGCACATCGGGTTATGTCAAGTGGAGAATCTGAATTAAAAATGTAAATAATCCTTTTTTGAAATGAAATCTTCATTTTTGTCACTTTAATAATAAAAAATCTTTCAAAACTTAAAAATCTAATAATATATTTTGGAGTTAAAAAGGGGGTGTGATAGCTCTGGCAACTCTGCGGGGGAATATTTTTCAGAATTTGAGATTATTTTTGGAGTTATATCGTCTTTGTTTGGCATTATGAGTGTATAGACATTGTTTGTGTTGTTTTGCGTTATTGTTTTATCATTGTTGAGTGCCTACGTGCTCTTTGTTTACAGTTTTACCTTATGTGTTACCGCTTTATATCTGACATCGTGTGCATAACCTGAGTCATTCTTTCTACAACAAGTCTGTAGTACACGTGTTGTACACAACCTCTAGTTGAGTCACCCTTATCTTAGGAGGAGGAGCCATCAGTTTTATAGAGTGGGTAGAAAGCTCTCGCAGCCACTATCGACCATACACACCCCTGAATAGTCTTGTTAGTGAACCCCAGCGTAGGTCAGACTTTAGGACATACTTATTCGCATCATATTAAGACCTAGAGGGACCTATATGGCCCTTTGTAGGAGACTCACCTCTAAGGCATCTCTACGTGTTAAATGTTGCATCTCTGAAGGTAACATAGTCATTTGACGGACTGATTTTGGGAAAGCATGTGATAGAAGTAAAGTGTGTAGAATATAAAGTGTTGATAAAAAAAAAGAATAAAGAAAAATAAGTCAAAAAGAGAGTTTCACAGTTTTAGAGTTCTTTATGGCCTTTGTTTTTCAAAATTCAAAATGATTTTTTTTTATCTTTATCTTTCGCACTCATTTTTCCAAAAACAAAAACATCAAAAAGATTTTTCTTTGTTTCTTTAGCAAACGTTCATAATTCAAAATTTTCACAAAAAAAAAGATTTTTAGTAGTTTTTATGAAAGAAAATGAAAAAAAAATGGTAGAAGTTTTGCACATTTCATATATCGAAAATGCCAAAAAGATTTTTGCTTCATGATTGTTGGTGTCAGTTTTATTTGAAATGTCTAATTAAAAATCCAAAAGGATTTTATTCGTCTGTCTTTGGTTGTGTCTTTTAAGTTAGGGTCAGTCTGTCAGTTAATCATTAATTGTCCAATCTGGACGAACTACGCACCCCTGATTCTCCTCTCTCAGGAGTGAGATACGTAGTCAGCCTATTGTTGGTTGTGGGACCTTATTTCAAAAATTAAAAAACAAAAGATTTTCTTCACTCTTTATTAGAGTAGGTTTCATATATTTCTTTAAAAGAAAACTGCAAAAATATTTTTCTTTAATAGTTTCAATTTTCATTTTCATATGAAATTTGAAATTGAAAACCCAAAAAGATTTTCTTTGGTAATTATAGGTTTTATTTTGTATAGGAGTATGAAAAAAAAATTCAAAAAGATTTTCTTCACTCTTCATTTAGAGTAGGTGTGTCATATACATCTTTGAAACGAAAACCACAAAAAGATTTTCCTTTAATAGTTTCAAGTTTCATTTTCATATGAAATTTAGAATTGAAAATTTCAAAAAGAGATTTTTCTTTGGTTGTTATTGATTTCATTTTGTTTAGGGAAATTAAATCTGAAAAATGCAAAAAAGATTTTCGTCAATTCTTTTGATAATTTGTTATTTTCTTTTCTTCTTAAAGTTCCAAGAAAAAGAAAAAGAAAAAGAAAAAGAGTTTAATTGGCCATTTTGGCAAGACTTCATGAACTACGGACACCTGATTCTCCCTCTCGGGGGTGAGATAGGTAGGCGCCTTTCTTGGGTTTAGTGATCTTTTAAAAATAAAAAAAAAGGTTTTGAAAATGTTGAACTCTAACATATTTGTTGCCTCTTGTTCAGTTACTTTAAGGTAGTTGGTTTTGCGGTTTCCTGGCTGGTCCTCCATATCACACCAAATCGAAGAAAGGTTTAGTTGTGTCCAACAAGGATATAGAGAGTGGCACCATGGATAAAACAAAGAGTCAGGAAATTGAGAGTTTAAAGGAAGAGAATTTGAGCTTGAAACAACAAATGATGAAAATATCCCAAGCTTGGGCCAGTGGGATGCCTCCACCTCCGTTCCCCACTTTTGACCCTGCAAATACCTTGAGTCTTCCACCAAATTGTAAAGTCAGTTTCCTACTGTTGTTGATGCACCACAGCATGCCTCAGAATCCATTCCACGTCAAATTCACCTCAATACTTCCACCACTCTTTCTTTAGTTCATTAGTATAAGTCTACCACATTCACATCATATATACCGTCTGTGCTTTTATTGCTGAACCTTCTACTAAGACTTCTACTTTGGCTATCAATCCAACGATTGTGCCTCCCCAATGCACTAGTGAATCCATGTTCAATACTCTTGATGATCATTGTTATATTCTTGAGCCTACCATTAAATTAAGTGGCCCACCAAAATTTCTTACTAAAAGCCTAGCATGCTAGAAGAGCTAGAGAAAGTGGTTGGGAAAGTTAAGAGTGTAGAAAATGATAATGGGCTATGAAGATGTTTCATATAAAAACTGGGGCATGTCTTTAAGTGTTAACCTTTCTCCCAGCTTTGAGACATCAAAATTAGGGGAGCCTGATGAACAGAAGGATTCTGTGAAACATTTGGGACGACATTGCAATCAACCAAGGGAAACTGAAAGAAAGAAGAAGGAAAACGTATCTATTGTCATCCCAAGGCCAAAATAGAGTTTGAGAGGTCCAATCCACCAATACTGTCAGCGTCAATCCCGAGCTTCCATATTAGATCCATATAACCACTTGCAACAAGGCTTCTTTCCCCAAAATCCAAGAAATCCTATTTCATTTCCTCAATATACTTTGAACAATGCAAAATTGTATGCTCATCCATCTTCTTATCCATAATGGCATGCACCTGTCCCTCAACATCATCCTCAACGCCCACAAATTTACCAAGGAACCTCTAAATCTAAGTTTCATCTAAGGCCAGAGTTCACAAAGAGGAGGAAGGAAAAAGATAATTTCACTCATATTGAGGAATCCTATGCCAGTTTATTCCAGAGATTAGTAAGCAGGTCATGATCACTCCTCTCCTTGGGTATACTCCGGACCCACACTTAAGAAGTTTTGATCCTAATGTACGATGTGCATATCATTCTAATGTTCAGGGTCACAGTATTGAAGATTGTTGTGCTTTGAAAAGAGAAATTGAAAAGATGATTCAAGATAAATCAATTATGGTGCAGAACATTGACAGTGAGAAAAGCTCTTGTCATACTGATATGCAAACAAGCGGCTAAGATGTCAGGCTGAGCAATTGAGAAGTCACCCCTTCCTACTAGGAAGAGATCTGGTAGGTTTTTTTGTTTTATTTTCTGTTATTTGAATTATTTCAGGGTTGTAGTTTGGGATCTATCTTGTTTTGTCCCTTTGTCGTTATGTTCAAACCCTTCTATCTTTTATTTTTATTAAATGAAGTGTCCCATTTTTTTTTTGTGTTTTAAATATGTGTTGTTTGTTTTTTTTCTTTACATAGTACATTTGATGTTGACTCTAGTGACATGACATGCTAGTGAAATTTACAGCCAAATCTTAAAATCCAGTTTAAGCATGAATATTGAATCAGAGGGTTAAAGTTAGAAAATAAGAGCATCTGAGAAAATAAATAGAGTGATAGGTCATTTGGTGATCAAGTTGAAGCCTTCTTTTAAAATTAAGGCTATTATTTTCAGAATCATGAGAATAACTTGTTCATCAATTGAAATACATCTCTCAATTAGGTCAAGTAGCGAATGTGTGATCCTATATCAAAAGGAACAGGATGAAAATAAGATGAGTCCTTCAGCATGAGGAATGTACAACAAAGTGGAGTTGTATGTTGGGAAAGTGTACAAAAAGAGGTGGCACACATACTCGGGGAAAGTTAGTGTTGTAAAATATTTCATAAGTGATCTTGATTGTGCACTTTTGCATTGCATGCTATGTACTAGTATTTTCAAGAATTGATATGACGAAGGCATTTCATTCTGCTATCCAAACATTATGTCATCCTTTGCTTACCCCATTTGGGCCTTAGTGTTATTTTCTTTCATACCCCTCTTTTAGAATCAAGATAGAGTCAACAAAACTTAAAAGAAAAGTGTCGAGCAAAAGAATAGAGTCAGAATGTTTTAAAAAAAAAAAAGAAGAGAGAACAAATGTGTCCAAAAGAAAAAAAGAGTGTCAATAAAAATAAAGTCATAAAAGTCCCAAAGAGAAAAAGAGTCAACAAAAGCAAACCAAAATCAGAATTAAGTAAAAAACAAGTTGCCAGAATGACACATGACCTGATTCTCCTCTCTCGGGGGTGAGATACATAGGTTACCCAACTCTAGGCTTGGTCTAACCAAATAAATAGTTTGGAGTCACCCAATCAAAAAAACTAGGGCATGAGTTAATCCTCATTGTTTGAGTCAATTCCAAAAGTTGTAAGTCCTACCCCACTTTAAGTGTCATTTGGGCCCTATGCCATTCTTTCCTTCTAACCCTATCCAAAAGCCAAGTTACAACCAAAGAAAAACCTTACGATCAATCTTTGAGGATGTCAAGGCTAAGCATGCAAGGGATATGACGATTCATTTGGGTTCGTCAATATAAGAAATCAGGACAGAAATAAAAATGAGAGAGTTTTATTTGTGAAAATCCTCACGGGTACCATAAGACGATGGTAAGTTGAGAGAAATAAAAATGAGAGTGTCTTATCGGTGAAAAACCATACGGGCACCGTAAGACGACTATAAGTTGGGATAGATGAAAATAAGAGAATCTCATTGGTGAAAAACCCTCACAAACCCCATAAGGTAATGGTGAGCTGAGAGAAAGAAGGAAGCTTGTTGGCGAAAACCCTTTAAGGCGCCCCTAGCCGAATGGGGTCTTAAATGCAATTGACCTAAGGAGACAACTCAGTTTCAAGCCCAGTTAACTCAACAATAATTGGTAGAAAGTTTGAATGAAAAGATCAGGCAGCTTAATCCAAAATGCATAGCATAATCATTAGAGTTGACTGTCATCTCTAGATAAATTTTTCATTTCTTTGTTTCAAATTGGGACATTCATTGTCTTTTCTTTCCTCTCTTTATTTTTATTTATCTTTCTTGAGTCAATTAGCCAAATAAAAAAAATTGTCACTTTTTTTTTGTCTTTAAGTCAAATCCGTGTCAAAACAAGTGAGAAAAGATTTCAAAACTGGCTACCAACTTCTCTAATTTCACAAATAAATACAAAAGCTAAAACATGAAAGAGACATGATTGTGAGCCAAAAAAAAAGCCATGCAGAAAGTTTTGTCAACAGACAAGTCGAGGAACTCATGGAAATGTCAAGGTTCAAAGGGTCTATCTGAGAAGCAAGGCGGAGCAGAGATACTATGTTTATTTTAGTCACTCTTAATAATCTGAGTTCTGGTCAATGATGTATGCTAATGATTGGAAGCAAGGTTAAATATGACGAGGACAAGAGCGATTACCTCGAAAACTAAAGCCACAAATCATCCACTATGTTTTAAACTCACAAGTTTTCTTTGATGAAACAGGAAATAAATTACCTTCAAAGCAGGGACTTCAGAGCATAAACATCAAGGGCTGCACTGCCTCGCTTTTACAAATGCAGAAAAAAATATTGCTACACGGGTATGATAATAAAATCATAGTAAAAAATCATCATCCTATATCCCTCGTAGACACACTTGTCGAGGGATTTCAGTTTTAATTTGCTAGGTGATACACTTCTTAAATTGAACCTTCACTCCTAGGAGACGCACCTTTTAGTCAAGTCATTCCCTTTGATTCCTATAAGACATACCTTTTAGTCGAGTCCTTCCCCTTGACCCCTATAAGACGTACCTTTTAGTCGAGTTATTCCTTGACCCCTATAAGATATACCTTTTAGTTGATTCATTCTCTGTGACCCCTATAACACATACCTTTTAGTCGAGTCATTCCTTGATCCCAATAAGATGTACCTTTTGGTCGAGTCATTCTTTGACCCCTAGAAGACGTAATTTTTAGTCGAGTCATCCCTCTTTTATTCCTAGAAGACGTACTTTTTAGTCGAGTCATTTCCTTTGATTTTTAAAAGACATACTTTTTAGTCGAGTCATTCCCTTTGATTCCTATAAGACGTACCTTTTATTTGAGTTATCTCCTTTGATTCCTATAAGATGTACCTTTTAGTTGAGTCATCTCCTTTTATTCCTATAAGACGTACCTTTTGGTCGAGTCATTCCATTTGATTCCTATAAGACGTACCTTTTAGCCAAGTCACTCCCTTTGGATCCTAGAAGACGTACCTTTTAGTCAAGTCATTCCCTTTGATTCCTATAAGACGTACCTTTTAGTCGAGTCATTCCCTTTGGCCCCTAAAAGACGTACCTTTTAGTCGAGTCATTCCCTTTGATTCCTATAAGACGTACCTCTTAGTCGAGTTATTCCCCTTGACCCCTATAAGACGTACCTTTTAGTTGAGTCATTTCCCTTGATTTATATAAGACGTACCTTTTAGTCGAGTCATTCCCCTTGACTTCTAGAAGATCTAACTTTTAGTCGAGTCAATCCCCCTCGATTCCAATAAGACGTACCTTTTAGTCGAGTCATTACCCTTGACCCCTAAAAAATGTACCTTTTAGTTGAGTCATTCCCGTTATTTATATAAGACGTACCTTTTAGTCGAGTCATTCCCTTTGATTACTATAAGGTATACCTTCTAGTCGAATCATTCCAATTAACTCATAGAAGATGAATTTCTTTGTTTGGGATAATTTTCTTTTTAGTTTTGATGTGATTTCAGGAGCCCGCCTAAAGAATAGGGTGAATAAATATAAAGTCAAGTAACATGGAGAAGAATTTAAAGTCAAGCAACAAGGTTAAGAAGTTGAAAATCAAGCAACAAGGTTAAGAGGTTGAAAGTCAAGCAACAATGTGAAGAAATTGAAAGTCAACAGATTGAAAAATAGCAAGTCAGAAACCCGCCTGAAGAACAGGGTGAAGAAATTGAAAATCAAGCAACAAGTGAGGGAAATTGCAAGTAGGGAGCTCGCCCAGAAAATAGACTGATGAAATTGCAAGTCAGGAGCCCGCCTGAAGAACAGGGTGAAGAAATTACAAGTCAGGAGACCGCCTGAAGAATAGGGTGATGAAGTAGCAAGTCAAGAGTCAAAGAAGCTACATAGATAGGATTTTGTAATTACATTTATGCTTTAACTTGTAATTTTCATTTTGATGTAATGACAGAGCCGTGGACCGAAATCTCGATGGAACCTCACTCGACTCTCCAACTTGGTATAGTCCTTCTCTTTCCCATCCTTTGAAACACCCATGACTTGATTCCCTAATATCTTGGGTAGGTAGGATGTCCTAAGTCAAGATTCGGTTGCCCTTCTTCCTTCTGTTTCTTTCTTTGAATAATGGTCGGATCAAAATTTGGTCTCGTTGTCTATTTCTTTGATTGAAAACACTTTGTGTTTACAGTCAAAGGGGGCATCATGTAGACACGTAATTTTGTCCTACGAAAGATTATTTTTCACCTATTTACCTTATTCTACTATGTACCCACAACCGTGTAATTATCCCTCCACAAAATGACAAAATAATAAACTCCCTAACAAAATTACAACAACCTACCCAATCAAAATAAGCCACCTCACTACCCCACCTCTACCCATAACCCCCTACCCCCCATATATTTTTTATTCCTTTTTTTCCTTAACAGAAAGGGGACCACGAAAATTCCTTCAAGAATACACATTCACCACACCACTAGAAAAATAAAAATCTCAATTCTAGAAGGGGGCCCACTGGAAAGATGCCCTTTTTGGATCTTTTTTTTTCTATTTTTCATAAAGGGGAATCCTTTTTTTTCTTTCTTCGACATTGAAAATAGACCTTAAAAACACCATATTCACCCACTAAATCCATACATCATCACTCTCAAATACCTGCACACACTGCTTTTTTTCTTTAGGATTCACACTCTCCTCACCATAGTAACACACGCAGATCGAGAGAGAAAGAGGGAATAACAAAGAGGGGGGATAAAAGGCACGAAAAAAGGGACATAGAGTCCATTGTTATTTTAATTTTGGTTTCTTCTGATTTGGAAAAAATCACACACACCGAGAAGGGGTAGATCGAGAGAGTGCCACGGAGAGAGAGAAAGCAAATTTTAGGGTGGGTTATCGTTCCGGTGACATACTCATTGGAAACGCATCAAGGTAGTCTCAAAGACATTTAAACCCGTCGGAAGAAATCATAATCGGTATATTTCTGGTCATTTTGGTCATCGTTGAGGCCTTCGGAGTCACAACATCATAAAGTGGTCGAGCGAATCTCAATCCACTTTCGATTTTCTTTGAACTCGTTAGGATTTGATTCAAATTTCTCTATTTTCCATGATATTTTGCTCAGGTCATATCGGTTTTCAGTGGTTATCGGACTTTCGAAGCTGTGGGTTGGTCTGTCTTAGCATTTCAATTTCAAAATTGGGTTTTGGGTTTATTGATTCTCATTTTGGGTTTTGGGATTTGATTTTCAATCGTATTGACCTATCTATTGAGATCAGTTTGGATATCGAAGTCAGAGTTTGTCGCTGTTGAGGTTCAATTCGAAATTCCAAGTCTGGGTTTTCTTTATTATCAACGAAAGCAAGTGCTATTAAGTTCCATTTCTTTAACCCCATTCTCTTTCCTTTATTTTGATTGGTTAAATCGCTTATGATTTTGTGTTGGTTGATTATCATTGTTTGATCTCGATTGATGTTCATGCATTAGATGACGAAATATGGAATGATGTTGATTTGTTGTTTAGATTTCCTTAATAAAATATTTTAAAGATTGTTGAAATTGTAATTGTGAATCATGGAATTTAGTATTAAAAGGGAATTTGGGGGTGGAGTTATGAGGTTGATAAAATTGTGAATTTGGTTTGATGTTGGTTTTATTGTTGTTCTATATTTTGTTTAATTGGGAATAAGTAAGAATATTGTTAGAGTGCGATAGATCATGACATATTGAAATGGATAGGCAAATATTGGTTCGGGTAGGCAAAATTTAGAAATCAATGCTTCGTTGGATGTTTGAATGCGGAGTTGTGTGTTGAATGTTTTCTAGTTTATCATATTCGATTGAAATTTATTCATTTAGCCAGGAGATGCCCCAAAGTTTATGTATTTATTCACCGGGGAATGCCCTGACGTACTATGTTGGCGGAAGATGCTCGTGGTGAAGGACATACACATCGGGTAAAGCAATGGAATGTAGTTTAGGATTATTGTAGTTTAACGTAGGTTTAAATTTTTGCATTTTTTATTTTTTGGACTGTATAACTCGAACTGGACATTATAATTTTGAATTTGTTTTGTTTGTTTATTTGATTGATTGTTTTGTGTGGTTTATAAATTCATAATGTCAAATTAGTCGATACGCTCCACCAAGCAACCGTGGTCGAGCCATGGGACCAAGGTGTGCCTAACACCTTCCCCTTTGTCAACAAAATTCCTTAATCGGAATCTCTTTTCGTAGATCAATTTTTAGAGTCAAACTATTTTGAAAAGAATCTTTCGAAGGTGACTTGGCACACCGAATTATGTCAAGTGGCGACTCTAAATAAAAAATATAAATAATCCTTTTTTGAAACAAAATATTTATTTTTGTCACTTTAATAATAAAAACCTTTCAAAACTTAAAATCTGATAATCTGTTTTTGGAGTTAAAAAAGGGGTGTGACACCGGTTAAGAAGTTATGACGATTTAAAGTTTTAGCAGCATTATTTCAGTCAATGGCGCCTCACATCGTAAGCCAAATGTTTGTCAATTTTTAGTGTCTATCTATGATTCCAGCGCATCACGGTGAGTTTCCAGGTCACAAATGGATGGCAACGCGATGTCTCCGCGTCACGTCGGGGGACCAAATCGAGTAATTTCCATTGAAATTAAATGATGCATCTAGAGGGGAATTTGGGTCATCTTTCTACCACTATATATTCCATAAACATGGAATTTAGCCCATTCCAACCACATTATACTCTCTTTTCTCAAATTTCTCTCAAGAACCCCATAGGGCTTTCATAGGAGCTTCAAGATTCAAAGGTTTTCACTATTAATTTTCGCAGATTTTCTATCTAATGTATGTGTAGTGTTCATCCACGGATTCCTTTTGTCCGTGAAGTTCAAGAATCAATCTTTAAATACTAAATCATGAATGTTTTGTGGTGATATAATTGTATTCATGTTGGTTGTTGTGGTTATTCTATAAAGTAGAGATTTGATGAATTTTCATGTAGGTTTTGATCATGTAGTTGGAACCCACGAATTTGGGTGGTTTAATGTGATGTAAATTTATGAACACACCTATGCTTTAAAGAGTGCATGCAAGGTGTTTGATAAAATACTTAGAATGCTAGGAATTTCATGTTTACATGGTCCTATATTATCTACATGACAAGTCCATGTTAACTATACAATTCACTATGAGTTCCATGCCATTGTTTTGTTTATATTGTTGTGGTATGAAGCATTTATGATAATTGAGTGATATAATATGTACGTGATATATATATTCCATGCACTCCCTACTATGCACAAGATGTTGAAAACTACATGTGGTATATTATCCCCTACTTATGATATTATGAATTGTGGACTCCAATCTTGCGATCAAGTCATGTCATGTGTGTTAGTTTTCTTCTATCGAGTCCTAGGGGTATTCTTACCCAAAAAATATAGTTGTGTGCCTAGAGCCATGTCATGTTGTCATGATAATCTCAGTCAAGCTATGATCTATAGGACTCAGTCAGTCATGTGACTCAGGAAACCTCAGAAATCTTATGATCTCAGTAAATTCTCAGATAGTAGTACTATTCTGTCAGTCAACAAAAGTCGGTTACTCAGTCTATGCACAGTCAGTAAATTATGATCAGTCACTTCAAATGGGAGTAGGAGTTAGCACCGAGTGAACCTAAGGATGGAAACTCACCTGTTATATGAGGGTGTGATTCATAGCAGTCATCCTTGCATTCCTGAATTATGTAGCCAGCATAGGCTGAGACATCATAGCCTGCTCTATGAGGGTAGATGAGGTGGCTTAACCTGTTATATGAGGGTTCCCACCGTTCTCACTAGATTTACCTGTTATATAAGGGTTGCTCACACGTTGTCATTACCAGTGGCATGGTATTGACACCCTTCCAATCAGGGCTGAGATTGGACACCAGCTTAGCCATAATGGCACATATGGGGCAAGTCGGTTAAATAACTACCTCTCATAATTTCAGACTCAGCCTCAGTAAAAGAACTCAAATAGTTCTTCAGATATCAGTATACCAATATGGAACTCAAATAGTTCCCCCAGATTCAAGACTGTCAGACACAGTCGCCCTTGTTATCGGAACTACAGTTTCAGTTATGTCAGTTATTAGTAAATCATGTATTAGTGTACAGATCTAGATATCACGTACTCATAATCTTAGTTACTATGTATGTATGTTTGTACTCTTACGTTCATATCAGTCAGTCAGTTAGCATTGTTCATGCATGCAAACCCTTTGCATTTATCCTACCTCACTTCTATACTCAGTACTCCAGTTGTACTGACGCATTTGCGCTATGGTGCTTTCTTTTCAAGTTACACTATAGGTTCAGAGACACGAGTTCCAGACCAGCAGTAGTAGTCGCGATCTAGTATACAGAGTTGCAGTGAGCCCTCTTCATTCGAGGAATATATGATCTGATTCATTTATTATTTCAGTTATTTTTTTATTTATGGAGTTAGTTAGAGACATGTTCCTTCAACTCCTTATTCAGACAGTACTTAGAGGCTTTCAGATTTAGTTCAAATTTATTTCAGACTTCAGTTGTTTTGGGTGTTTTTCACCCACACGGGTGTTATGTTTTGATATTTCATTTATTCAGTTGAACCTTATGGCCTATATGTTCATATTTTCCACATTTTTACGTGTATATTATGCGGTGTACAGGTACAGATATCAGTCATGGGTTAGCTTGTAGTCCTTCGGGGTCATAAGCACCATGTAGCATTCCGATTTAGAAAATTGAGGCATTAGAACTCTACCCTCCCCGGACCCTACTATGTGGGAATACACTAGGTATGTTGTTGTTATTGTTGTATTCATAATTTTTACTTATTCATATATTCAACCAATCGATTGTAGACCTTTGTAGCAGTTAATTATCGATAAATAGAATATATACAATATATTATACAATTTATTATATCATACCTAACACTAATTGCTTAAAGGCAAAGGAATTGGTTGTTCAAGAAGGGTAGAGTATTGTGTGAGGCATAAGTTGTTCTCACTTGTTGTAGAAACGAATTCATTAATTATGCGGAAGATATTGAATAGTAATTGGGACTGCCCATGGTTCCTAAGTAGAGGAGAAGACTTGATTATTAAAAGACAAAAGAAAGGAATGACGCAGATCAAACACAACTGTAGAGAATGAAACCAACTTACATATTTTTTAGCTAACAATATCATTCATTTTATAGGTACAAGTACAATCATACAAACAGAGACAAGAACTATCAAGTAAAACAACATACAAGAATTTCCACAAAAAGTGCAACAAATTCTGAGGTCTGATAAGTTATAGATCCCTTATGTGAGGATCAAAGATAAGGTTTCTTGATAAATTATATGGGAAAATCAGATTTAAGGCACATAAGGTTACTTCAAAGTAGAAATCAGACCAACACACAATAATAACAATTCAATCACATCAGGTGTGACAGAAGCTAATTTAGATATATAT
>JAPEIP010000011.1:27512325-27542734 GCA_026120095.1 Capsicum chinense
GCTTGCTTACCGTGGTGTGCCAGGGTCGGGGGTTCGAAACGCCCCTCCAGCGAAGCTGGGGTGAGGGCGCGTAGGTCAGGCCCGGAGTGGTCCCCCCCTCCCCGACACCTACGGAGTAGGTATGAACCGGGTCGTCCCTTTACATCTTTAAATATCAATTCGACAGAGGGAAACTCTTGTTGTATACTAAGAGCTTGTTTGATTAAGAAACAAGTTATCCGGGCAATAATTATCCCGAGAATGTATGCGGGCAACGCACAAAGACCAAATTTTGGTAACGCCTACTACATGAAGTGTCAGACTCAACCTTTTAACACACAGCAACGGCAAATTTCATAGCCACAGGCCCACCAAATCTGTCAACTAGCAATATGGAAGAGAAGTTGAAGCAACTTCTGGCTACTCAGACACAATTGACTGTATATATAAAAAATCAGCAAACGGCCATAAAAAGATTAGAGTTGAAGTTGGGACCATTATCACAAGCATTAAAACTAGGCCACAAGGTGGTTTCCCAGCAGATACAGAAAATCCAAAGAAATTTATGGCAATCACCTTGAGAAGTGGTAAAGAGTTTCAAGAAGAACCTCCTAAGGAAATAAAGGAGAAAGATGCAGATTTTACTCCCCAAAAGGTTTCTAAAGAAATTCCTAAAAATTCAAGGAAGTCAGAGTACTTAAAAGAAAAAGTTGTTACTGAACCAGAAGTGAAGAAGACATTGTCACTACCTTTCCCTAAGAGGCAAATAAAAACGAAGGAGGATGCAATGTTCAAAAACTTCTTTGACACATTCAGAGAGCTTCATATTAATTAACCTCTTTTAGAAGTTTGGTAGAGTGTGCCCAAGTATGCAAAGTACTTGAGGGATGCGGTCGCAAATAGGGTGAAATTACAGAATATGAGAGCGATAACACTCACCAAAGATTGTAGCATTGTGATGACATAGAAAATCCCAAACAAATTGAGAGATCCAGGGAAGTTTTATCTCCCTATACAAATTAGGTGTAAAGTAGTCCATATATTGAGTGACTTAGGGGTGAGTATAAATGTGATGCCCCTATCTCTATTTGAAAAATTGGGCTTGGGAAATTCTAATTCGATTATCGTGTGTTTGTAGCTCGCAGATGGATCCATGACTTATCCCAAAGGAGCAATAGAGGATGTCCTTATAAAGGTTGGTAAGCACATTATACCTGATGACTTTTTTGTTCTTGATTTTGAGGCAGATGAACAGGTACCGATAATCTTTGGACGTCCATTCTTAGCAATTGGAGGAGTGTTGATCGATGTTAGAGAAGGACACTCAAAATGAGAGCAGAGGATGAAGAGGTGGTATTTTATGTATACAAAGTACCTGCACTAACATCCCAATATAAAGATTGATGTCTAATCAATGTTATTGAAGGGGATGAGTGTAGGGTGGTTAGTCCACAAAAGACCTCTTCAAAATACCTAATTGAGCAGCCTAAGATGAACCCACTGCTTCCCAATGTGATAATGGTTGATGTTAAGAGAGATTTTGACCTTGAGAGTGCAAACTCAAGAGATAAAAAATGAATGAAAAAATGGCTCCCAAAGAGGAGTAAAAACATGAACGAATTTGGTTGAGTTGAGTTGGGTCGTACCACGACACTAAATCATGTGCTGCTTGGGAGGCAACCTAAGTTAAGTAGGTATGTTTTCTTTCTATTTTTTAGTTTATATTTCACATAGTTTTTGTTGTTGGTTGAGTCACGAGTTGATGGGAATTCTGAGTACCAAAAACTTAAGCTAAGAAGCATGGAAAAAACTGAATGTGGGGTCCCATGGATTTCAATTATAAGTAAAGATGCTACTAGCTAGACCTAGAGTCCTCAGGGAGTATATGTATCTCTTACTTTTAAATTCACTTTTGGGACAAAGTAGATTTTTAAGTGTGGGGTAAGGGAAATTCCTAATTTTGGGCTCAATTTAAAATTTTTAGGTTATGAATAAGTGAGATATTCTTGTTCGTGCTATTTTTTATTACATGATGCAAGTATTTTAGCTGTAAAAGTATGTGAATTGTGAAAACTGCAACTTTTTAGACTTGTAGGATCATTTTTGTGACTCTTGTACTTTTTGACTTAAATTTAAATTCATGCTATTATTTGGTTGAGAGTCTATGAAGATCCTATTGAGTTAAGCATGTTCCATGTGTGTGTAAGGTTTTTGTATATTCCTTGTTACATGTGATATCTAGAAATTTCTTGGTGTGTGTGTAAAGCAAAATAAAGAGTGTGGGTTTAGGGGATAATTTAGACATTTCTTTGATAGCCTTGTTTTACACATTCTATTTGTCCTACCCTTAAGCATTGTCCTCGTTAACCCCCATTAAGACTTAGCCTTTTCTTTGGTTGCTTTATATGTAGACTAATCCCCTTCTTTGATAGATCATATTCTGATCCAAAAAGCTCTTAAGTGCTTTAATAGAAAAAAAAAATAATTGAGAAATTAGTTGAGAAATTGAAGAAGAAAAAAGAGAAATTGATACCCCAAGGTAAGAGTTATTGGTGTTTATATTTGATATATGGTGGTTGAGAGTGATATTAATGGTGTTATAAATATTTCCATGATTGTAGAGAATAAGAAAAATTGAATGTTTAAGGAATTAACAATATGTCCACCATGTGTTTGTAAAAACACCTAGAAGAGATGCGGAAAAATAATATAATGGGGTAGACAAAAATTAGTGAGGCTAGGATGTTTTGGAATAGTATTTGTAAGCTTTCAATTGTGATTGTAACATACGTAGTGAAGAAACTTGCATTTTGTGTAGTCATTGTAGTACTAGCTTGAGTGTCTTGCATGTAGTAAAAGTTTACAATCTGTATCTCATGAGGTTTATAATAAAGAGTTGTTCGAGGACGAACAAGGCATTTAGTATGGGTTGTGATGTTGGGTGTATTTATGCATTCTAGTGTCATTATTCAAGCCTTTTTAGCCTTATTTTGAGGATGGTTCAAGTGATATATGGGTAGATAATGAGATTAATGTGTATAATAGTGTTAAAGAATGTGTTATGATGTTAGAAGTGAGTTTCAAACAAGTTTGTACCTAACAGATTCATTTAGAGTTCAACCCCGAAAAACTGGCTTTACGAGCTTGAGCTAGGTGCTTGTCTAGTTGATTCTGCTGTATTCTACTTGGTTGAAAGTGATCCAAATGGTTTTCATGTGTAATTATGAGTGGAATAACGTGGTGGGAGTTAGCAAAGTTCAATTTTAATAAGTGTATAGCTGGAACAATAAGTGAAAGATCAATGCCAACAATCTTAGCTTAGCTCTTGTTTTTATTCGTCGTTATGGATGTAGTGTTGTGTTTTTCTCATAATTCATGTGGTGTATGATGAAGGATTCTTTTGGAACTGAGTATTATTATATTTTAATGTTAAAGAGGCTTGAAATTCATGGTAAAGACGCCATAAGACAAGGGATCAAGAGGAGAGACTCAACCATTAACCAAAATTCGGAGAGAAATTTCCAAAGAGGCAGGGCGATTTGGAGGCTCCGCACCACCTGGATCTGGGATATAGTTAGGGTGACACCTTTCCTGGAGCGGGAATAAACCTAGGGATACGCCCTACCCAGTCCCGGGCTCAATACCTGAAGGTTTTTTTGTCCAACACGGAATGGGCTTACTCCTGTACTATAATTACATGTATCACATTTTTACACATCTTTGGATATATTTTGGAGAGAAAAGGGCTGCTTATACCTCTTATTTAGGTTTGTATTATATTTATTTAATTCATTCACATTTTTAGTCGTTAATTACAACATTGTGATTACGATTATGTCTAGGCATGGCTAAACATCCTTTTTTGGTGTTAAAGCCAAAGACATGAGTACTATTGTTTTGAAATAATTTCATTAATTTTTCTTATCATTATTGGTTGCATGTTAATCTTTGATTTAACTAATTTGAGGATTCACGACCCTTAGAATAAATCAATTGTCTACCCTTAGAACTCAGGAGAGGGAATAGGGGATATGTAATACCCCGAAAAATCCAATCCACTACTAGACCCATGTACCAAGATCATACATAGAACATTATGGTTATTTTATAGTTTTATGACTAGTTTAGATGTATATTAAGGCTTCAAATAACTCTCAGCTATCAGACGAATCAAAACATTCCTTACCGATTGAATTCTTGAGAAGGATATTGGTATAGTCAAATTCAAACTAGTATATCTCTCATTATACTTGGAATTTTTGTTCTCATGACCTATCAAAAGATAGATAATTGAATTATCTTTCAAACAATACCAATTTTGTCTAAATTCTATATTGGATCAAAGAGTTATTCCTATTTTACTCCATCATGTCAGGCTGGAAACAGTGTGACGACATTCGTGATAGCTTACCACACTTGTGATGCCCTATCACGAAGGTTGTCAGCCTTAGGCAGAACCCATTTCCTAAGTGATGACATTCATTTTATCTTACCACATTTGTGATTCCCTATCACGAAGGTCATCAACCTTAGGCAGAAACCAGCTCCTAGGTGATGACATTCGTGATAGGTTACCACATTTGTGATGCCCTATCACGAAGTTCATCAGCCTTAGGAAGAAACCAGCTCCTAAGTGATAACATTCATGGTAGCTTACCCTTTTGTGATGCCCTATCATGAATGTCGTCAGCCTTAGGCAGAAACCAGCTCCTAAGTGACGACATTCGTGAGAGCTTACCACATTTGTGACGCCCTATCATAAAGGTCGTCAGCCTTAGGCAGAAACCAGCTCTTAGGTGACGACATTCGTGATAGCTTATCACATTTGTGATACCCTATCACAAAGGTCGTCAGCTATGATTTTTCAGCAACTGAGAATTTATTTCATAAGGGTATTTACGTTATTTCCTTCACCTTCCACGACTTATAACCCTAAAGAGGTGTAATTTTTTCCATTATTTTCTTCAGTTAAGCATCTCAAAAATCCTTTCTTACACTCTCAACCACAAGATTAGGGTTTGCATCAAATACATCTCTCAAAAGCAAGATTCAAGTCTTTTTCGAAAATAATTGAGAATTAAGTTTCCCAATCCAAGAACTCTCCAGCAAAATCATCAAGGTTTCCTTTCTAAGGTATGCACAGTGTTTATCTATGGATCCAATCCGTTCATCAATCTCAAGAACCAAGTTTTAAATATTATTTGTAAACTTTTTGTGGTGATATGAGTATGTACATGTTGATGATTGTGTTTTCATGGAATCCATAAATTTTTTAATTGAAAATCATGAACTTTAGGTGGTTTAATATGGTGCAAGTATGAAACCCATCTATGCCTTAAAGAATGCATGTAAGATGTTTGATAAAATTCTTAGGATGCTAGAAATCCATGTTTGTATGGTTCTATGATGTCTAAATGACAAGTCCATGTTAGCTATATACTTCAATATGAATCCCATGCTTTTGATGTGTTATTATTGTGGTGGTATGAAGCATGTAATATAATAAAGATATAAAATATGTACATAAAATATATCCATGCATTCCCTACAATATTTAAGATGTTGAATAACTATATGAAATATGTCCCTTACTTATGATATTATGAATTGTGGACTCAATTCTTGTGATCAAGTCATTTCATGTGTGTTAGTTTCCTTCTATCGAGTCCTAGGGATATTCATACCCGAAAAACTAAGTTGTGTGCCTAGAGCCATGTTATGTTGTCATGATAATCTCAGTCAAGCTATAATCTATAGAACTCAAGCAGTCGTGTGACTCCGGAAACCTTAAAAATCTCATGATCTTCGTTAACTCTCTGATAATGGTACTACTCCGTTGGTCAATGGAAGTCAGTTAATATGTCCATGTACTATCAGTTGAATCATGTTTAGTCTCTTCAAATAGGAGTATAAGTTAGCACCGAGTGAACCCAAGGATGGCGACTCACCTGCCATTTTAGGGTGTGTTTCTTAGTAGTCATCCTTGTGTTCCAGAACTACGTAGCCAGCATAGGTTGAGACATTTTAGCCTATTAGATTAGGGTTGATGAGGTGGCTTAACCTTTCAGTTAAGGGTTTCTACCATTCTCCCTTTGAATACCTGCCAGCTAAGGGTCACCCATAACTGTCCTTACCAGTGGCGCGGTATTGACACCCTTTTAGTCAGGGCAAAGATTAGAACCGAACTAAGCTATATGTGTTATTGGGGCATGTTGGTTAAACAAATACCTCCTATAGTTTCTAGATCATTCTCAATAAAAGAACTCAGATAGGTCTTCAGATTTAAGTATATCAGGACTGTTAGGTACAGTCAGACACAGTTATAGTACAAAACTCAGATAGTTCTATTAGATTTAGGATTGTCAGATATAGTGGCCTATGTTATCAAAATTTTAGTATCAGTCATATTAGTCATCAGTAAACCATGTATTAGAATACAGGACTAGCTATCATGAACCCACGATTTCAGTTACTATGTATGCATATTTGTACTCTTACATTCATATCAATCAGATAGTTAGCATTGTTCATGCATTTAAACCTTGTTTATTTTTATCCTACCTCACTCATATACTTAGTACATTCCCTCGTACTAACGCATTTATGGAATAGTTATTTCTTTTCATGTTACCCCATAGGTTCAAAGACACGAGCTCTAGATCAGTAGTAGCAGAAGCATTTCTAATCGCAGAGATTCAATGAGTCCTCTTCATTCGAGGATAATATGATTTGATTTGTTCATTATTATTTTATCCAATTATCAGTTTATAGAGTTAGTTAGGGATATTTTCCTTCAACTCCTTATTCAGACAGCACTTAGAGGCTTTAAGATTAAGTATTCAGGCTTATGTTCAGATTTGATTCAGTTTTCAGCTATTTTGGGTATCTTTCACCCAATGGATGTTATGTTTTGATAGATTCTTTATTCAGTTGAAACTTATGGACTACATGTTCATGTTTTCCATATTATTATGTTATATATTACAGTGTAAAGGTATAGATATCAGTCATGGGTTAGCTAGTGATCCTTCGGGGTCATAAGCACCGTGTAGCATTCCGGTTCAAAAAAAAATTAGGGTGTTACAAACTTGGTATCGGAGCCTAAGGTTCAATAGAGTCCTAGGAAGTCTAAAAGACGCATCTAGTCGAGTCTTATACATGGGTGTATTGCGCGCTACATTTATGTACAGGAGGCGATAAGATGTTTTTGGAACAGTTCAATTTCTTCAGTATTCATGTGATGCTAGTAAGCAAAATTTCAAGTCAGTCTCTTAGTCTAATCCATATCAGCAGATTTAGTCGATTTAGAGATGACTGATTTTGATGTCATTCTTGGCATGGTTTGGCTTCATTCCTACAATGCCATAGTCAATTGTAGAAATAGGATAGTACAGTTTAAGTTCCCGAATGAGCCCGTCCTAGAGTGGAAGGGTAGCACTTCATCTTTCAGGGGTTAGCTTCTTTCCTACCTTTGGGCAAGAAAAATAATTTCTAAGGGGTGTGTGTATCATATCGTGCATGTTAAGGATTCTAGTTTTGAATTTCCCAGTATCGAATTAGTCCCAGTGGTTAATGAATATTCAAACATCTTTCTCGAAGATCTTTCAGGCATTTCTCCCGAAAGGAAAATAGACATCGGCATAGAACTTCTCCTAGATACTCAGCCATTTCTATTCCGCCATACGGAATGGCACTAGCAGAACTTAAGGAACTGAAAGATCAGTTGAAGGATCTCTTAGATAAGGGATTCATTAAGCCCAATATATCCCTATGGGATGCGTCAGTCTTATTCATGCACAAGAAAGATGGTTCTATCAAAATGTGTATTAATTACCGTCAGCTCAACAAAGTCATGGTCAAGAATAGGTATCTGCTGCCTAGGATAGAGGACTTGTTTGACCAAGTTTAGGGTGCCATTTATTTCTCTAAAATAGACCTCAGATCAGGCTATCATCAGCTCAGAGTTAGTGAATGTGACATCCCAAAGACAGCTTATCGTACTCTGTATGGTCACTTTGAATTTCTAGTCATGTCCTTTGGTCTTACCAATTCCCCTGCAGCTGTCATGGACTTGATGAACCGGGTGTTCAAGAAGTACTTAGAAATATTCATCATAGTCTTAATAGATGATATTCTAGTCTATTCTCGCACAGAGCATAATCATTCAGACCATCTCAAAATTGTTCTTCAAACTCTCAGGGATCACCAGTTGTTCGCCAAGTTCAGTAAGTACAAATTTTGTCTAAGATCAGTAGCATTCCTTGGCCACATTATTTTTGGTGATGGCATTAGAGTAGATCCTCAGAAAACCAAAGCGGTAAGAAACTAGCCTCGCCCTGTCTTTCCATCAGATATAAGGAGTTTCTTGGGTTTGGCTGGCTATTACCGATGGTTTTATGAGGGATTTTCTTCTATTGATTCTCCTATGTCCAGATTGACTCAGAAGAAGGTCAAGTTACAGTGGTCAAAACCTTGCGAGAAGAGTTTTTAGGAGTTGAAGACTCGACTTACCTCAGCTCCAGTTTTAGCACTTCCCGACGGTTCTAATGGATTCATAGTATATTTTAATCCATCCATAGTAGGTTTAGGTTTTGTCCTTATGCATCATGGTAGAGTCATAGCCTACGCGTTCGCTTATGAAGAAATTAGCTCAGGAGATTCATCAGCTTGCAAGACTAGGCATTCTCTTAGTAAACTCTTCAGAGAGTGGTGTATATGTTCAAAGTCGTTCATATTCATCTCTAGTTTCCAAGGTAAAAGAGAACCAAGACAGGGATCCTAGCCTTGTCAAGCTAAAAGAGTCAGTTCAGACTCAGGAAGTAGAGGTTTTCTCCCAAGGGGGATATAGTGTTCTTCGTTATCAGGGTCATCTGTATGTTCCTGATGTAGATGACTTAAGGCAGTGAATTCTAGCAGAAGCACACGGTGCACAATAATTTATTCATCTAGGGGCCACTAAGATGAACCACAACCTGTAGGAGATCTATTGGTGGAGTGGGATGAAGAGGGATATTGCAGCATTTCTGGTTAAGTTCTCTACATGTCAACAGGTTAACATAGAGCATTAGAAACCTAGTGGTTCCATGTAGGAGTTCACTATTCCTACTTGGAAGTGGAAAGAAGTGAACATGGACTTCGTGCTGGGTTTTCCAAGGACACATCATCAGCATGATTCAGTTTGGTTCATTGTAGATAGAATAACCAAGTCAACTCATTTCCTTCCAGTTTGTACCTCTTACTCAGCCGAGGATTATGCCAAACTCTAAATCAGGGAGTTGGTCAGATTACACAGTGTTCCACTATCTATCATCTCAGATAGAGGTACCCAGTTCACCTCTCACTTCTGGAAAGCATTCCAAAGGGGTCTTGCTACCGAAGTTCATCTCAGTACAATGTTTCATACTTAGACAGATGGTCAAGTAGAAAGGACCATTCAGACTCTAGAAGATATTCTAAGGGTGTGTGCAATTCATTTCAAGGGATGCTAGGATGATCACTTGTCTTTGATTGAGTTTGCATACAACAACAACTATCATTCTAGTATTCAGATGGCTCCATTCAAAGCTTTCTATAGTAAGAGATATAGGTCTCCGATCGGTTGGTTCAAAGTTAGCGAGACCACAGTCATAGGGACTTACTTAATATTTCATGCCTTAGAGAAAGATTAGTTGATCAGAGAAAGATTTTGGGCTGCTCAGAGCCGACAGAATTCTTATGTGGATATTTTTAGAAATGATCTCAAATTCGAGGTCGATGACTATGTCTATCTCAATATCTCTCCCATAAAGGAGTGAAGAGATTCAGAAAGAAGGGAAAGCTCAGTCCCCGATATGTCAATCTCTTTAGAATTCTCAGTCGCTTTGGCAAGGTAGCCTATGAGCTCAAATTGCCTTCAAATCTAGCATCAGTTCATCCAGTCTTCCATGTCTCTTTGCTCAAAAAGTGCATAGGTGACCTAGCAGTTGTAGTCCCTATTCAGAGCATTGACATTCAGAATAGCCTCTCTTATGAAGAGATTCCAGTTGAAATCCTCGAGTTTCAGACTCGTAGGATGAGGAAACAAAAATTCCCTCAAGTCAAGGTTCTTTGGCGGAATCAGTCCATGGAGGGAGCAACTTTGGAAGCAGAAGCAGACATGCAAACCAAGTACCCTCATCTTTTCTCCGCTAATTTAGACTTAGCTCGAGGTAACCATTTTCCTTAAGCTTATTCAGTTACATATTCAAAATTCTAGTTTAAAATTGGTATCAAGTATTAGTGCATAGCTTATCATGCATAAGTTCAGCTTATCAGTTATCCATCATATATGCATGTTCAGTTGGGCTATATTCAGTTTAGAATTCAATTCAGTCCTAAAATTATGTGCCAGTTGAGCATGATCAGTGTATGCGTCGTTTTATCTTTTATCGCCTCTCAAGCAGTCCTCATTCGAGGAGGAATATTTCCAACAGGGAGATATTGTAATACCCTAAAAAATCCAAACCAATATTAGAGCCTTGTACCAAGCTCATGCATAGTACATCATGGTTCTTTTATAGTTTTATGAGTAGGTTAGATGTATATTAAGGCTTCAAATAATTCCTACCTATCAGACGAATCAAAACATTCCTTACTGATTGAATTCTTAAGAAGGATATTAGTATAGTCAAATTCAAATGAGAATATCTCTCATATACTTCAATATGAATCCCATGCTTTTTATGTGTTGCTATTGTGGTGGTATGAAGCATGTAAGATAATAGAGATATAAAATATGTACACGAAATATATCCATGCATTCCCTAGAATGTTTAAGATGTTGAATAACTATATGAAATATGATATCCCCAATTTATGATATTATGAATTGAGGAATCAAATATTGTGATTAAGTAATGTCATGTGTGTCAATTTCCTTCTATCGAGTCCTAGGGGTATTCGTACCCGAAAAACTTAGTTGTGTGCCGAGAGCCATGTCATGTTGTCACGATAATCTTAGTTAAGCTATAATCTATAGAACTCAGTCAGTCGTGTGACTCAGGAAACCTCAGAAATCTCATGATCTCATTTAACTCTCAAATAATACTACTACTCCATCAGTCAACAGAAGTCAGTTAATCTGTCCATGTACATTCAGTTAAATAATGTTGGGTCTCTTTAGATAGGAGTAGAAGTTAGCACTGAGTGAACCCAAGGATGGTGACTCACCTACCAATTTAGGGTGTGTTTCTTAGCAGTCATCCTTGTATTCCAGAACTACGTAGCCAGTGTAGGTTGACACATCTTAGCCTGTCATATTAGAGTTGACGAGGTGGCTTAACCTATTAGTTGAGGGTTTCTACCGTTCTCCTATCGAATACCTGCCAGCTAAGGGTTACCTATAACTATCCTTACCAGTTCTCAAGTCAGGGTAGAGATTGGAATCCAACTTAGCTATATGTGTTATTAGGGCATGTCGGTTAAACAACTACCTCCCACAGTTTCATAATCAGTGTCAGTAAAAGAACTCAGATAGGTTTTTAGATTTTAGTATATCAGGACTGTCAGGAATAGTCAGACTCAATTATAGTATGGAACTCAGATAGTTCCATCAAATTCAGGATTGTCAGATACAGTTGCCCATGTTATCATAATTTTAGTATCAGTCATGTTAGCCATCAGTAAACTATGTATTATCATACAGGAATAGCTACCATGCACCCACGATTTTATTTACTACGTATGCATGTTTGTTCTCTTACGTTCATGTCAGCTAGAAAGTTAGCATTGTTCATGCATTTAAACCCTGTTTATTTTTAGCCTACCTCTCTCGTATACTCACTACATTCCCTCGTATTGATGCATTTGTGCTATTGTTTTTTCTTTTCATGTTACACCATAGGTTCAGAGACATGAGCTCCAGATCAGCAGTAACAGTAGCATTTCTAGTCGCAGAGATTCAGTGAGTCCTCTTCATTCGAGGATAATATAATTTGATTTGTTCATTATTATTTTAGCCAGTTATCAGTTTACAGAGTTAGTTGGAGACATATTCCTTTAACTCCATATTCAGACAGCACTTAGAGGCTTTCAGATTTAGTATTCAGACTTATGTTTAGATTTGATTCAGTTTTCAGCTGTTTTAGGTATCTTACACCCATATGGATGTTATGTTTTGACAGATTCTTTATTTAGTAAAACCTTATGTCCTACATGTTCATGTTTTCCATATTATTACATTATATATTGCATTGTACAGGTACAGATATCAGTCATGGGTTAGCTTGTGATCCTTCGGGGTCATAAGCACCGTGTAGCATTTTGGTTTAGAAAAAAATTGAGGTGTTACAGGATACAACGTAGAGATGGACAAAGTATGGTTTGTAATTCTTTATGAAATAAGTAATTCAAATTAGTATCTAGGACAAGGATGTACTTAGATACCATACTTGATTCACGCGTAAGATGATAGTGTAATACCCCAAACTTTCTTTAAGTCAAATCTAGTCTCCAGAAGAGTTAGTGATGACTTCATAAATGATTAATGTTTAAACCATATAGAATATCCTCAATTTTGAATTAGATTTCCAATGATACAAATTTTGTCCAAATTCGATATCGGAGTAAAATGTTATTGACATTTTACAGAGGACTATTGGAACTGCTCAAAAGTGACGGTCAGGCCGACGAACCATTGATTTAGCGATAAATCATCACCTAAACCATTGCAGGCGAGGAAGTACATCAATCTTCTGGCTAAGTTACGATGGACAAGTAGACGGACCGTCGAGTTTGTGACACACCGTCGCCCAAGCCGTCGATACTAAGGCAGTGAGTCCCTATTTTGGTCCAAGTGTGACGGTCAGGCCGACGAACTATTGAGCCAGCGATGGACCATCGTACGAGCCATCATAGATCCCGTTCAGTAATTCTTAAGCCATTTTTAAAAGGGTATTTGGGTCTTTTCCACCCATTTTAACCCCTAATTATACTAAACCATAGCTCAGAACTTCATTATTCATTCAGAACACCAAATTAGGGTTTCTCTCAAAAATCAATCCCAATGAACAAAAAACCCTAGATGCTTAATCCCAAGTCAAGAAATCAAGGTTTTCTCCAACAATCTTCAGGAAATAATCCACCCAGGTATGTCAAGTGTTCATTCATGGATTCCTTTCATCCATGAATCCCAAGAATCCAATTTTAAATTATAAATTATGATGTTTATGTTGTAGATTGATTATGATCATGTTAATGTTATGTATGATACCCAAGTTGAAACCGTTAAATGTGCTTTCATTTATTTATGCCCATGTGTATTGAAATCTACTAAATTATATTGATTTGTGGAATCATGATGAATTAATTTAATGTTCATGCCTAAGCTTATAGTTATGCATGCAAGGTGTTTGATAAAATGCCTAAGAGAATGGGAAATATACCTTATGACTCAATTGTGACCAAAATAATGAACTTATTATTTACCCTTATGTTCAAAATGACTTCCATGTTATTGTTATTCATTGAAGTTGTTTGATGGATTTTTCATGATATTAGCCTATGAAATTATGATATGTTTATATGCTTTCCTATTCATATACCAAACCATGATAATCAAGTGCCTCATGAAATTCCCCAATGATTATATTATGGATTGTTGATTATGGTTGTGAGTCCAGGAAGTTTTATGTCTTATCAGTTTCATGCTATCGAGTCTTGGGGGTGCATGTACCCAATAATTTAGTTGTGTGCCTATAGCTAGTGTCAGTTTTCAAGATACTCTCTGTCAAGCCATGTTCAGTAAAATTCAATTAATCTCATGACTCAAGAAAACTCAGTAATCTCAGTCAGTTATCATATCTCAATGATACTCCATCAGTCAACAGAACTCAGTAAACTCAGTCTAGTCAGCTTAGTATAATTAATTCATTGTCTAATCAGATGGGAGTAGGAATTCAACACCAAGTGATCCCAAGGATGAGAACTCACCTGCGAGTAGGGGACATGTCCCATCAACTCTTTATTCATACAGTTCAGTTTTAGAAGCTTTCAGACTACAGTATGTTCGGACAGTTTATTTTAGCTCATGACTTGGTATTCATATACTGTACTCTCAGATAGTATGTTTTACCTATTTTGAACCTTATGGAATGTTTCAGTCTATTATTTCTACATTTTACATGATGTCATATAGTATACAGGTACATATATCAGTCATGGGTTAGCTCGTGGTCCTTCGGGTTCATGAGCACCGTGTAGCATTCTGGGTACCAGGTTTGGGGCATTACATATATCTTAAAGAACCTAATTGAACTATTACATCACCTCTTGATGATATAGTCCTAAGGTTTAACTTATGTAAAGGATTAAAGGTTGGAAAACCATGATCTTGCCATTGACCCTAAAAATCTACAACCAAGATAAGTAAGTTAACGAATGAAAGTCAATAACATAGTATGATTGTCGATAGTACTTTAACCCTGGGTTTTCTCCTATTAATTGTTTATAAGACTCTTATTTGCACATTGTTTTACTTTTCCTTGTTTATGAACTTTTTAATTCTCTTTTTTGTTATGTTTGCATTTATTGAATCTAAATTGTGAACTAAAAGAGAATTATTGTTAAATCAAGTCTCTGTGGGTTTGATACTTGGCTTCTTGAAGGCCACTTTACTACTTGATAAGATCATGTACACTTGTATGTGTGCTTCGGTGCTATCAATGGGACTATCCTAAATCTCATGGGCGTAAGATTATTGTTTTTATAATCTTAAAAGAATATAATTATGTATATGTAATGTTTGGAAACCTTTTGAAGAGAATGCATCATGAACCAATGTTTAATGAAAATATGTAATTATTAGGTGTTTTCCATGAACTTGAGTTATATTCATCTGTTCATATGTTATGAGTTTCGAAAAATTATTTAAGAGCATGATTTATGAATCCCCCTTCCGTGATGAAATTTCTTATCTTAACATGTTATGGGTTGTTCGAGTGGATGATTTAAAAGCTTGAGTTTAAAAGCTTATGATCACCTATGGATTTTGAAGTGGATTATAGATAATTATGAAATTTATGATCTTATTATGTTATGAATTTGAAATGGGCTTGAGAGAATGCACTATAAGTCCCTTCTTCGATCGTGAGGTTTATGTGTAACTAGTGTTGGGGTTTTTTTATGTATGATGATAAATCTTGAGTTTTAAATGTCTCTTTTACTATTATGTATTTTTGTGTTGCACATTTTAAAAGGGGTATTTCTCATGCTAAAGGTTCTTATGTCATATTGAAGAAATTGCATGTGATTAATGAAAGAATTGGCCACCATGTGTTAAGGACTTGAAGAGAGAGTGTTTTGCATAAGTTTTCATATGATTTTGAAATATCAAATCTCATATGATGTTTAAATATTTTGGTGGTTATTAACATGTTTTTGAATGAGAATGGCTATGGATTTGATATGATATGATATGACTTTCAAGTCTGGTATGACGATACCTATTATGGAGTGCCCTTAACATGAAAAGAAATCAATACTTTGAGAATAAAGCATGGTTTTAAAGGACTAAAATTGGGCTTAAAGAGAGTTAGATGGTTACCCAAAGATGGAATTTAAGTGAAAGAGCTTATCACTGGAACTTGTGTGTAGCTAACGCAGGATTTATGATATGTTATCCTACATAGGAGGATAATTAGGACATCTCACATAGGGGGATGCCTATGGTGTACTCACATAGGGGTATACAAGTTTAAGTACTCCAATCCTTGCAGAAAACATGGATTGGGGGATTGACCGCTGAGTTAATGGAAGATTCCATATAGCCCATAGGATTGTAGAAATGTAGGGTGTACCATCTAGTTCAGAACTTAAGTAAAGAGTTGAGTTAATGATTTACAAGAATGTTTTGAAGCCTTTGATTTATTCCCATGTGTTTTTATATACATTCTGCTAAATTGTTTTCACAATGCTCTCAATTATTTTACATAAAATATATGTCATTTTGGTTATTATACATTGAAAGTATTGGCCCGTAAAATATAGGTTCTAAGGTATAGTCCTATGGTCCATCACATAAGTAGAAAAATTAGATACGACAGAGTTGGTAAGCCATCAATATTTCGAAAGGCATTTATTCATATGATGACTTATTCCAATTTATGGTCCATCCGAGGGCCTTGTCCCATCCTAGATAATTAAGTACTCAATTGTAACACTCTGTACTTCAACCTAACTTAAATTTGTCCCAAAAATGTCAATGACTTGCTTTAAAGATGAATACAATTTTAAAGCTTTCCATCGATACCAAATTATACCAAATCCAACCCTCGGGCAAAGAATTAGATCCATTTTAGTAAGACAATGTACCAACTGAGCCATCAGCGTTTCGTGGAGCCAGCCAAAATGGCAATTGTCAAAAACCAATGAGACTCCGTGGTATTAGCGCTTCGTGCCAAGGCTTAATTTCAGAATTGTCCTTTTCCAGTGCTCCAACGTGATACCACCACATTGTGGTGAACTTATAGGTCACGTCCAAGGTGGAAATATGATTTTACCATGTCACGCCACCATGCAATTTCCCAGTCATCCTTTTTTAGTGGCGCGTCGCGCTAAGGGTCTAGACCGGAAAAATTTCATACAAAATTAAAGTTGTGCCCAAGGTTAAAATAGTCTTTTTCCATGATTTTATTCCTCCTAAAAGTGGGATTTAAGCCCTAAAAATGTTTAAACCTTTCATTATTCACTTTTCCCCCAAAATCAAAAGGTATTTTCTCTCAAGAAAACAAACTCTAGTTCAAGAATCAAAGTCAATCCTTAAAAATCTCTTTAAAAAACTTCAAGAACCCTTCTTCTCAAGTATGTTAGGTTTTCATCTATGGGTTTCTTTCACCCATAGAGTCCAAGGATCCCTTTTTAAATATACAAGTTCTCAGATTTATGATTTCCATGTTTGAATTAGATTGAATTTATGTTCATGATAGTAGCTGGGTTTCAATCCATGATTTAAGTGCAAGTTTCATAAAAATGAATATCATGTGTGGTGAATATGTGATTATCTTGATAAAACTTTGAATTTTCAAAGTGATTAATGTGTTTATGATGTTAATTGGGTTTTAATCCATGATTATTATATGATTCATGAAATTAGATCAGTATTTTTATTGGGAATTATATGAATTGCATGCTAAACAAAGGGAATTGAAACTTGGGCATTGTAGTTGCCATGTTTATATGTTATCCATGAATATGTGCATGAAGTTGTGCTCCCCAAGTGTTTGATAGAATGTCCATGTGAATAATGTGATGAATCATAGCATGTTAGTATATGAACAAGCTTATTCCCTACAAATGTTTGATAAAATGCTTATGTGAATTGATTAGTGAAGGCATGACATGCTATTATGTGATCCCATGTATGTATAAGTTAATGCATTACAAGTGTTTGATGAAATATCTCTATGAATGAATTATGACCAAGTGAACATTGTTATGTTATTCAAGATGATTCTTTGCTTTACTTTTCATGCTATCAATCCTGGGGGTATTTAATACCTGACAATCTAGCTGTTACTGAGAGATAGTGTTAGTTACAGAATAGTATCAGTCATATCATGATCGGTAGTACTCTCAGTCCGTTACAAAACTTAGTAGAATTAAGTCAGTTATAAATCTTAGGAAAACTCAGTAATCTCAGTATCAGTCCATTCTAGTTCAGTATACTCAGTTCAGTGTCTTTCAGTTGGCAGTAGGATTTATCACCAAGTGAGTCTAGGGATGGAGGTACATCTGTTAGTTAGGACTGGCCCCTAGAAGTAATCCCTAAGCTCAAGAACTACGTAGCCAGCGTAGGTTATAAGATATCACCCATTGATAGGACTGACATACTCAGGGATCATCCACTAGATTAAGACTGATCTCAGGGGTCACCCATTAGTTAGGACTGACTCCACAACAGTTGTCTTTACCCCTGGAACTGTACTGACACCCTTCTAATTGGGGTTACATATTGGATCCCAGCTCAGTTAACTTCTCTTATTTGGGGTATGTTGGTTAGATGATTATCTCCCACAGTTTCAGTTTCAGTCTTCAATTTAGAACTCAGCTCAGTTTTACAGAATTAGGACTATTAGACACAGTCAATCAGTATCAATAATTCATCTATCAGTAATTTCTTTTATTTTAGTACTTTATCTTTATAGTATTTTAGTAGATAGAGTTAGTTGGGGAATTATCCCATCAACTCCACTTTTAGAGAGATTCAGTAAGAGGTTTTTTAGACTAGTTTAGTCAGTATTTAGTTTTACAGATATTATCACAGATGTTATATTTTATCAGTATTTTAGATATTTTAAACCTTATGGCATTTTAGCCTATTATTCCATTTTTGTTTTAGTTTTATTGTTCAGTGCTCACAATAGATATCATTCATGAGTTAGCTTGTAGTCCTCAGAGGTCGTAATCACAGTGTAACGGCTAGGGGGTAGTCTCAAGTAGTTACATCAGTAGAGTCTTTGTAGATGAAATTTGAGTATTATATTGTCATAAGTGGTCTCTCGGGTCTTTGTGGTTCAGGATTCCCGTTATAGACAAGGCCTCAGCTTGAGTCATGATAATCTTGGAATCAGAGAACAATTCATGGTCCCAGGGCAACTACGAAGTTGTGTTTTGTAGATTCTTACTTATGGGAGTGTAGTGAACCACACTTATAATTAGGAGGATACCGGGCATTTAGGAGTTATTTCTCATTCTTTAATACTCTAGATCATGCGACAAGTTTGTCTGTATGAAAGTACTTTTTCTAATTCTATTATCTATGTCACATTATTGAGATGATATAAGTGCAAAAGCTTAGTGTCTAGGTGATATGGTCCTTTTTAGTTTAGTCATAAAAAAGGTTATGAAATAGTGCAAAGACTTTAGAGGAGTCTATTATTGTGTCAACTATGTTGATTTAAGTGAATACCCCAATCTATATCCATCAAGCATTTGAGCCTGAGGTATGAAGTATATTCTGTCCCTTTCAAAGTCCTTATTTAGATGTCATGCTTAAGGGTAGAGATATGTAGTCGAATATTAGAATAGTATTTCTACTGAGTAGTAGTATAAGTTAAGGTGTTATAATATATATCAGTATTAACATGATCCCAAAATTAGTAATATGAATTAGTAATATGAATCCATAAGTTTAAAAGTCAAGAATGAGGGTAACTTTTGAGTAAAAAGGAGTTGTAGTTATGTAACCTTTGAATTAGAAGGTGATATGCCCTTTTATGCTGATTGGCTAATATTGTAGCAAGATTTTTTAGATTGTATGGTAGTCCATGGTGGAAGTGATTAGATATGATAATTATTTATATAAAATAGGGAAAGAGCTCAAAATGGATAGTCATGGTGATTGTAGAAATCATTTATAGGCTGTGAATGGAAAGGGGTAGATTAACCAATAAGTTATAAGTAGAGATTCACTGGTGTTTATAGAATCTTGAAGGTAATTGAGATATATGTATGAGTAAGTAGATATGATGGGAGAAATTAGAATATGCTAATAGATCATATGGGTTATGTTATAAGAGTAAGATCGATGATCCATATTATTTGACATTATCCCCTGTTACTTTCATTATTGCTAGTGGTGGTAAACTTGTATACTGGGTGAAAAGACATTTAGTAACTCTATGGTGTAGTAATGGAATTTTTAAGAATATATGCTTATAGTTTGTAGTTAAGTGAGCTAAGGAATCTTGATTGATTTCCCAAATTTGATATACTAGTATAGTATATAACATGTTTTATCGATTGTACATGATTGATACTAGACAATAGTGTTGAACTTTAGATGTTGATTGTGGTAATAGGATATTTGGCTGAGGGCAGTGATGCAAATTTTATGGGTATGAATTAGTAGGCTTGATACAGTGTGTGAAAGAGGAATAGGTTGATAACTTATGAGAAGTTTGAGTGGAAAATTTTGATATATAAATATGGATATGAGAGTTAGTGTAAGAGAAATTAATTTTTAATAGCCTGGGTGTTTGTGGAGTTTAAATTATGCTTGAAATGAGCTTATGCTGTCCTTAGATTGAGTATAGGACATCTCGAGATAGGTTCCAATGCATTGGGGAATATTTTAGGCATGGAAAATTAAGTTGTATATCAAAAAGGAGTAAGTTTGCATTGGCTTTGTGCTACAAGGGAGCCGAGAGGGCTCAATGCCTTAGCTTTGCTTTGGGTTATGTGCCGCAAAGCTATTGCTCTATGTTAGGTTTTATGCTATGGAACTGGAGGTTTGTATTGGGATCAACACTATGGACCTCCCTTCTTTCGTTGATGAGGCTTTATTTTAAAAAGAACTATAAGGTTATTTTGGTCCTCTTGTGTCTTATCGATCATCCAGTCTTCTTATAACCCATTTTTAGACTTCAAACTCCTATATTCTCTCACAAAGGTTACTCTTCATTCCCAAATTAAGTTTGAAAGTTAGTGAGATTAGAATTCAAGCTTGTTGGCTAGAGGAAGTTAAGAGTAGTTCTCCTAGAAGGATTGTCATACCAAGAAGTTAGTACTTTTCCCATAATAGTGTATTAGGGCGACCCTAGAATTCATGGGTATAGTGATACCTCCATTGTGTTGAGGGTTTTTGTTATAGATTATATAAGGGAATATGCCCGCAAGTCTTGGATTGTGACTTTGATCTAAGGGGGATATGATGGATTAAGGTAGTTCTTGAATTTTCTCATGGTGGCAAGTGTCAGGGAAGAGTCATGATAAATCTATTCATATTCAAGCAAACTCTTCCTACTTCAATTTTAGAGGACATCTACCAATGTCTTATGCATTCAAATCATGCTTATGCCTAAGGTTTGAGTTCTCCACGCAACTTATGTCATGTTTCGATATCCAATCTAGAAGCAATAATGTCGCTCAGTAATCCAATCTTTCAAGTGTTCAAGCTCTATGCTATGATGCTCATGACCCATCAAATCCATGTCTCAATTTATGCTTAGTGCCAAGAAACTATGATTTCTATATGTCACCAATTCATTTTATGTCGGGATTAGCCCAAAGTGATAAGGTTTTTTAAAACTCATGGCTATTTTTATTTTTTTAAATGAGGAGCAATAGCTTGAAGTGAAAATCCTTGTCCCACTCATTGAATACATGAATTCCTCCTTTATGCTATATAGCTCATGATGTATGCTAATACATTTCTCACTGTGCCTACTCCTAAGAACTTATGTTACATGTGTTCATACCTGATCAACTCTCTATTTATGATTTAGGCATTTGAGAAATGAAGCACTTTGTGCCTATGGTATCGTATCTAGCATTTTATGCCCCACCTTGAGTAGATCAACAAATATAAGCTATAATTGAATAGTGTTACTCTTATTCGTGATGCTTATGCTCTGGAGCCTCATTGACCCTCCTGATGTTTATGTGATAAAGGTTATGGAAGTATAAGAATGTCTTTGATAAAGAAGTAGGTGTTTCTTATTATATTAACTTTTGGTCTAACTACTCAGACTAAGGTTGTGGTGAAGAGGCACAGAGGAGATGAACTTTCCTTATGTGAAAAAATTAGGAAGTGGATATGTTGCAAAAATCATTGAGAGAGTAATTGAAGTTGCGGGTTTTTAGTTGGGAAATCCATAGAGTGGGTGTAGCAAGGATAGGATTGAATATTGTGATTGATGAAAACACAAACCAATGTTCTATGTAGTTAGTACTCCTTAAATTAAGACTCGAGTTTGTTTGATTATAGTGATAAGGTGAAGTAATATTCTTAAAGGGATGTAAAGTATGGAGTCCTATAGCTTAAGCTAGCACCTCTTACCCTGGGTTAGGCTATTACATAAAAGATGTATGTGGTGAGACTCGAACTATTGAAGTTAGGTGTGTTGTAGGGGATTGTAAGTTTGAATTAATGAAGTAGGCTGTTCATGGTAGAATTCATAGTTGAGGAGTGTTGTTAATCTTAAAGGCTATTCTCCATATCATGTGAGATGGAGTGTACCTATATTCCTATGTCCTGCAAAATCTTATTTTATGTTTAGTACCAATGTAAATTAGACCTAAAGTCACTAAATAAGTCAATCTAGGTTCGAAATCAAAAGTTATGAGTATTTTAGTGAGACACATTCTAGGGTTAGCATTGGGGTCGTGAGGCAAATCTCCAGCTTTGCTTTGGTCTTCACTGCAAACCCTGAGGTTTACGATGGGTCCGCGATCGCAAACCCCCTTTTGGGCATGAAAATTTGCTCCATTTTGATTTATATTTAGGGCATTGAGGTCTTTTCACATATCTAAGTTGTTTCCAATCCCTTATGTACTATTTCAAAGTCTTAAAATGCTATTTCACCTAAAAAAAATCCCTAATTATCATTCCCTAAGTAAGAAAAGAGAAACAACCTAGAGTTTGAGGATTTTAATCTCCAAGGGTCAAATTTCTCTACTTCTCTTCATTTTCAAGGTATGTGGGACTATCATAAATCTCATGGGCATCAATTTTTTATTTCAACAAGCTTTAAAAGTATATAATTACATATATGTAGTGGGTTTTGAAAACCATTTGAAGAGCATACATCATGAACTCATGTTTAATGAAATTATGCAATTATTAGGGGGGGGGGGGTGTTCCATGAACTTGATTTATAGTCATGTTTTCATATGTTACTAGTTATGAAAAGTGATTTAAGAGCTTGATTACGAAACCCCCCTTGCATGATGAAATTTATTATCTTAACATGTTATGGGTTGTTCAAGTGGATAATTTAAAAGGTTGAGTTTAAATGCTTACTATCAACTATGGATTTTACAACGTGATGAAATTTATGATCTTAATATGATATGAATTGTGAAATGGGTTTGAGAGCATGAACTATAAGTACCCTTCTTCGATCATGAGGTTTATGTGTGACTAGTATTAGGGCTATTTTATGAATGATGATAAATCATGAGTTGTAAATGCCTCTTTAACTATTATGCATTATTGTGTTACACATTTTAAAAGGGGTATTTCTCATTCAAAAGATTTTTGTGTCCAAATAAAGAAATTGCATATGATTAATGAAAGACTTGGCCACCATGTATTAAAGACTGGAAGCGAGAGTGTTTTGCATAAGTTGTCATATGCTTTTGAAATAAAAACTCTCATGTAATGTTTAAATATTTTGGTAGTCATTACATGTCTTTGAATGAGAAGCGCTATGTATTTGGTATGATATGATATGGCTTGCAAGTCTATGTATGATGATACCTGTTATAGAGTGCCCTTAACATGAAAAGAAATGAATAATTTGAGCATCAAACAAGGTTCTAAATGACAAGAATTGGGCTTAAATAGATTTATATGGTTAACCGAAGAAGGCATTTGAGTGAAAGTTATCATTGCTAGAAATCGTGTTTTATAGGAAATCTTACATGGAGAGATGCCTATGGTACACTCACACAGAGGGTATACCAGTTTATGTACTCTAATGTTTGCGGCAAAGTTGGATTAAAGGTGGATTCCGTATCGCCGGTGGAATTGTAGAAATATAGAGTGTACCATCTAGATCAAAACTAATGTAAAGAGTTGAGTTCATGATTTACAATAACATTTTTAAGCCTTTGAATTATGCTAGTGTATTTTTATATACATTATTATAAATTGTTTTCACAATTTTCTCAATTATTTTACACGAAATATATGTTATTTTTGGTTAGTTCTGCATACCAATACTTTCCAAGTATTAACCTTATAATACAGATTTTAAGGTGTAGTCCCATGGTCTATCAAATCAGTAAAACAATTAGATATGGCAGAGTTGGTGAGCCATCTATATTTCGAAGGGAATTTATTCATATGATGACTTATTTAAGTTAATGGTCCAGTCGGTAACCTTGTCTTGGCCTAGACAGTTAGGTACTCAGTAGACGCTTCGTAGATGCAATTTGAGTATTGTATTGACATATTTTGATTGTTAGATAAACTTGAATTTTATTTTATCTTCCACTATTTGATTTATATATGGTTTATTTTTATGATAGTATGCTAAGGGGACTCTCGGGCCTTCATGGTTTGGGATTCCCGTTAAGATCAGGGCCTTAGCTTGGGTCATGACAATTAATTATTGCCCATGAGATCGGTTACTCGATAGAGAGTGTGCATGGATTACCAGAAATAAAACACTTATACACAAAATGATAATTTTCCTATGTCGTTCATGGATCAGATGCTAGACAGACTTATAGACAGAGGTTGGTACTATTTTCTTGATGGCTATTAGAGGTACAATCAGATTTCCATTGCCTGCAAATACGAAGAGAAGACGACTTTTACTTTTCCATATGGTATTTTTTGTATTTCAGAGAATGTTGTTCAGATTGTGCAATGCTCCTTCGACCTTTTAGCATTGTATGATATCGATACCTTCTGATATAGTGGAGGACACTATAGAGGTCTTCATGGATGACTTTTTTATTGTTGGGGACTTTTTTGATAATTATCTGGCCCATTTGTCTAGTCCATTTTAGAGATGCGAGGAGTGCAACATGGTTTTAAATTGGGAAAACTACCACTTTATGATGAAGGAAGGGATTTTTCTTGGACACAAGATATCAAAAATGGGTATTGAGGTTGATTGGGAAAAGATAAAGGTGATTGAAAAATTACCTTATCCAATTTCAGTCAAAGGTATCAGAAGTTTCTTGGGTCATGCTGGGTTTTATAAGAGATTCATCAACGATTTCTCTAAATTACTGATCCATTATTCAAGATTTTTTTAAAGAGGTGAAGTTCGTGTTTGCTGATACATATCTTAAGGCATTAAAGTGCCTTAAGGATTGATTGATCTCGACTCCGATTATTGTGTCTCCTGATTGGTCCTTCCCTTTTGAGGTGACATATGATGCTAGTGATATGGCCTTAAGTGTTGGCCTAGGACAATGGTGTGAGGTGCCCATTTACTAAGCCAGCAAAGCATTAAATCTAGGGTGGAAAACTTATAAAGTTAGTGAGTAGGAGTTCCTCGCAATGGTTTCTGATTTTTTGAAAATTTTAAACCTATTTGATGGGGACCAAAGTCATAGTTCACATTGATCATGCAGTAATAAGGTATCTTATGTTGAATAAAGATGTGAAACCAAGGTTGATATGTTTGGTTCCTCTTATGGTAAGAATTTGTCTTTGATGTGATCGACCAAAAAAGAATTGAGAACCATATTGTGGATCATATATCTGTCCTAGAGGAGGAGTTAATGAAAAACTTAGGGGATAAACTTGATATAAATGATACTTTTCCAAATGAGCGACCCTTGGCAACATCTTAAGATTTAATCCCCTGGGTCTCTAATTTTACCAATTTTTTGGCAAGTAATGATGTATCAAAAGATTTATCATTCTAGCTATGTAAGCGGTTCATGTATGAGGTGAGGAAGTTTTTCTAGGATGACCCTTATCTCTTTCATATTTGTGTGGATGGAGTTATTTGGATATGTATCCCTGAGGTAGAGATAATGAGTATTCTTGAGGCTTGTCATTCATCACCAGTTGGGGGTTATTATGGTGGCACCCGCACAACACATAAAATTTTACAGTATGGGTATTATTGGCCAACTATCTACAAGGATGCTTATAAGTTTTCTCAAGCTTGTGATTAGTGTTAGTGCAAAGGTAATATTTTGCGAAAACATGAACTCCCTATGAAAGCTATCTTACACTTGGAGTTGTTTGATGTGTGGGGAATTGATTTCATTGGCCTGTTTGTGAGCTCCAATGGGATGAAGAATATTCTGGTAAAGGTTCACTATGTTTCTAAATAGTTGGAGGCGACTGCGCTTCCTAACAATGAGGGTAGAAGTGACACTGCATTTTTGAAGAAAAACATCTTTTATTAATTTGGCTCTTATGTTCTATTATTAGTGATAGTGGGTCTCACTTCTTTAATCATCTTTTTAAAGCTCTACTTGAAAAATATGGTATGAAGCATAAGATAGAAATAATTTACCATCCGCAAATGAGTGGGCAGGTTAAGGTCTCCCATTATGAGATCAAGTCCATATAAGCAAAGATTGTGAATTTAAATAGGACTTATCGGTCAAAGAAGTTAGATAATGATTTGTGGGCCAATCAGATATATTTTAAGACCCCCATAGGTGACTCTCCATATCATCTTGTGTATGGCAAGGCATGTCACTTTCCTATCAAACTTGAGCACAAGGCACTGTGGACATTGAAAAACCTCAATTTTGAGTGGCATGATGCATCTAGCTTTAGAAAGTACAAGGTGAATGAGTTGGATAAATTTTGGCTCTGGGCTTATAAGAGTTTTGCTTCGTACAAAGAAAAGTTGAAGTTGTATCATTATAAGAAGATTGATAAAAGGGAGTTTGAGCCCAGTGATATGGTCTCGTTATATAATTCAAGACTTTGCTTATTTCCTAGCAAGTTGATGTCTAGGTGGCACGGCCCATTCACCATGCGTAGGGTGTTTCCGCAAGGTGCTATTGAGTTGAAACAAGATGGTAAAGCTACATTTAAGGTGAACGTCTAGCGTGTCAAGCGTTATATAGGGAATACTGATGAAGTAAAAGTTTGTGTTGATATAAGCCTTAGTGAAGTCTAAGTAGCCAATAAAATAGAGTCGTGCCACAATGTTAAATTAGGTGCTTCATGAAAGGTAACCCATGGGCCTGTTGGTGAAATCTGAGTAACCAACATAGCCACGTCGTGTCACAACATTAAATCAAGTGTTGGGTTGGAGGCAACCCACAACTTTAGTGTTCGTGTTATTGTTGTTTTTGTAGTTGTAAGGCATGTGGAAATACCAAAAATATGGTAAAAATGGCAAAATTTAGAAAATTCTAGGTAAGGGGACTTATTGACCCCACTTAGGGGGCTCATAAATTCAACTTAAGCTAGGTAAGTGATACAGTAGATGTCATAGAGAAAATTGAGAATTTTTCATCTCTAAATTTTTACTTACGAACCCACTTATGGGAGTTGTAAGTACCACTTTCATAAGTTGTGTCATTAAAATCAGAATCAAAGTTCAAAGGGGCAGCAAAATTTTCTTCCACTTACGGCAGACCACTTACGGGCCGTAAGTCGCACCGTAAGTGGACAAAAATTTTGGGTTACAATTTTTGAAATCTAGATCGGAACCAAGTGGATCTAACTTGATCCAGCCTACCAACATGCTTAAAACCCTCAAACCAAATTTTTATGCCTCATTTTCTAAAATTTTTGCAACTCCTTAAATTTATACCTTTTAACTCCCTATTGAGTCTATAAAAGTAAAAACTCTCTCTTCAATCCCACACTTCCATGCACAAAACCACTTAAGGATAGGGTTTTCATCAAACTTTTTCAACTTCCTACTTCCAGCACTTGCAACTAAGGTAAACTTTTCATCTCTTACGGGTGTTATATTGTGTTGCTAATAATGAAATTGTGCTGGTACTTAGAAAAATTTTGATTATTAAAGGAATCTCGTGAATATTGACAGTAGGAGCCTAGAATGGTACAAAAATTATAATTATTGGATTGTTCTTGAATAAAAAATATGTGATCATTCCCTAACTTGACGTAGAAGTTGAAGAGATAGTAAATCGACAAATTTTGGTGCAATATGTAATTCCTCCTATTATTCTAGTTCTGTTCAGCTCCTAGTTGCATGCATAAGAGGCTTGATTCCTGAAAATTCCACTAAGTTTTAGGGACTTAGTTATTTTGAAGGCCCGTTAACTTCAAAGATTTTTAAATAGGTCTTCCTAAACTTGAGATGTTGGTTTTTGAGTTAATTCATATTTAGAGGTGTAAAGAGCATGTCTCGGAGAAGTTTCAAATTTTTGGGACTAGGATTGAGTCGTGTTTGGATTTCAATTCCATCAACTCACCGTGATAGCTTTGCTTCGTGGTGGTTATAGAGATGGTGTCCTCATCGCATCATGGTGACATGTTAATCTGTATTCCAGCTACAAATTTAAATATCTGAGGGGCAATTGCATCTTTTTCCCTCAATCCATGTTGTCAAATTTTTGAATTAAAGCTCCAGTTAGGGCATTATTTGCCAATCTTCTTCAATTTCCTCTCAAAGAAAACCCTACTCTTTCCTCAATATCATCAAATTCCATTCCTTTCCCTCCGAGGAAACCAAGAATTCAAGTTCCCCAATCGAAGAGCATTTAAGAAAGCATCAAGATTGATGTTCTTTTCCAAGCTTAAGGGTTTATAAAATGTGTGATGTTCATCCATGGGCCCTTTTCACCCATGGAGTCCAAGAATCCTTTTTGATTATAAATTATGAGTTTATACATGAATGCCTTGAACTATCTTCATGAATCCTTTGTTATTTCAACTTCAAGTTAAGATTATGAATATTTTCAAGTGGAATAGATTATAGTATATTTTGAATATTGTAGTTCCCATGTTATTATCATGCAAGTAAGAATAAATCCTCAAATTATGATTCTTTAATGTACTCATGCTATCTCCTCATGTTTAAAAACATCCCCATGTTAAATTCTTGATCTCCATATGTTTGATGAAATGCTAAAGTGATGGGTTTTGATTGATGATTTCCCATTATGATTTTCAAAACTTTTATATGTCCTTATAGTTATTTCCATTCAGTGTTGGCGGGTTATAAACACCCAAAACCTAGTTGTTTACATAAATTTAGTATCTTCAGAATGATTTTAGAAAAAATATGAGAATTTCAATTTAGTCAAGTTATTTATGATCAGTTGTTTGCTCAGTTAAGCTTAGTTCAATCTAGTAATCATCGTCAGTTTACTTAGGAGTAGGATTTAGCAGCGAGCAAACCTAGGGATAGGGGCTCACCTGCAAGCTAGGACTGGGTCCTTAAAAGTAGTCCATAAGTTCCAGAACTATGTAGCCAGCGTAGGGTTATGTGATGTCACCCTCCAGTTTAGGAATAACATTCTCTGAGATGTCACCCGTCAATTTAGGACTGACATTCTCTTAGGGGTTACCCGCCAGTTTAGGACTGACTCCCTAGTCCTTTAGGACACTAGATGAGTGGATCCATAACACCATATGTTAGTACCTTTGGCATTATATTGACATCCTTCAAACTATGGTTATAGGTTGGACCTTGATTAGCTCAGATTGGAGCATGTTGGCTATATGATACCTCCCACAGTCTCGGTATAGTTTCTATTCAGGTTTTCCTGACCAAAGCATATAGATTCTCAGCTATTCATTTATCAGATTTCAGTATTTCAGTTTACAGATTATTTCATAAATGTATATATGCTTGTTCGTGCATTCTCAATATTTCAGTTTTCATGCATGCTTACTTAGCTATCTCATATTATTTAGTCATTCATTATTTCATGCATAATTAGCCTATGTATATCAGCCTAACCTCATCTCATATACCAGTATATTATAAGTACTGATCGTATATTTTTTTTACACTGTGATGTATTATATCATAGTTTCGGACTCTCAGTTCCCCGACCGTAGTTGGACATCCTAGCATTACTTAGCTGTAGCAGTGGTGAGTCCTTATCTTTTTGGGACATGATGGTTTATTTCAATTATTTAGTAGTTTAGTATATTCTATCTGTCGTAGTTAGTTGGGGACTTATCCCATCAAGTCCACAATCAATCAGTTAGAGGCTTTTCAGACATTAAGATAGTCAGTTTGTTTTATCAGCTAATCAGTCTTGACAGATATTTCAAACATTCAAATTCAATTGTATTTTAAGTATCAAAACCTTATGTCCTTATCAATTTTTTTCATACATGTCCATTGTCATTATATTGTTCAGTTCTCTCATCTGGTACCAGCTCATGGGTTAGCTTGTAGACACTTGTGATCATAAGCACCATTGTCAAAACTTGGGGGTTAGCCTCGGGATATGATAAAACTTGGTATTAGATCCTAAGGTTTTACAGTATCTTAGGGAGTCTGAAAAGCCATATTGAGTAGAGTCTTACGCATGGGTGTAAAGCGCGCTACACTTATGACTCATTCTACCAATATTAAGAAGCCTATTATTTCTGTAATATAAATATCAGATTTGGATATCATCAGCTCAGAGTCAGAGAATGTGACATTTCAAAGATAGCCTTCAGAACCCAGTATGGTAACTTTAAATTTATAATTATGTCTTTTTGACTAACGAATGCCTTAGCAACTTTCATGGACATGATGAATAGAGTGAGCTTCCTTGGACATGTTCGCCATAGTCTTCATTGATGATATTCATGTCTATTCCAGCAGTGAATATGATCATGTAGACCATCTCAAAATTATATTGTAGACTCTTAGAGCCCATCAGTTGTTTGCCAAATTTAGTAAGTGAGAATTTTGTCTTAGATCAATAGCTTTTGTTGGCTATATTTTTCCCGGTGATGGCATTAAAGATGACTCTCAAAAGACTGAAATAGTGAGACACTAGCCCAAACCCATCTTTTTATCAGATATCACGAATTTCTTGGGTTTAACTGGCTATTACC
>JAPEIP010000011.1:27550214-27568972 GCA_026120095.1 Capsicum chinense
TAGTTAAGACAGGATCATTAGAAGCAATCCGTAAGTTCATGAACTATGTAGCTAGTGTAGGGTTATGAAATATCACCTGCCAGTTTTGTACTGACATTCTCTGAGATATCACCTGCTAGTTTAGGACTAACATTCTCTTAGGGGTCACCCGCCAGTTTAGGACTGACTCCCTAGTCCTTTGAGACACTAGTTATGTGGATACACACAACCATGTGTTAGTACCTATGGCATGGTACTGAAACCCTTCCAACTGGGGTAATAGGTTGGACCCTGATTAGCTCAGATTGGGGAATGTCTATTATGTGATGCCTCCCACAGCCTCAGTATAGTTTAGTTTAGGTTTTCTTGACCAAAGCATTTAGAATCTTGGCTATTCAATTATCATATTATATTATTTCAGTTTACAGATTATTTTCAAAATGTATATATTCTTGGTCTTTCATTCTCATTATTTTAGTTTTCATGCATGCTTACTCAGTTATCTCATATTATTATTTTATTCATTATTTCATGCACTTTTAGACCATGTATATCAACCTAACCTCATTTCATATACTAGTACATTCTAAGTACTGATTGCATATTTTCTTCGCGTATGATGTGTTATATCATTGATTTGAATTATTCGTTCCTCGTCTGTAGTTAGACATCCCAGCATTACTCAGCAGTAGTAGTGGTGTGTCCTCATCTTTCAGGGACATGATGTTTTATTTTAGTTATTCTATAGTTTAGTACATTCATTCAGTTGGAGTTAGTTAAGGACAAGTCCCATGAACTCCACTATCAGCCAGTTAGAGGATTTTTAGACATTCAGATAGTTATTTTATCCGCTTATCAGTCTTGAAAGATTTTTTTAGACTTTTAAATTCAGTTGTATTTTCACTATCTAAACCTTATGGCCTTAGAAGTTATTTTTCGTGCATGTCTATTGTCATTATATTGTTCAATGCTTACAGCAACACCTCATGGGTTAGCTTATGGTCACATGTGATCTGATGATTCGTGCGATCAGACTTAGCTGAAGGATGACAATGCTGACTTGTGGAATGGGCTTAGTATAGTCTCGGACTCTGTGACTCAACTCTCCACATCCAAAACACACATCACTACCGGCTATACACGCACCCATATGGTACTTTCCATAAGTCTGACAAAGAGAATGGGTTCAGGCACTGCTGACACTACCCTGAGAGTTAGAGACTGGTACCCAATCTTTGTTACCATTTTTGAACTTAGGAACTGGAGCACTGGATGAGGAAGGAGCTGGAACTAAAAACTTCTGACTATACTGAGAATGGTTACCATCCTCTAACCTTGGCTGGGCAAAACTATAGCTACTCGTTCTGGCTCTCTTAATTTCTCTCTCATTCTTCTTGAGATTTTGCTCATCAATCTATTGAGAATGGACCATAAGCCTAAATATGTCCATCTTCTTAATCAACATTCCAGTCCTACATTCTTCAACCACTCTACCCTATACCCCCAAAATAAACCTGCTTATTCTGGATCTACTGTCTGTTACTACTGGGGGGCACACCTGTCTAGCTGGGTGAACTTGAGGGAATACTCTTTCACCCTCATGCTACCTTGCCTGAGGTTGATGAACTCTAACACTTTGGCTTTTTTCAGCTCTATAGGAAAGAATCTGTCATGAAAAGTAGTAGCAAACTCTTCTCACTCTATGGTCTCTGCACCTATACCCCTATCTACCTTCTATTGCTAAAACCACATGTGGACTACATCTTGTAGCTGATAGGAAGCTAACTCAGCACTTTCACTGAAAGTCACTCCCATGATATTTATGACTTTCTGAACTTGGTCGAGGAACTCCTGTGGATCCTCTTCAGAAATAGAACCTCAAAATAAGGAAGGATTCATTTAGGTAAAGTCTCAAATCCTGGTTGCAACAATATTGGCCACTGGGTTGTTTGTAATAGCAGTTGTCCATTCATTCTAAGCTATAACTGAATTAGCAAGTGTACTAAATACAGTCCTAAATTCTACATGGTAAACATGCTCGTCCAGGGGATCTTCCTGAATGGGCTGAAGTTCTGACTTATTTTTGGTTCTTCTTTCATTAGTCCTTTTGAGAGGTATATTCTATAAATAAAAGAGAGAACTGGATTATATGGAGAGTTTAACTAGAGCTCATGCTCACTCGTACGACATAAATACTAAAATAAGGGAAATTGTTCCTAAAATATCTCATATCCACTTGTACATAAGTGTGGCACGCTACACACCCATGCACAAGACTCTACTAGATGCGACTTTTCAAACTTCATAGAACTCTATTAAACCTTAGGCTCTGAGACCAAGTTTGTAATGCCTCGAGTCTAGTACCCCAAACGCTACACGATGCTAACAATCCCGAAAGAGGAATAACTAACCTATGAATGATATCTATATCTGAGCACTAGATAATACTAATACTGTAATAACAACATAACTGAAATAAATGCAGAAATCTAGAAAAAAAACTTTCCATAAGGTTCAAATACCACATAATACTGAATAAAACAACGTCTGAACAAGGTATGATAATACCAAGACTGAAATAATTTTTTGAACATGCTATAGTCTAAAAGCCTTGAAACTATCTGAATAAGCAGTTGATAGGACAAGTCCCCAACTAACTCCATCTACTGAAAATGACTTAAGTACCAAAATACTGAAACCGCAGACTCTAACTGCTTAAATCTGAACTGCTAAGTACAATCAAGGACATGAGCATCTGAACCTATGGAATAAAACACCATAGTGTAAGATAAAAGTATACATCAATACGTGCGAATATACTAGTATGAAATGTTAGGTAGGCTGAATGCAAGGGTTCATATGCATGAACTATAACTGACTGAATAACATGAACATGACTGTGTAAGAATACGTGAATGAATACACAGACTATAACTGAGGTCATGATAATGTTGATACTAAATCAGAATACTTATTAATAGAAGCTTAAGTCTACGGATACAGTATAATTGGTAACTAAACAACTGTATCATACAGTTTTAAATCTGTGGAACTATACTGAGTTTACTGATAACATGGATTACTGATAACTGATGTACTATTAACTGAATGACTATTTTTGAGTGTCTTGATACTAATGGAATTATCTAAGTTCCATACTAAGCTGAGTGATTGTATCTGACAGTCCTGAAATCTGTAGAACTATCTGAGTTCTTTACTAAAGACTGAGACTGAGACTATGAGAGATAATCATCTAACCACCATGCCCCATAACTGAACTGGTGGGGTCAAACCTGTGACCCTAGTTTGAAGGGTGTCAATATCGTTCCATGGGTAAAGACAAGATATGAGTTAACCCTCTGCTGATAGGGAGCTCTTCTGTCAACCCCTCACTGTTTGGAGAACTCGAATGAGATGTATTAACCCTAGACTCGTAGGGATATATCTCAACCTAAGTTGGCTACGTAGTTTTGGAATGTAAGGATTTCTCCTAAGGATCACACCCTCTACTAACTAATAAGTGAGCCCTTATTCCTTGGTTCACTCGGTGTTGAATCCTACTCCTGACTGAATAGATACTAAACTGATTTCCTAGTTCATACTAAGCTTGACTGAGCTATTACTGATTGTACTATTTAACTGAACTAAGTTTCATTGACTGACGGAATACTACTAAGTTCTATTAACTAATTGAATTTACTGAGGACTGAACTGAATACTGAATGGGACTAAACTGTTACTGGATACTGAGTTTTACTGAGTCATATAACTGACTGAGTTCTACTGAGTTATGAAACTCGACTGAGATTACTACTTATCATGGCTTGACTAAGGTTATCTTGAAAACTGACACTAGCTCTAGGCACACAGCTAAATTATCAGGTATTAAATATCCCTGGGACTCGATAGCATGAATATAAATAGGACATAACACTTCTTGTACACATGACCTTAGTCAACAATTCTCAATACAACCATTAAGGGATTTCATGAAGCATTTGCAAGTCATAAGCTTACACAATAATAGGAATGCATGCTAACATAACATAATTTCACAAATCCATACTTATGATCATTCCACAAAATATTTACAAGACATAGCTTAAGCATGGGATTCATTTTGAACATGTGGGTACATCATGAGTTCATCATTTAGATCAAAAATTGGTCATAATACACAATTCTTATTCACTCAGGCATTGTAACAAACACATGGAAGGCATAACCTTTTCTAGGGCATAGATCAATAACTAATACATCATGGCTATATCAAGCACTTCAAATTTAGGGATTTCAATCCATATACTAACATAAAGTCATGATAATTTAATAAAGATTCAATCTTGGAAGTCATATCACAACATTAACATGTGTACAATCAAGCATATAACATGGAATTCAAAATTCATATTTTGAAAGGGTTTCTTGAGCTTCAAGGGTGAAAAGGGACCCTTGAATGAACACTTTACATACCTTGGTTGAAGATTTCTTAAAGATTAGTGGAGGAAATATTGAGTTCTTGATTTGGAATTAATCACCTAGGGCTTTCTTGTTCTTGATAAGTTGTGAAATAGTGAATGTATTTAGACAAAAAAAGGCTAATTTTTGTGTTATGAGGGATGAAGTTTGGGGTGAAAAGACCTAATTATCCTTAAGAACCCGGTCATTTAATGACTAAAAATTGGGCAACGACGCAATTGTTGACGCGATGTGTTAATGTCTTAGATACGATACTCACTGCGCCACGCCATGATCGCGCCGTGTCTTAGGAGTTTTACTCTAGAAACCTGTAACAATATTAACCAATGCAATAGGCAATGTGGAGTGCCAAGATCTTAGTGTTCCACTATTTTGGGATTTTGAATGTGGTCTAAATACGATCTGAAAAATCCAAAACTTGTCCGAGAACACCTATTGACCCTCCTGATCAAGAATTAATAAAAATGTAGACCACTAAAGGACATTAAGGTTACGAAAGGAGATTGCCAACATTAGAAGGCTAAAAATAAACTAAGTCGGGGAACTTAGCTAGAATTTTCTAAGCCTGGGACCCCTTGAAAAGCTTAAAGGACTAAATTAATCTAAGAATTTTTTGTGGTCTTACTATCGTGTATTGCGATGCATCTAGGGTAGGTTTGGTTTGTGTCTTCATGCATCATGGTAAGGTCATAGCCTACGCCTCCAGACAACTTAAGCCCCATGAGAAGAATTATCCGACTCATGATCTTGAGTTAGCAGCAATAGTGTTTGCCTTAAAGATTTGGAGGAACTACTTGTATGGGGTGTATGTAGATCTGTTCACAGATCACAAAAGCCTTTAGTACATATTCTCACAGATAGATCTTAATCTCCATCAGAAAAGGTGGTTAGAGCTCTTGAAGGATTATGACATGAGTGTTATTTATCATCTGAGCAAGGCAAATGTAGTGGCTGATGCTCTCAGTCGACTATCTATGGGTAGTGTTGCTCATGTTGAGGATGGTAAGAAGAACTTAGCCTGGGAATTTCATCAATTAGCCAGACTAGGTATCCGCTTAGTTAATTTAGCAAAAGGTAGTATGTGGGTTTAGAATAGTTCAGAATCATCTCTAGTTTCTATAGTTAAGGAAAAGTAGGATAGAGATCATAATTTAGTCAAGTTAAAGGAATCAGTCGAAGATCAGAAACTATAGGTTTTCTTCCAAGGGAGATATGGTGTTTTGCATTATCAGGGTCATCTGTGTATGCCAGGTGTTGATGAATTAAGGCAACGAATTCTTGAAGAAGCGTATGGTATGCGTTACTCTATTTATCCATAGGCTACCACGATGTACCACAGCTTGTGGGAGTTCTATTAGTGGAGTGGGATAAAGAGAGATATTGTAGAGCTTATTTCTAAGTGCTCAATATGTCAACTAGCTAAGATTGAGCATCATAAGCTAAGTGGGTCCATGCAGGAGTTTAGTATTCCTACTTGGAAGTGGGAAGATGTGAACATGGACTTTATGACTGGTTTGCCTCGTACTCATTGTCAGTATGATTCAGTCATTTTCATTATAGACAGAATAACCAAATCAACTCATTTTCTTCTAGTCTACACTTCTTATTCAGCTGAGGATTATGCCAAACTCTACATCAGAGAGTTGGTCAGATTGCACGGTATTTTATTATCTATTATCTCAGATAGAGGTACCCAGTTCACCTCTCACTTTTGGAAAGCATTCCAAAAGGGTCTTGGTACTCGAGTTCACCTTAGTACAGCCTTTCATCCTAAGACTGATGGTTAAGCAGAGAGGACCATCCAAACTTTAGAAGTATGCTACGGGCGTGTGCAATTGACTTTAAGAGTAATTGTGATGATCACTTGCCTTTGATTGAGTTCATACAATAATAGTTATCATTCCAGTATTCAAATGGCTTCATTCGAAGCTCTCTATGGTAGGAGATACAAATCTCTAATAAATTGGTTCAAAATTGGTAAGGCTGCAATGGTAGGACCTAAATTAGTCTTCAATACCTTAGAGAAAGTTTAGTTAATCAGAGAGAGGCTCAAGACAGCTCAGAGCCGACAGAAATCATACACAGATGTCGAGTTCAAGATTGGTGATTATGTGTACCTAAAAATCTCTCCAATGAAAGGAGTAAAGAGGTTCAGCAAGAAAGGGAAGCTCGGTCCTCGATATGTCGGTCCCTTCAATATTCTTAGTCTCTTTGGCAACGTAGTTTATGAGCTCGAGTTTCCTTCAGATCTAGCTTTAGTCCATCCAGTGTTTTATGTCTCATTGCTTAGGAAGTGCATAGATGACCCCATAGTTGTAGTCCCTTTTGAGGGCGTAGATATTCAGAACAGTTTCTCTTACGAGGAAATCCCAATCAAAATCCTTGACTATCGAATTCGTAGACTGAGGAACAAAAAAGTCCCTCTAGTCAAAGTTCTTTAGCTAAATTAGTCTGTTGAGGGAGCTACTTGAGAAGTAGAAGTAGACATGTAGACCAAGTATCGTCACCTCTTCTTCGCAAATTCAGACTCAGCCTAAGGTAATGGATTTCCTTAAGCTTATTCCATTTCATGTTTATATTTTTGTTACAAATTTGGTACTCAGTTTAGCATTGTATATTCAGTTGAATATTCATGAGTCAGTTTAGTAATGTATTCATGTATCAGATATGCATGATCATCTTATGAGTACATCCAGTCAAGCATTTATGTATTAGCTAAATCCTGAAATTATGCATCAGATATGCATTCTTAGTATGAATCTTAGTAAATCAACATTGGCAGTCATATAATCATGTTTTAGTTGTTCATGTTCAGTATGTACATCAGCTTATCATTTCTCCCATCCAAGCCAGTCTCATTTGAGTATGAATGTTCCCAAGGGGGATATATTATAAGAAACAGCAAAATTTTAAAGCTTAATTTAGTCCTTTAAGCTAGTCAAGGGGTTCCAGACATAGAAAATTCTAGCACATTTCAAGAATTAGTTTATTTTTAGCCATTAAAGTTGTCAATCTCATTTCGCGACCTTAATGTCCTTTAATGGTCTATATTTTTGTTAATTCATGATCAGGAAGGTCAATAGGTGTTCTCGGACAAGTTTTAAATTTTTCGGACCTTGTTTAAACCATGTTTGGAAGTCTAAAATAGTGGACCAATGTGATCTTGGCACGCTGCATCGCCTATCATGTTGGTTAATATTGTTTCTAGATTGCTAGTCAAAAGTACTGAGACACAGCGCGATCATGGAGTGACGCATCGAGTATTACATTGATGCCATCAATGCGCCGCGTCGCCAAACACGTTAGTGCCCAGTTTCATTCATTAAATAACCGAGTCCTTAAGGGTAATTAGGTCGTTTTCCCCCGACCTTCAGCGCTCATAACACAAAATTTAGCTCTCTTTTGGCTAATTACATTCATTATTACGCAATTGCTCACGAACAAGGAACCCTAGGTGATTAATTTCAATTCAAGAACTCAAGCTTTTTTCCATCAATCTTTAAGAAATTGTCTACCAAGGTATGTAAAGTGTCATCCAAGGGTCCCTTTCACCCTTGGAGCTCAAGAATCCCTTTTCAAAATATGAATTTTGAATTCCATATTTTAGGTTTGATTGTACACATTTTTATGTTGTGATATGATTTCCAAGATTAAATCTTTATTGAATTCTCATGACTTTATGTTAGTATGTCGATTGAGATCCTTAAATTTGAGGTGCTTGATATAGCCATGTTGTATTAGTTGTTGATTCATGACCTAGAAAAGGTTATGCCTTCCATGTGTTTGTAAAAATGCCTAAGTGAAAAAGAATTGTGTATTATGACCTATTTGTGATCCCAATGATAAATTCATGATGTACCCACATGTTCAAAATGGCTCTCATGCTAAAGCTATGTCTTGTAATGATTTGGTAGAATTCTCATAAGTATGGATTTGTGAAATTATATTACGTTATCATGTATTCCCATTCATGTGTAAGCTTACAACTTGTGAATGCTTCATGAAATCCCTCAATGATAGTATTATGAGTTGTTGACTATGGTCATGTGTTCAAATAGTGTCATGTCTCATTTATTTTCATGCTATCAGTCCTGGGGGTATCTAATACCTAAAAATTTAGCTGTGTGCCTAGAGACAATGTCAGTTTTCAAGATAATCTCTGTCAAGCCATGATTAGTAGAATTCAATCAGTCTCAGAATTCAAGAAAACTCAGTAGTATTTAGTTCTATCCTCAGTAACTCATTTTGTTAATAGAATTCAGTAATATTTCATCAGTAAATGAAATTTAGTGAACTCAATCCAGTTCAGTTCAGTATACTCAGGTCAGTGTCTATTCAGTTGGGAGTAGGATTCAGCACCGAGTGAACCTAATGATGGGAATTCATTTTCCAGAAAAGGGTGTAATTCTTAGAAGTAGTCCTTGCATTCTAGAACTACGTAGACAGTGTAGGTTTACACATCAAAACATGTTAGATAAGGGTTGATGAGGTGGTTTAACCTATTAGATGAGGGTCCCACCATTCTCGTTAGTGTACCTGACAGATGAGGATCACTCACAGCTTGTCCTTACCAGTGGCGCGATATTGACACCCTTCTAATTAGGGTTACCCAATACAGTTATAATATCTTATTTGGGGTATATCGGTTAGATGTCTACCTCCTACAGTCTCAGTCTCAGTTTTCAATAAAGAACTTAAATAGTTCAACAGATTTTAGGACTATCAGATATAGTTACTCAGCTTAGTACGAAACTTAACTAGTTCCATTTGAATCAGGACTGTCAGATACAGTCACTTAGTTATCTGTTATATTGATTATCAATAATCTATGTTATCAGTAAACTCAGTATTTCGAATCCTTATGATTTTGATTACAGTTATGTATTTATGCATGTATCCTTATGTAGTCGTGTTTATGTTATGCAGACAGTATAGATCATGCATATGAACCCTTGCATTAGTCTTACCTTACTTTGCGTACCAATACATTCTCACGTTCCTATGCGTACTTTTCTTTTTTGTGTGTTTTATACCATAGGTTCAGATTTTCAGGTTCCCAATCACACTTAGCAGCTTAGATATCAGCAGTCAGAGTCAGTGGTGAGTCCTCATGTTTTGATGACATAATTATTGCATTCTTTCAGTATTTCAATACTTAGTCATTTTCAGTAGATAGAGTTAGTTGGGAACATGTCCCATCAACTTCTTGTTCAGACAGTTTAGAGGCTTTTAGAATATAGCATGTTCAGATAGTTATTTCAGTCTTGGTATAATCATACCTTGTTCAGACGTTGTTTTATTCAGTATTGCCTAGTATTTGAACCTTATGGCAAGTTTTCTACCATATCTCCATATTTATTTCAGTTATATTGTCATTATAATATTACTATTATCCAGCGCTCAATTAGAGATATCAGTCATGGGTTAGCTAGTGGTCCTTCGGGATTGTTAGCACCATGTAGCGTCTGTGGTACCAGACTTGGGACGTTACATGGGTCTTGTCCCAATGTCTCTCTAATTTGAAGTAGAGGCTTGTTCAACTGGTTTTCAGACTATATTCAGATTCTTTGTTTTCAAGATTTACAAGTTAAGACTTTCAATTGAGACAAAAAATAAGTTATTTTAAGATTACATATGTTTGATTTTTTCTTGATTATGATTTTCAAAGTTGTTAGCGGGTTAAAATTGTTAGATTGGGACTACTTGTAGTCTTGAGCACCGTGTGACTTCTAGGGTGAAATCTTGGGGCGTTCCACCAACATAAAAAAACAACCTCCATATCATTTTCATAGTCAAATTGAAAAATAAAATAACCATTTGCATACAGGAGAAGATGAGTGTTTTCATGAAATTCTAGACACCATAGGAAAAATATAGCTTTTCTTTAAACAAAGGATTTCCATCTATCACAAAGCCAATTAAAGCATGTTGCCACTTTAACTTTTGCTCAACAATTTAAATATAGTTCAATTTAACTATAATTACACCATCCCTGGTCACTAGAGGGTAGTAATCTAGTTTTTACCTTAGTGGAGTGAACGACTACCTTTCATAACCTCCGCCATAGTTGGAGGTATATGTCTATATTTCACCATTAGAGTACTAGAGTGCAACATGTCCTATGCCTGATTCTCTAATTATTGAGTATCCATTTTTTAGGGATTGGTTTTGTAGGTATTGCATTATGTATATCTCTTGATTCTCTAATAGCTGGTAATCGAGATGTGTTATAGCATCGTGGGAGTACTTCTCCTTCCAATGATCCAATGCCCTAGTTGTATAGGACATATGGTATGAGGAATTTTAGTTTTCAAGGTTACTAGTTGACTATTATCTTTCATATTTGTCTTAGAAACTTTTTCCTTAGGTGGAGTGGGTTTCTTTGGTTGAGTAGGCTTTGAAAGAGTGCTTTTATCCAGTAGAGGAGGCTTTTGTCAGCAACCCATGATACTGTCGACTCATCTTAGCACAACTTATATAATTTGCACAGAGAGAAAATATAAAAAGTAAATACTTCCTAACCCCTTATTAGATTTATTTAAGAAGACATCCGCCAATAAGTGTCTACTAACTCTTAACTTACCACAAAGTCAAGCAAAAGAACTCACAAAGTCATTTTTTCGTTCTTGAGTACAGTAATGATCCATTTTAATGTTACTAAAAATAATACCAGTAAAGGAACAAGAACCTCATTTATCATAAGTTATAGGTCCAATTCTTTAGTATGAGAGTGCATTCGACATAGACTAAGGTCATATAGTACCCTTAGCACAAAGTTAAGTTGAAAGTTCTCTTATAGATTGCGTTTCAAGCTAAGTATAAACTAGGTTCAACTTCACATTAGTATATATCCTAGAATAAAAAGATTTATAGGATCATATACCCAAAGAATAAAACGCATCTGACAATTTGTTAATCCTCCTTTGGAGTAAAAAGTTATGATCAATTTACTAGACACTATCTGAATTAAGAAGTTAACCACTCCAAAAATCAAATATTAAATGCTAATTTGAATGGGGTTCAGCCCCAAAACTCAAATATTTTATTCCTAAACCCTAGAGGGACTAGTTGCTCATGGTGAGAGTGAAAATATTTTGCTGAGGTAAGCTCGTTGCATCATGTTCTTCATATTTCAATCCTTTAACATCCTAGAGTCATTAGAACAATATTTAATGGTGAAATTTTTGAATATTTTAATCCTTAGTTCATAAAATTGTAGGAAAAACTTATGGGTTAGGTTAATATTATTTAGAATCACTTCTAAATTATTCATTAACGATTTCTAGCATGAATTAGTGATTCAAAAACATGAAATTGGTGGTTGGTAATCTTAAATTCTACAAAAATGAAACCTTTAGCTTTGAGATTTATTAATAGACATAGGTTGAATATGATAGAGGTTTTAATAGGTAATTGACCTTTAGGCAATGTTTTAGAGCATGAATAAGGATAGACTTAGTGGATGCAATTTGCAAGATAGTTATTCAAAGAGTGATTGCTTAATTACTCTTATAATTGTGTGATTTATAGATTTTTAAGCTAATGGAAACATGACGGAAAGGAAAGAGAATTTTTGGTGCGACTTGCTTGTCCTAAGCTCTTCGTTCATAGTAGGTTATAGTTTCATGTGTAGTAGACTTGGGCTAGATGCACCTGATTTTGATAGTATTGTCAGGAGATTTCATGTCTTACGCCTTTGGGCATGGTGTTTAGATGAATTAAATTGCTAAGAGTCTAGTTAGGCTTGAATATTATCATAGATTTTTGTTATACTCAACTGATGCAATACCTGTGGCATGAAAAATTTATGAAATATGGTAAGAATGATAGTTAGTAATGTAATAATAAGATAATTGTGTGTTACTATTTTTTTTATGGATCCCTTGATGGAGATTTGTGTTTTTATGACTTCATTAGTAAATTATAGAGTTAGTATGTGAATGTGAATAATAATACAAGAATTAGTGGACCTTCTAATCTATAAGCTAATCTTTAATGTCTTAAAAAGAGTGAAACTGATATTGTTTACGTTTGAAGTAAGAGGATGTGATGATATAACTTAGGAACCTAAGATTAAGTTTTGAAATTTCCTAAAATTAAGATGTGTAAAGGTGGATAACCCTTGTTAGAATTGTAAGTTGAATTGAGCTGATATCTGGATGGTCAGCTAAAGGGAATAGCATCTTGAAAACTTAGTTGTGACTTGAATGAAAAGGTTACTAGATAGAATCTGAATTATCAATTCAATGTGAATAAAAGAGAATCAGACTGGTTAATAAAATAGGATAATAAATTAGAGTATAGATATCAATCTTGGTAAAATAGATACCTTTCTAATTGATATTTAGATATGGTTTATTGATGGTTTGATTTCATAATACTTAAATGAGCAAGTGGTAAATGGGCCTTCAGGCATACTTGTGATCATTGGTTGTAATTACCCAATTGTTCTTAATTGTAAGTTCTGTTTTGATTGCTATTACTTGTATTAGATTTCAATTGGGTGGTTGCAATTTTGCTTAATGCTTTGCTTATAATTATTGACTGCATTTGCATTTTCATACATATTATTGATGATATTTGGTGTTGGCGGATTGAGTATAATATTGGTACGGATATAATATGTTGGTTATATTGTATCGGGTATCCCATCGGTACTAATATGATAGATTAGTTATGATGGATCAGGTATCATGTCGGTGTAAATATAATATATTAGTTCTAATGGATTGGGAATATGCCAGTACAAATATGATTTGTTGTTTATAATGTATTGGGTACTATGAATAAGATACTGTGGAAGAATTAAGAAGGAAGGAGAAATTATACATAATTGCAGACATACATTCATATATATATGCATTGAATGTGGATTTATATTTATGTATTTTTGGTGATCCTTACATGGATCAAATTTTGTGGATGAGATATGGTGGTTGTCATTCCAAATGTTTGCACTATAATTTTGTGTGGTTTTTATGATATTGTATATGACCCATTACATAAATTTATTTGAAATATATTCCTTTGTTTATAGAGATCTTACTTTATGCCTAGATCTTAGTAGCCTGTGGTTCATAGGCTTGTTAATGTGCTGAATTTTTAAAATCATACTAAAAACTCTCTTGTTATGATACTGCAAAAGAAATATGGGATAAATTTGAAGTGACCTATGAAGGAACTAAGAAAGTCGAAAAAACTCTTATGAGTTTATTGGTCTATGACTATGAACTATTCAAGATGGGGAGTCCATTGGATAAACATTTTTCCTAATTGAGTAAAATTGTTGGGGAACTCAAAGCTGCTAGAAAAACATATTCAGTAAAAGACCAGATCACCGGGATTCTTAGAAGTCTGCCCCTCAATTGATTTATAAGGTTGTGGCTTTTGAAAGTATGAATCTCAAAAGAATGACATAAGATGAAGTTAGAGGAGATCTCCTTGCCTTTGAAAACGCTCATTTGAATAATAAGGATCACCTTCAAGATGAAAAGAAGAAAATAGTGGCTTTTACAGCTATAAATGAAGAAGAATATAATGCCCTAGATGAAGATGAACTTGCTATAATCACCAGAAAAGTTGTTGACAACAACAGAAGATACATAAATCAAATGAGGAGAAAGCTAAACTACTCAAAAGGAAAGCAGAATATTGACTACAATAGAAATGAAGGTAAGTGCTATAAATGTGGTAAATATGATCATATTGCATAGGATTGTCCAAAAGCCAGAAAAGGACCCTCCAAAATAATTCAAAAGGATTTTAGTAATTGGGGTGAAAAAGAACAACGAGATAATGAAAATGATAACATTGGAGATTGCTATTTCATAGTAACTAGGAATCTAGTTAGGTAAGAACTAATTCCTGTAATGAATGCTCTAAGTTACAAATTTGCTAGATCCTGCCATAGCTGATTTAAATAAAGTTCATAATGAAAAACACAATTTATTGAGGGAAATAAGAGACTGGGAGGTTATGCTTGAAGTTTGTGAAATTGAAAAAGATTTTATCCATGAAGAAGTTAATGAACTAAAAGTCAAAATCAGTAGTTTTAAAAAATCTTCAAGTCAAAGTATTGTCAGATCTAATCGGTCTACTAATTCTGATAAGTCGGCTAACAAATTTTATAGTGGTATGTATGTTAATAGATATTATAGCTCTGAAGGATATCACTAGTCAACTAACACTAGTAAGTCTACCAAAGGGAGAAAACACAGTCATAATACCTATCATAATAGATATTACAGCTGTGATAGTTCTTAACAGTCAACTAAGCCCAGTCAGTCAGCTATAGGAGCCAGTCATAGTCATAATACCTATTATACAACCGCTAAACGATACTCTACTTATTGCTATCATTGTGGTAAACCTATTCAGAAATATTACAATTGCAGATTTCACTCTAGAAATCTTGGCAAATGAATTTGCAGACCCAACACATCGAGTCAACAAATCTAAGAACTAACCATGTGGGACCCAAGGATACTTGGATACCAAGACATAAGTTATGTATTTTTTTTGCAGGAACTCCACTCAAAATCTAAAGGGAAATGGTATCTTGACAGTGGATGTTCAAATTACATGACTTAAAAAAAAGCTAGCTTAAAAAAGTAATTGATTTTGATGGAGGTGACATTAGCTTTGGAGACAACTCCAAAGGCAATGTAATAGTTACCGGCACTATATCCTTTAATAAATCATGTGATATCACCAATGTCTATTTAGTTAAAAGCTTGTAGTACAATTTGTTGCACGTAAGTCAGTTGTGTGATGCTAGGCTTGAAGTAAGATTCAGAAAGAATGGATGTATAATTAAAAGGAACAGAAGGCAGCTTCTTGTAACCCATCTCTTTTCCCAATATTAACTTCTTTGTTCAAGCAAGTTATTTTCATGGGCACATTCCTCATGTTTTCAACCAAGAGGAATCATAGAACCGAAGAGAAGGTTATGTAATTGAATTTATTTTCAAGAATTCAACAATCCCACAACCCTAACATTAAATTACACTAAGGCTCCCAAACCCTGGTTATGGGAGCTTTAGCAACACATAATTAAGGAGAAGATGAACAAATTATATTTCACAAATTATTTAGAATCAACTTACAAATTGAAAGATGTTTCTCCAATCCTAATTTTACAAAACAATAATAGTGAAATCCATCTGTTGTCAACTTATTTCTAAGACACTTTACATTATAATTCAACAATATAGTCTAAACATACCTATTCTAACCATAAGTTGGGTACTTATATGCTCTTACAAAGTTGGGATTTAATGAATCCATGTCTATGATACCTTGTTCCTATGGCCCCAGTTAAGATACCAAATTATGTATATTAATTAATTATTCTTCCATACTTTAGGTCCTCTTGTTCTATTACTTCAATGACCCTCTTTATGTTAAGATAGCGGTGATGAAAATGGATGAACAATGATTTTGATGGGAGAGAGTAGTTTTTCCTTATTAGAAAAAAGTGTGGTATGCTTTCTTTAATCTAACATAAGTGGGAGGAAGATCAAGGCAAAGCTCTAGTATATGTAATAGTTAGTTGAGATTTTTTTAGTGCGTTTTTGGGGGATAAGTCATGAAACTATTATTGATAGAGATATTGGAGAATATGAAAAAAAATTCCTAGATATGTTGGTCATCTAGAAGTTCATATGTCATTATAATGATAGGTTTGAATATCATGTTGGTATATAAATGATGAATGCACTGTGTGCCAGTGAGTTCTTAATTAGACCTTGGAGTTAGTTACTGAAGTAGTAATGAGTGTTATTCTTGAGATGATATCTCTGAAAAGACATAGGATAGTGAATCCCGTAGTTTAGACTAATATTATTTTGTTATGTGTAATACCTTATGACTTCGTGTTAGGCTTGAACCTATTGATGGTATTTAGTTCAACTCAGACTTTGGTAGGATTAGTCACCTATACCATCTTAGGATTATAAGTTGTATCAAATGAAAAAGTATTTAAGAGAAAAAGTATAGTTAGGGAGAGTGTTTGAGAAGTGTTGATAAGTTTGAACGTTAACAGTTGCATTGCCTAAGGCAGTAATCTTACTCTTGGTTCTATATTATATGTCTATATTCCATGTTATATAGTACTATCCATGTTGCAATTCGTTATTCAAATTCCATACACCGATCATGCCCAAAATTCTCTCCCTCGATTGTTATTAGATGTTATGATAAGGAGAGTTTAAGGAAACTCATATTCTCTTCTTCATAACTCTTGGAAATTTTATCATAATAAGCAATAAAATTCTATATGAACGATCGTGTCATGAATTCTTCAATTGAGTTCTAAACTCTCAACTTAAATCTTCTCCTTATAACCCCACCTAGTTAGCTCAAAAATCAATTTCAGGTTAGGGATTTTATCTTTTCAACTCAATTATATCCTTTATTTGCAGACATGATGGCCAAGTACCCTTATTTGTTCACTCCTAACAACTACTCAAAAGTAGTAATAGATTTCCCTCCTAGCATTGCACTCTTATAATTTCACGTGTACATTATTCAATACGATTATTATGTATATGCTTATGTTCCAGATGTATCAACTGAGTCATTACTCTATCAAAAGGTGATTCTAGTTACAAAACATGATCAGTTTTGAAAATTCAATTTCATATTTGTAACTATATTTTTTTCATCCTAACATCAGTCCTCATTCGAGGACGAATAATCCCAAGGAGGAGATATTGTAATACCCCCACAAACTTTTTGCTAAGATTCTAACCATTTGTCATATATTTAAAGGCCCAAAAATGACTATTTATAATTGTAGATAAATGTCATGATCATTTACCTAGTGTCTAAAGTTCTTTCAATGCAAATCATGGTCATAGGCCATATTTAGAGCAAAGTTAACTTTAGAGATTTTGTTTTTAATTCAGTTTACTATTTTATCCTACAAGAATCAACTTTGAAAGAGTATAACATCTAGAATATATTGAGTTTTGGAGGTCTCAATACCCACCAATTGAAAGTCATTTGAGTCCTCTTTCTAAAGCATCCAATTTTGCCTTAATCTAATCCTGGAGTGAAACATTATGAGCATTTTTATGAGCGAACTAGTAAGGATCCACAATAAGAATGTGGCACACTATTTGTGCTCCATAATAAGAGTGTGGTAGTCTATCTTTTCTCCACGACAAGAGTATGCCATGACAATGGTCACGTTAATGCTAAAATCCTATTTTTTTCCCTCAGCTTTGTAAGGGAAAACTAGTCGTTGACATCCTAAATGATCTTATAACCTATAATAAAGAATATTTCCTCATCCCAAAACACAAATCCCCATTTCGTCTCCTTCCAAACTCTCAACAACATCAAAATAGGGGGTTTTCTCTCCAAAAAAAATTCATACTTTCAAGGCTCCAATTTAAGTTTTTCTTTAAGAAATTAACAAGGCCAGATATATGGGGTTTGAACAAGGATTACATTTCATCCTTGTTCCCAAAAATTCATTTTTATATATGAATTTTAGGGATTTGATTATTAGGATTCATACTCACTTTTCATACTTTTGAAATTATGATGCTTCCCTATGAAAACTTCATTTAGTACAAAAATTCGTATTTGTTCATGATTTTACTCATGTAATTGGTCTTATGAATTGAGTTTTAGCATTTTGAGATGAAATTTCAAGAGTTGCTAAATGTACATGATTTTTAGAATGATTCAATCAATTTACAAGTAATTCAGACTTACTATTTTAGATTATAGTTTATCACAGCATGATTACAATCTCAATTTTGATCATATGATCTTAGACATGATATGAAATTTACATATTTACTTATGGACATGATTTAGCAATAGATTCATGATTGATTTTCAGACTTATAAACCTATATGTAGACTTTATGGTAAATTTGATATGCTATGAGAATTAGTATGGTTTGGAACTAGTATTTATTACCAAGGAGAGTTGGGTTTAATGCACAGAAATTCTCATAAACTATGTATCACCATAGGTTAAAGGGGCCCTTGCTATAGAGTATCTCCCTTTCCTAAATGGGCTCAGTTTAGTGATCACTCCAGTTTAGGTTCTACACCAATGGCAAGGTATGGAGCAACCATCCTCAGTGTGGTTCATACATTTGACTCCATATTTCTCACATGGTTTATGTTTTTTATAAGAATCTCCCATAGAAAAGATGATTTTAGAAACTAAGTATGACTCACTAACTTTATCAGATTATGCTTTACTACTTATGCTTTATAATATTTCAACAGTTTTATTCTTGAGTAAGGTGAGTCTGTATACTTGGAATGCATTTTTT
>JAPEIP010000011.1:27569072-27588257 GCA_026120095.1 Capsicum chinense
AAGATATATCAGTTTTACTTATTACATGCAGCCTTATATACTTAGTATATTCCAGAAGTACTAACTATATATACATTTATGTGGCTACATTTTTCATAATGTAGGTATCAGTCGTAGGTTCGAACATCATGGTCACGTTGTTCGTAGCTTCAAACTAGCAGGTGATGAGTTCTTTATATTCAAGGATTCAAGTCAATTATAGTTCTTTTATTTCCTTGTTTATTCATTTGTATTGATTAGGGATAGCTGGGATTCATATCCCATCTACATATAGTTAATATTAGTAGAGGCTTCATAGATAGTCAATCAAAATTTATGTATTCAATTTTAGTTTCTTATTGTATAACCAATTTTGTAAATGTTTTTAAATAGTATTGTATTAAACAAGTTTAGCTAGTGACATTGCTTTCGCCTAGTATTTCCAATTTCATGTATTTTATTTAGTTGCTCATGAATTATTCTAGTATCAAGGACTAGCTTGGAATCACTTGTTCTTCTAAGCACCATGTGACATCCAGTGGGTAGTCTCGGGGCATTACAACATGTAACATCAAAACTAGAAGAAAAATATGTTTGAAATAGAAGAATATAGACCCAGGGTCAAATTATATGGAAGCATATCTATAGCAAACTAGGACGATACCTGTAATATATGCATTTGAAGAATCTACCTCGAGTCTCCCAGGAATAGCATTAAATAGACCATATTTGATATCAGATTAATAACCCCTCAACCACCTCCACAAGCTATCCTACTAATACCTCTAGAACCTCTAGTACCACCAGCATCACCCTTACCACTCTATAAACTACCTCTCACCGGAGATATTGGAGTAGGGTAAATTTGAAGCGGAGAACCCTATTGAGTGGGTCCATATACACATCAACTGTAATGCTTGGCAACATGAATAAACTCATCTTATACAAAACACCTCTTATGGCCTGACTCAACCTGAGAAAGTATAGATGAACTAGAAAGACCGCCCTAGCCTGAAGAACCGATCTTAGAGCCTTCACCCATATGACCTAAAGCCTGACTACTAGAAGACATAGTTGTACCTGAAGCAACCACAAGGATAGTAAGTTTTGGAAAGTAATGAGTCCACATGTGGGGGTACCATAGATGATGGTTGTATCCTTGAAGTAAGAATACCATAAGAAGATGTCTGCACTAATGATGGAATATCACTCAAAGTTTGAGGGATACTAGACACACTCAAGGGAATACCTTCAAAATAACTGAAGAGACAAACCAAAAGACTTTGAAGCATTGAGGTGTCGACTAAACTTTATTTAACCTGAGCTATCCCCGTACCCCCTATCTAATAATCATCCCTAAAATATAAAACCTCTAGCTCTGGAGAGGTCTCCCTAAAATGTCCTCTAGGTAGGGTAACTCCTTGTGTGCCCTCTACCTTTGGATCCACCCTGACCCCTAACATAACCTTGAATCAAGGCTCCTATATTGGGTGTCTGCTTAGCATATCTAGCCTCTCTACACCTAGTCCTCACCATCTAACAAAAAAGAATGGAATACAAGTTTAGAACATTGAGTATGATTAACCGCATAATAAGAAATTAAATTAGATAAGTTTTTCCTAAAGATATCTCATTGCCTCTCGAATATGGATACGAATGTCTACATACTGATCTATGAGACTTTACTAGAGATCTTTCACTTACACATATGAGACCAATGAATCAAGTGCTCTGATCCCAATCGATCACGATCAAAAAATAAAGTCATGACAGCACTTATCACGGCCCAACCTAGATAAATAAGTCAATCACCTAAATAGAAAAGAAATTATGATAAAGTAACAATAATGATAAGATGAGACTTCTAGAATAAAGCCAGACCAACACAAAACATAAATAAAATGATATTTTGAAAGAAATATCATATAAATCCCCAAAAATCTAGTGTCATAAGTATAGAGCGCCTAATACATCATCCGGATATCAGAAAGGTATAATGTTTGTCATTGAAAACAAATAAAGACATAATAAAAGTAAGAGGAGGTTCAAAATTCAAATTTGGTCCCTAGAGCAACATAATACCATAATCACATACTCTAAAAAATCACAATCATCCTGTGTCATACTCGAACAAGGATTTGCATCGACAAGGCACAGTATGGGTGAATATGCTCCACTTATACACAACAGGTACCATAGGCTGACTAAAAAAAGCAAAAAATAATGTAAAAAAAGAAACTATAAGCATGTCACCTGCATATTAAATGTCCCCAAATATTAGCTCACACTTTCTACACTAACAGTTCTAATATAAAATACTAAATAAAACAACACAAATATACATGAAAAGTGTAGGAATTCTAAATAAGGGTTAAGGAAAATTAAAAGGATAATGAAAAATACATATGCAATGAAATAATCATGGGATGAATAGTAAATGTCATTGCATGACTTTCTGTATATACCTACCAAGCTCTCAGTTCCTAAGATAGGATCCATAGGGGTTTGCAATCCATGCACTTTAAATCATATCTGAAATCTCAATCCGCCTATTAGGCTCATGTTCACGGAGAGGGTTATTTTTTAAAAATGACACTTTTTCTTCAAAAGATTGTATTCCTCAATGGTATTGGTATCACATGAACGTATATGTACGGATGAGGGTAGTGTTCACAATCAAATTAGTATAAAGATATCCAGTCCATTCAATGCGTATATCAGTGAGCCTATAAATCAACTCACTATGTCCATAATTCATTATTATCTACTCTAATAAGGCACCATTATAATAATTATGCATGTAAGACATCATTAATATCATATCAACCCTAACTCAGCATTTCTATCATGATAAAGGCAACTAGTGTTAATTAAATTTTTTTAATAACAGTTCAAGTCCCTGCTTAGGAATTATATCTAGAATAAAGACATTTAAATGCACAGATAAGAATAACAATGTCAAATAAATCTCCCACGCGGGAAGCATACAATATCAGATATCATAAGTTAACACAATAGAATATAAACCTCCACTAGGACACAAAACAGTAATAATAATTTAAAAATAGAAATCTCATAATAATTTTCCCCAACCCATTGTATGATTTACTTATTTATTAACTACCCAACTTAATCTGAAAAAAGTTAATCCATAACCTATCTTAAAATAATGAAATTCAAGCCTAAAGTGCTTCAACACGAAGTTGTACCCTTTCGAACAAGCTCTGAATCAACTAAAATATTCAAATATAGCATCTATGTATTAACCTAAAGCTAATAATACCTATATTTTTATTTTTGGAGTTGGATCCAAGATGGGTTCTAACAATAAGTTTGAAAATAAAAAGGGTAAAACTAAAATTTTGTTTAGAAATACATTCCACAAGGTTTAAGGAATCATCAATTGAAAAACCATGCAAAAATGAGGTCTAAATCCAAGAAAAATTATTTTTAAGCTTTTTTTGAAAAAAATCTCAAAATATCATTTTAAAACAAGATTAAAGAGTGTTTTGATGATACAAATGGATGAAAAGCAATGGAATTAACGTTTTGAAACTTACCCAAACTCAAATGGTGATGAAAAACACTAAAAATATCCCAAAACCTAAGTTCAAAGTCCAAAAACAATTTTTAAAAAAATCAAGAAAGAGATTGTTATATTATGGTTGCTACTTAAACGGCTAAATGGCAGCTTAAATAGCCACCGCTAAAGTGACTATTGCTTAAGCGAACCTGATATCTATAGTGGATAGCTCTTAAGTGGTATTGAGCCTCTAAAGCAGTTGCTTCTTAAGTGGACAGTGCCCGCTTAAGCGACTACATCAGATAATAGCAATTGTGAATTTTGAGATAAGTTTACCAAGCTCTAAATGGAGCCTCAAGATTTAATATAGAACCTACGGAGACAAACTATCTATGCAACTAGGATTATTTTGATATTTTAAACTCAATTACGATGTTAGATTTTTTTAAAAATATTATTTTAATAAATTAACCCTCGAGACCCCTCCAAGGCATATTTCACTAGTTTTTAAATAGAAGGTCAAAAGGCAAACTGAAGACTCCGAACCTAAACCAACCCTTCTACTATCCAAATTTGATATTCCAGACCATATAGAACCATCCAAATTACTATCTGGCGCTTAGAACAGCCAATTTTGACCATAGTCAATTATGAAAATTTTAAAGCCACTAAAAGTCATAAACTTTCCCAATTCACTACTAATCACATTGTAAACCATGTCAACTATTCTCACAACCCAAATCTTCTTGTAGCAATTACGGAGAAGAGAAAAATGATTAAAACACATAAAAATAAGATTTCAAACTTCAGATCATTATATTTCTACTATGTTGCATTATTATACAAATTAGCTAAAGATTAATTTATACATTTACAAGATGGATTTATTTGATAATCATACAAATTAGCTAAAGAATCATTTAATATTTGTACAATATATATTTATTTACAAATATGATCCTTACCTTAGACATACCACAATCCTTTTCAACATCATTGAACAATCCATCCTTCTATTTCAGTCTAGTAAGTCTTGGGTTACCTCAAAATCAAGAAAACAAACTCAAGAAGTCATATATCCTTTCTTGAGTGCCTCTGGATACTCTCAATCTATCAAATAAGTAATTACATGAGTATATGAGTCTATAGACGTTCATATTGCTATAACAATCATTTGGATCTTAAAGTCAACCCCAAGCATCCTAGATCAAAACTATTTGTATTGCTATAACAATCATTAGAACTAAAGGTCAACCCCAAATATCCTAGGTTAAAACTATAATTTCTCTGCAAAATCGATTTACCTTATACCTTATAGGAACTAACGCTCATAAATCATCAAATTTTAATCATAGATTAACATCCTAATTGATAAAATATTTTTTCTCTAAATTTAGGGACAAATCTTAATTTCCAAATCAAATTTATGGGTAAAAATACTAAATAAATGATGGAACAGTGGAAAATATTAAATCAAAATTAGAATCTTACCCTCAAGTTGTGCCACCCCAGGTTGAATTAGCCAAGTTTTTAGAACAATATCAATATTTCTATTGGTAAAAGTCCAGGTAACAAGTCGTGATGTCAGGTAACAAAATGTGAAGAGGTCTCATTACTACAATAGTGATTCTGCCTGGGTTATGGTCCTATGACAATGAGTCCAAGGTACGACTCATTATAAGTCATAACAAGTTGTTAGGAGTAACTTGTTGTCAGAAAAGTGAGGTTGCTCAGGGGTTCTGTCTTGATTACGAGTCTTCATTACTACTTATGTGATTGATAATAAATCATGGTGAGAGACTCATAGTCATTACAGTTAGGGGTCAGATTATTGACCCTATGATAATGACTCGAAGGTATAACTCGTGGTCAAATCTCACGAGTAGTTACCCATGTCATGACGACTGTAAGTATTTTTCTACATGTTTTAATTAGGAGGTTTTTGCTCTTTTTCCTCTATTTACACTTTAACTAGGACTTAAAAATACTCTAATAACCCCTTTAACACCAGTTTGAAAAATCAAAACACTACTTTCCCCTCTTGGACTCTCAAGGCAAGAGAATACTAGGGTTTTATAAGGGATTCAATATTCAAGCTCCAACCTTCTAGTTTCTTTTAATTTCTTGTGTATTTCAGGCATGTCTCTTATCTATAACTAGAATTTTATATACCATGACATATATTTAATCATTGCTCATATGATTTTAATTTTTGGTTTCGAAATTTGGCTGAGGGTTTTTAATGGTTATTGCTTGAATTGTATTTCTCATGATTTAAATATGTCGTTTACACTTTAATTGATGGTTCTTGGGGATGAATGGGTTCATAGTTATAATGATTGGAATGGGTTTCCACAAATTGATGGAATTTTATATTGATAATGGCATTAACGTTAACCCACTTTGTAAACCAGGTTTTGAATATAGATAATTGCATAACTAACTTATCCTTTATCCCATTTCAATGCATTAAATGATAAATGGATAAATTTGAATTGGGATGGCCTTGGTAGCCACAACTTGGACTTTAAATTGAACTTAGAAGTCAATTTAGTTATATGGTTTGGTTTTACATAATTGAATTAGCATGTAAGCTTATTGGTATGATGGTACCAAGTTGGTAAATGCCTTAATAAATGACTCCTGGATAAATAGTTTTGTTTATGTGTAATCTATTTTAATTTTGTCTTACGAAATTCTGTAGCTCACCATGAAGGTGTAATCCCGGGGTAATGAACACTGAAAACCGTATTTGCCCTCGTTGGGGATATATATGAACATGTGCTTAGTGGAAAATTGATATATACATATTTTGGGATGACTATTATCTTGATGGATTTAGGTTTCCCTCAGTTTTTCCTTGTTTCATGCGGCTAACATGCACCAAGGGCCTTCCAGCAAGGGGATATCAACCCAATAGCCCATGGGGGCCTTTAGGACAGAGTGAGATATATAGTTCAGGCTAATATTTTAAAATCTCATGTTCATGACCCTTGCTCCTATCCCATCATCTTATATATATGTTTAATTATTTCACATTGGTTTATTACTAGATTTATGGCATAGTTTATCCCTTACCCTGAGTTACATACCAGTGCTCGCACTACTAACCATCCTTGGGTGCTACATCATTTCATGATATAGGGTCTGAGGGTGTTTCTATTGCTCCTATGCAGTGTTAGGTAGTGTGGTTCATGTGTTGAGTTGCAGTGAAGTAGTGAACCTCCATCTTTCGAAAGGCCCAAACATTTCACTGGTCTTTCTTTATTATCTTATTACTTTTGTATTTTTTTTTCATAGTCGGGGGCATATATCAACTTAGTTGGTATTTTGGTTTCAGAGGTTGTTGTGGACACTTGTGGGATAGTATTACTGTCTTATGTTATCTCTTGACATTTTCTTTTGATATCATTAATCTATCATTAGATTAGTTAGTTTCTGCTGCTTGTCTTATTGTGCTCAAGTGGTGAGTCTAGGGGGTGGTCTCCAGCATATGGTGGGCTTGGAATACCCGTCACAACAAGGCCCTGATTCGGGTTATGACACAAGTTGAGTTCTGAAGGTTGCCTCTAAAATTGCCCAAAATTTATACTTTTCAATATAATTCTAAAATCACAACTTTGACATTCATAATGATGAATTTAACATTTAATAACAATGGATATTGTTATAGAATAATCAAAACTAAGTTACAATTATGTACCTATGTTTATAATGAAAAAGTGCTTCAAAAATTGCTTCAATCCAGACTTTCTAAATCCCAAAATATTGAATAAACCAACTAGAATGCAATCCAAATTTATATCTTAATAAGTTTTTCTTCGATAGCCTTATCCCTACACTTATGAGTCTGCTTATAAAATCCCTTCCTTATTCCTTTCACTAAACTATGAAAGAATTTTGTGTTGTTATCCCTTTTTACAACCCAAGTAACTTGGGAGTTTGGGTTGTAGGTGACAAAAGAGTTTTAAAATAAGGTGTAGGTGACATAAGTTTTAATAATTGAGTGGAGGTTACAATTACTTTATTATGAATTAAAAAAGTTAGGTAAGTTTTAGAATAGCCCAAAAGTTTTTAAATTTATACTTGGATCCAAATGTTTACCTAATATAATGGGAAATTGAGGGAAAAAGGTGTATTTCTCTCTCTTCTCATCCAATTTTATATTCTCTCTTAGCAATTTTTATTGTTCATTGTTGCTGCTACTTTATTCATCATCTTCTACTTCATTATCATCATCTTCTACTTTATTATCATCTTTGTCTTCTTCTTGTTGACCATTGTTGTTGTTGTTGTTACTAATACTGTTGCAATTTGTGCTATTTCTTAGGTCAAATTTTGATTTGTACACTACTTTCCACATTTGCATTATTTCATAGGAGACTTTGGTAAGTCAAATTATGATTTTTAGTTGAATTTTTCATCTGGTCAACTGTTATTGTGTTGTTTCCCAATAATAGATAGCACATGAACATGAATGTAACATAAGAGCCATCTATTTAATCAGATCAATCATCTGTTGTGATAGATGAGACATTTGTTTCAACAGAAGACTCATATATTGGATTCATGTTTATAGTTCTATAGGTCGTAGCATGAATCAAACAGATTGGTCATCTATTGTAACATATAACTCATTTGTTGCAACAAATTAGTTATCTAGTGCAATATAATGAAAATCTATTGCAACAGATTAGTAACCTGTTGCAACAGAATCTGAACTCAATTTCAATAGAAATATTGTCTATTGCAACAAAGAAAATATCTGTCGTAACAGATTATTATCCTATTACAACAGAACTTGAACTCGATTCCAACATATGATAAATATCTTTGTAATATATTAGTAACCTGTTGTGATAGAACCTAACCTCGATTCTAACAGATCATTATCTGTTGCAACAGGTAAGTCATCTATTGCAACAGGTTAATTATCTGTTGCAACATGTCACTCATCTATTAGAATCAGCTTCAAAAGTTCCTTTGTACTGTAACATATATCCCAATATGCTCTTCATCTATTAAAATAGATATATAGTCTGTTGCAACATATGATTCACCTATTACAATAGATGACTCATCTATTGAAATCAGCTTCAGAAGCATAACAAGAATCCCAATAGGTAAGTAATCTGTTGTAACTGATGACTTACCTATTACACATCTATTGGGATTTATTTATGGCACTATGAAATCACTATTAACTTTGTTTAACAAATGACTTTATTTAGGTACTACTAAAGGAGGGATTAATCACAATAGGGGTGGATTGTCATGGTCAATGGATAGAGAAGAGCAATCAATATGTATGGCATTTGAAGGGGTTAAATCCTAGAGACGATAGCTATGATAGTCCAAAGTTATGTTTCGTATGATGATTTTGTGAACTTAATTATCAGCTTTTGCGCACTGAATTTTCTATCAGAAGAACTCGTCATCAGCTACATACACAGCACCTTTGAAAATAAGATGGTACTACCTTTAAAGATAACCGATCAGGTTCGGTTGCGTACTTATATTAGTGATTCATCCAGGCCAGTGTCAAGGGTTTAAATGGTTGAAAAGATGAGAGACAATAAAAATTAGAACGTAGAAGAAGAAGAACAATAAGATATCTTTGATGATATGTTGGATGATCTAGACATGAATATTCCAGATGATTATCAAACACCTACACCCATTGATACGACTAATACGGTGGGAAGTTCTTCTTGATTATCACAGTCTGGCAATCTTCAAGAAGATGGGACCAATTTTTTTAATGGAATGTCATTCAAGGAAAAAATGAACTATCTACCATTTTGTTTATTTCTTGCGTGAAAAAAGATTTCAGAATAAAGAAGGTGATTAATTCGAGCAGTGTCTCTTTCTACAAATGTTCTAATCCGAACTGCAAGTTGTGGTTGAGAGCGATGAAGTATGGAAGTTCTGATAGATTTGTCATTCATAAACATAAAAAGCATCACACAAGTAATTTGTATCATATGTCGGGCCAAAATCCTCACGCCACAGCAAAAGTCCTTGGTGAATATTTCAAGAGTAGTTTCCCCGATGGCAAAGGCCCTTATAGAAGGGTTATGTCCAATTAACTCTTTACAGAATTGAGGGTCCTAGTCAGTTATTGGAAGATATGTACGACCATGGGGATTGCAAAGGACTTGGTTAGGAGGACACACGAGCGTGGGTATGCAGTTCTGGATGCCTACTATTACTTGATTGAGTCCGCAAATATCAAAAGAAAATCGGCATTGCATGTTGATGAAAATGAAAGCTTCAAGTACATTTTTATATCCTATGGTACTTGGATTCAAGGTTTTTGACATTTGAGAAAAGGAATAGCCATCGACGGTACATTCTTGAAGAGCAGGTATAATGGAGTTCTGCTAGCGGTGATGGTGCTGGATATGGAGAATCAAAGCTTTCCTTTCGCTTTTTGTGTAGCGGACAAGGAATGTGATGCCTCTTATGGATTTTTTTTGAATAACTACGAAGCTACATCAAAGATACCTAAGAGTTATATTTTGTTTTGGATAGGCATCCAAGTATTCCAAAGATGGTTCAATTTTGTTCACTTCATCTTACTTTGGTTGTTACATTAGGCATCTTGGAGAGAATATTCTAACCAACTATCACAAAAAAGGGTCGTGACCCTTTTTTATAAAGTAGCTAAAGTATATAGTAGAGAGGATTTTTTAGGCCATTTAAATCTAATAACGGATATGCATCCCAAGGTAGCAAAACTTCTCATACGTTTTGATTTCGAGAAATGGAGTCGGGCATTCTGTTTGGCACATAGCTACATTCTTATGTATTTGATGTCTTGTTTGAGTTCCAAGTTTTGTATAATGTCATACTAAGTGATTCTTTTGTATAGGTTCAATATTATGACATCAAACATAGCTGAATCGGTGAATTCATTATATGGCGATGAAAGAGAATTTCCCATTCAGGCTTTGTTTGAAATAATAACTAAGAAATATGACTAATTTTTTAACGAAAGGCATGTGCAATTCGAGGGCCCAAGAAGAACCCCATTTGTTCTAGAAATTAAAAAAATAATATCAATGAACATCAGTTTAAGAAATATGTTATTATCTCATAAAATAGCAGATTACAAATTTATTATCACCGGTCATGGTGATGTAGCCACAGTCGATCTTCAAATAAGATATTGTACGTGCATAGTTTTTAACTTAGACAAAATACCCTGTCCACATGCTATAGCAGCTCTTCGAGCTCAATACGATCCAAAATATGGACCTAAAGCTTATGAGCACTCCTCTCAATATTATTCGATGAAAAAATATGAAATGGCATATAGTGGGCATATTACTCCGGTTCCTCCCAAAGAATCTTTGGTTGTTCCTGTAAAGCTTTTGGGAAGATTCATACCTCTTCCATATATTGGACCAAGCACTATCAAACCAGGAAGAAAGCCATATAAGAGGAGGAATGGAGTCGGCGAATCATTTTCATCATGAAGAAATAAGTGCTCCGTATGCAAGCGCATTAGCCACAAAAGAACTACATGCCCGGATCGTAATCCACCATGATCGTTGTAATTGCTAAAACTTGTGTTGTTGTTTGTTGTGAACTTTTATATATTTAACCCATTATTGTTAACGTAATGTTATCATTTCTTATATATAAAATATATTTTTTAATAACTTGTGCATCAATAAAAAGAGGCAAAACATGAACTAAATAATACAACAGACCATAATTATTTTTAATAGATTACCTATCTGTGATAACAGATGGACATTAGCCAAAAAAACACAATACAGTTCTATCAAACTGGAATATTTTACTCAAACAGATGAAAAATCTATCGCAATAGATGGATAATCTGTTGACAAAAACCTAACCGATGACCAATCTATTCCAACAAATGGTCCATCTATTGAAAGAACTCAAAAGCCAAAATTGTTATTGCTACTGGATTTAAAATTGCTCATTTCCTCCAACTATCGATATGTTAACGTGTATGTTCAGAAAAAATAGCCTGAATAAGAATTGAAAAGCCAAAGTCGACTAAAAATAAATTTTTCATTAAACAAAAAATAAAATATATTAGGTATTAATCTGATATAGAAAAATTAAAATACATACGCTAAAGGAAAAAATACTTTCTAACTATTATTATTATCATCATCACCATTAATGATGGTCGGCCAATCAACTCGCAGCAACAGGGCCCTCATCAGCCTCTCCATGTCTTTGAACATCATCGCTATCATGGTGACCAACTCCCTCTGCAGGTCATTAACCTGCCTCTAAAGTTTTGACACTGTGATACACAGAATAGCAATGTCCCAAACAAGATCAACAATATCTAGAACACATATGAATTGACAAATATAAAGAAAAGAGTCTCAATGAATACAATATATACTACCAACTGGTAGATTAACACCCAAAAAAAACTTACCTCAACGAGAAAGGAATATTCTATTTGAAAAGAAGTGGTTGAAGATGTCACACAAAAAGAAAAACTATAATAAATAAATAAAGTTGAGTAGAATGAAGATTAAGGAGGGACCCGTTTATAGAGGATTGAATCTAGATATGTCAGGCCAAAAGGTACAACTGTTCTACTCCACTGTATTTATACATTGAAACCATTGACATTTTGTTTTTCTGTGAAAAATTATGACGTTTTCTTTTACATTAATACTTCTCACCTTTTTGAAATAGTTTAAGATTTTATAACAGCCGTTATTATTGAGTTGTTGCAAAAAAATTTCTATTTATCGCAATAGATTTGCCATCTGTTATAATAGATGGTCTATCAAAATAGATTTACCATCTGTTGCTACATATGTATTATCTGTTGTGACAGATGGACTATCTGTTGGAGGAGATATTTTGATTTCTTCTAATAGCTGATTCATCAGTTGCAATAGATGGAGAATTCAATTCATCAGTTATTTTTAATGCGTTAGATAAAAAGTCACAACTCTTCACCTCTTTTTAATAGTAATCATATACGTGCAGTTGAATAAACACTGTCTGGTCTATCACAATATATTTACCATCTATTGCAACATCAGTTGCAACATATGTATTATCTGTTGCGGCAGATGGACCATCTGTTGGAGGAGATGTTTTGATTTCTTCTAACAGCTAATTCATTAGTTGCAACAGATAGAGAATTCGATATGTCAGCTATTTTAAATATGTTAGATAAAAATTCATGACTCTTCACCTCTTTTTTAATAATCATCACATATGTGTAAATGAATAAATACTGTCTAGTCTGTCGCAATAGATTTTTCATCTGTTGCAACATATGAATTATCTGTTGAGAAAGATGGACCATATGTTGGCGAAGATGTTTTGATTTCTAATAATAGTTGATTCATCAGTTGCAACAGATGAAGAATTCGGTTTGTCATCTATTTTGAATGTGCTAGATAAAAAGTCACGACTCTTCACCGTTTTTTTAATAGTTATCACATGTGTGCAGATGAATAAACATTGTCTGACATGTCTTGATGGGGTAAGAAGAATAAGGTGTGTGAAAATGAATGGATCCACTTTTATGCACGGGATTTATTTATTATTGATCTGGCTACCGTGGCAGACATACATAGAGTATAATAATTTTGTCAATGTAATTTTTTACCGCTTAGACATTGATCCTTCAAACAAGATCCTGTATTGTACAGTTTTGTTTGATAGGTGTAAACTGATAAGGCCTAAGAGTTCCAAGATGGTGGTGTAAATACCCTGCTATAGTTTAACGACGGTTTATGCTTATGTTTTTGTGTCAAGTTTGGGGAAGGGTTCAAGTTTTTGGCCGCAGTGTAAATATCCAATAGTGATTGGACCAATTTTAATGGTTCAAAGGACTTACTGAAAGGACTCCGAAGCCTCGCATGTCAGCAATCAATGATGGAACTAATAGAAATCTCCTTGGTCTAAATTTATATGAATGGGTTACTCGAGGAGACTATTATACAGTAGAAGGTGCTTGGGAGAACACCTGTACGGGATGGGAGAGATGGATAAGACCATATATCATCTTAAGCCTTATTTAAGAGGAAACTCAGGGAAGCAAGTAAGGAACTTTTAGCGAATCTAGCCAATGAAAATTACATGAGAAACAAAAAAACTGAATGAGCTTTAAATGTGGAAGTGCATCCAAATATAAAAATCCGTCAATCATTGAAGAATAAAAAAGAATAGTCAAAAGGACTGGAGCTGGTCACTTTGCTAGAGACTGCAACTAGCAAACGTGGCCTCAATGAAGACTTAAAAAGTGTAGGACCAGAACTCTAAGGAAGAAGTGTAAGACCCCATAAAATTTTAAAGCTTAATTCATGCCTTTAAGCGTGTAAAAGGGGTCCTAGACTTAGAAAATTTTAGCTACATTCCAGACTTAGCTTACTTTTGGCTTTCAAAATTTGGAAAATTCATTTATCCACCTTAATGTCCTTTAATAGTCTATATTTTTATTGATTCATGATCAATAAGGCCAATAGGTGTTCCCTGACAAGTTTTGGATTTTTTGAAAACTCGTTTAGATCAAGATTGAAAGTCCAAAATAGTGAACGAATGCAATCTTGGCGCGCCGTATCACCAATCACATTGGTCACTAGTTGTGCAGACTGCCAGAGCCAAAACAACTGAGGCTCGATACGTTCATGGCGTGCCGCGTTGGGTATAGTGTTTTAGCCCTCAACGTGCCGCGTCACTCATAGTGTCGGTGCCCAGTTAGTTAGTCATTAAATGTCTGCATTTTTAAGGGTAAATGGTTAATTTTATCAATCTTATATAAGCCTTAAACGCAGAATTTAGCCTCATTTACACCAAAATACACCCTTTTCTATCAAAATCCTCTCAAGAACACATCAGGGCTTTCAATTGGAATCCAAGTTCAAGAAAATTTCTCCATGAATCATCAAGAATCTTCTATCTAAGGTATGCATAGTATTCATTCATGGAATCCTTTCATCCATGAAGCCCAAGAATCAAGTTTTAAATTATGAATTATGATATTAATTCTATGAAATGAATTATGTTTATGTGTTGTTGTATGAATTCTAAGATGGAACCTTTATTATGTCTTTATGTAATTACACTAATATGTGGACTGAAATCATGAAATTGGGTGGAATTGCGAAGTAAGGTTGCATTAAATTCATGCTCATGCCTAAGCCTTAAATCATGTAATCTAAGTCTTTGATAAAATGCCTAGGAAAATAGAAATTATTTAAACTATGACCCAAGTTATGAATGTACGTGTTCCCCTATGTTTAAAATGATTTCCAAGTTAAGATGTGATCATGTACATTCTAAGCTATATACAAGATTACGATAACCATATGCTTCATAAAATATCCCCTACTGTCATAGTATAAATTGTTGATGTTGGCCATGTATTCAAGAAAGTCATGTGTTGTCAATTTCCTTCTATCGAGTCCTGGGCATACTTGTACCTAAAAAATAATAGTTGTGTACCTAGAGCTAGTGCCATGTTTCACAATATCCTCAGTCAAGCCATGAACCATAGAACTCAGTCAGTCATATAACTCAGGAAATCTCTGTAAATTCAAAAATCTCAGTAGTATTTTGTAAGTCAACGGAGCTCCATGAAATCAGTCAAGTCCAGTTTAGTTAATTATTTTTAGTGTCTAATCATATGGGAGAAGAAATTAGAATCGAGTGAACCCAAGAATAGGAACTCACCTACTATATGAGGGTGTGATTCTTAGAAGTAATCCTTGTGTTCCTAAACTACGTAGCCAGCATAGGTTGAGACATCATAGCCTGTTATATGAGGGTAGATGAGGTAACTTAACCTGTTATATGAGGGTTCCCACTATTCTTACTAGAGTTACCTGTGATATGAGGGTTACTCACAGATTGTCCTTACCAATAGAGCGGTATTGATACCCTTCTAATTGGGGTTATAGATTGGATCCCAACTCAGCTATATTGGAACTACTTGGGGCATATCAGTTAGATAAATACTTTCCACAATTTCAATTATAGAATCAGGACTGTTAGATACAGTCATTTAGTCTCAGTAATAGAACTCAGATAGTTCTATAGAATTCAGGAATGTTAGATACACTCAACTCAAAAAAGTACAAAACTCAGCTAGTTCTATTAGAACATAGACTGTCAGATATAGTCACTCAGTATCATTTATACCAGTTATCTCAGCTATATCAGTTATTCCAGTTATCAGTAACTTATGTTACCAGTAATCAGTTTCAAAACTGTCAGATACAATTAATAAGACTAATTTTTCATAATCAAAACTGTTAGAAACAAACATTTCTCAATCAGTAATATACCACCAGTTCCCCAACATTTAGCAAACTCAGTTATCAGTATCAGTAAACCCAGATGTTAGTAAATCAGTACTTAGAACTCAGTACCCAGTGTCGGTATGGTCTCAGTTACAGTTACTTGTTCATGCATGTATTCTCACGTTCATGTTATACAATCATTTAGTATTGTTCATACATATGAACCTTTGTATTCAACCTACCTCACATGCATACTTGTACATTCAATCGTACTTATGTATTTGCGCCAAGGTGTTTTACTTTACGCCATAGGTTCAGAAGCATGAGCTCTAGAGCATTAGTAGCATTCTATTATCTAGCAGTCAGAGTTAGCAATGAGTACTCATACTTTGAGGACATGATCATTACTCTATCATTTCAGTACTTAGTTTATTTCAGTAGTTGGAGTTAGTTGGGGACATGTCCTATCAACTCCTTATTCAGACAGTTTAGAGGCTTTCAAACTATAGTATATTCGGACAATTTATTTTAGTTTTGGATATTTATATACCCCATTTAAACATTAATTTATCTGATTTTATATTTCAGATTTGAACCTTATGGCCTTACAGGTTATGTTTCCGTATTTATATATGTATATTATGCAGTGTTTGGGTATAAATATTAGTCATGGGTTAACTTGTGGTCTTTTGGAGTCATGAGCACCATGTAGCATTTCGGGTACCAGATTCGGGGAGTTACAAACTTAGTATCAGAGCCTAAGGATCAACAATGTCCTAGGAAGTCTAAAAATCCACATCTAGTAGAGTCTTTTACATGGGTGTGTTGTGCACCATACTATGTACAGGTGGCTATGAGATATTTTAGGAATATTTTCCCTTCTTTCAGTATTCATGTCGTGTGAGTAAGCATTAGTTAAAGTTGAACTCTCAGACTAATTTGCTCTTTTCTTTTATTACAGAACATATCTCCCAAAAGGTCTAATGAAAGATGGACCGAGAACCAGTCGGTACTTCTACCTGTCCAAGAAGATTCCCTAGATGAGTATGTCTTTCATGGCAAATTTAGAATCGACTCTCTTACTATATCCTATTCTGTAGTAGCTCAGAGCAATCAGCAGTCTATTATCCCACCCAGACACGTGATTTGTGCCTAGCAGACCAGGGTGGGAAAGCATAGTAAGAAAGAAAGAAAGAAAGAAAATAAAATAGCTAGAACAGGTAGCCTTAATTTCAATGAGCCTAAGTTAGAGGGTGGTAATAGCTTTAAGTTTTACCCAAAGTTGTCAGTTTCAGTTCCTTCCTTGGCCAGTACTCTAGTCCCTAAATTCAGAGATAGGATGCCAGGTCTTAAACCTCAGGGCAGTGTTAGTAGTGCCCAAAGCAATCCCCTTTATTAGACTTGTGGTAAGTATCATAAGGGTATAGGTAGAGCCAGCAGTGATGTGTGTTTCAAATGTGGCAATTCAGGTCATAAAGTTCGACACTGTCCTAGGCTCGATCCTCAAAGCCAGCATAATTATTCTTCAGCTTAGTCTGGTCGCCCAAATCAGAACGGTGCCTCTTTCAACTCCATCAATGGGCAATGCCCAAACAGATTCCATGCTCTTCAAACCTGATAGAATTAGGAAAGTCCTACAAATATGGTCACTATCAAAGTTAAGGTCAGAACAAGTATTAACAGGACCTTTTTTAGTCTCTTCCCTAGTGGGTCAGTCTATCATAGCCCGATAGATATACAGGCACTATTTGGTTATAAAATCTCAAAAAGAGTCAGGCCTTCAGATTCCAGTAGTAGTGTTGGTAGGTATAGAAAAGAAGTAAGGGAAAGATGATTCCAAACCCATCCTTATCTCAGTGTAAAGTTTTATACTTTAGTCATCATGATGCCTCGCATGTTTTACATCTCCATTCCATAAACCCAGCTTGTATTCACACATTTTCCATGGAGTAATGTACAATTTTAGTTCCCAGCATAAGGAGTTTAGTTTTACTCCCCTCAGCAATCCAAGTCATGACCCGCGAATGCAGAAACTCTAAACTCTGGCCATGCATCTTATGAATCATGAACATATGTAACTCTCTACAGTATACTCAACTTTCATGACTCATGATACGCTCCTACTGATCAGCTAAATCCAGGATATGTCATGTATCAACTATATCCTTAGTTCAAACCTTTTGGATAAATCCAAGCTATTGATATTATATTTCTCAAGCCTTAGAAATGTGTCAAGTTCAGTTAGTATCTATTCATGCTTTAGGTCCTCCTGATTTAACCCTTCAATAAGCTCTCTTTGTGAAAATAGTGTAGTGATGAGTAGTTTCATAAAAGAGAGAGGGTAAATATTTTATGTTAAAAGAAGATTGTTGAATACTTATGTTACCCAAGGGTGTAGTAATGAAGATAGGCTTGAATGTCATATTAAGTGTGCAAGTAAAGGGCTTGCAAGAGGTTGTAATTAGAAGTTTGGAAAGTACAGAGTGAGAGCACACTTTCAGATCCTTGACTTATGTCATTTTTCATTATATAACTATCAAAACTTAGTTGCCATCTTAGTTACAGTTTTAGCATTCAGTACTCAGAAATCAGTGTTCAGTCTCAGAATTAAATACTTTAGTGTCAATCTAAACCATAGTTATCATAACCCAACATTTAGTTTCAGTATGAATCCTAGTTATAGTGTCAGCTTCAGTTCAGTAATCAAATCAGAAACTCAGTTCAGTTCCAGTCTTTCTTTACCATCGCATACAGTTGTCAGATACTCATTTATTAGTATTTAGTACCTCAGTCTATGAAATGTTTCCAAATTATGTCATACACTCAGTCAGCCTTGCATCCGCAATTAATACAACTTTCACCAAAATTCATGCTCAGTTACCTCATGATACCCAGTCAGCCATTAACTTTTATATATAATACTCTATAGTCTCAGTCCAGCTATTTAGACCAAGTACAGTTCAGTCTTACACGCCCAGTATTCAGCTATCAGATATCCAGTTAATCAAATTAGTAGTACATTTATACATTCGTGTTCAGCACCCATGTGAATCTTTTTAGTAATCTTAGTTGCAGTGCAAGAGGCTTAGTCATTTCATCTTAAATGGTGCTTGTAGGCCACAACTCATCTTATCAAACTTTAGCCATGTAATGATTTTCTTATTCAGCTGTATGATTTAGACAAGGCCAAGATTTCCTTGTGCCCTAAAGCCTCTAAAACTCTATAGAAAGAGTGTTAGAAAAAATTGCTCCAGTTGACTATAATCTTTCAGCATGAGTTAGTTCCTAAAACTAGTAATTCATTTTAGCAGCCAGATGGATAAGTTCGCATGGTTTGGGTTCCTGTCCCTTCCATCTAGACATACTATCTGAAGTCTCATGGATATAACCATTCTAAGGTGAACCAACTAAATAGACGCA
>JAPEIP010000011.1:27594718-27635252 GCA_026120095.1 Capsicum chinense
GGCCTTTCAAATGTCCATTAAACCCTTAAAGTCAATGCAAATACTATTTGAATGTTTATACCGCTGCCAAAACCCTTAACCCTTCTCCAAACTTGACACATAAACATTAGCAAAATCTTCATTAAACCGTAACAGGGTATCGATACCACCTACTTAGTACCTCAGCCTTACTAGTTCGAACTTAATAATCTTAACTATAAAATGACATATCTTGTTTGAAGGATTAACGCCTAATAGGTAATGAACCAATATTCACAAAATCATTGTACCTGATGTGTGTTTTCACGATAGGTTGATCAGTAATACATACCTCCTACAAATTAAGTGGTTCCATCTGAAAGTACCTTATTCCTCCGAACCCATCTTTACTCTAGCCTTTAATGCTGGTCGGGCAAAAGTTGATCCAGTTTCACTTTCTTTTATCTATAACCAAGATAAATACATTTGATATCAAACAAGAGAAGAACAAAAAGATCATTACAAAAGGGTAACCCAAAATTGAAAGAATTAACAGATGACCAATCTGATGCAACAAATTCCCCATCTATTCAACCGATGAGGTATCTATTTCAATAGATGGATGATATGTTGCAACAAATAGGTCATCTATTGGAATAAATCAAACCATCCTTGCTACTGGTTTGATTCTTCAAATAGTTGTTATATCTGTTCCAACAGCTGATTCATCGGTTGCAACAGTTGAGGAAATTGTTGCAACACCACCAACAACAGCATCAATGTAATATACCGTATTCTCGTAGCTTAAGATTACCTACAAGTTCATGAGTTATCCAACATAAAAATTTTGAAATACTTATTTTTTTTCAATTTAGAGCCTGTCATTGCGTTAGCAATTCAATTAGCTTTCCAATAATATAAAATTTTCCCAAATTTGATAACCGGTAATAAGTTATGGCGATATAAAGTTCCAGTTATTAAACACCATCATTTTGATCACTAGCGCATCGCAGAGATAGTCTAAATGTTAATTGTCAATTTCTTGTGTGACTCCGCAATCTTACCGTATCATAGAGAGCTTCTAATTCACAATTGTCCAATTCCAATAAGGGGCCACGATATTGGCGCGTCGTAGAAAGGACCCATTTCACATTTGTCAATTTCCAGTAAAGCAACGCGATTATACCGCATCGCGCCAAACTTCCAGGTCTCATCCAAGGTGGCAACACAATACCACTGCATCACACTACTATATATTTTCCCAGTTGGCAATTTCTAGAGACACGGCGTGATAGCGCCGTGTCACGCCACGGGTGAAAATCGGGACATTTCAGTTAATTCTAAAATTTAATTTCCATGGACTTTTAGATCTTTTTCCCTCATTCCAATCAGCCTAAACACGGGATTACAGCCTTAAATATCTTACTATCACCTTATTTTCTCCTTATCTCAAGAAATAAAAGCTTTCTCTCTAAAATACAAAACCCTAGCTTCAAGAATCAAGGTCAAAACTGAAGAATTTCTTCAATCACCTTCAAGAACTAATAACCGAAGGTATGTTAGGTATTCATCTATGGGTTCCTTTCACCCATAGAGTCCCTGAATCCATTTTCAAACTACAAGATTATTGAATTATGAACTTCCATGCCTGAATTGAATTGAATTCATGTTCATGTTATTATTGGGTTTTAGCCCATGATTAAATTACATGCTTTTCTAAAATAAATCATTGTATGTGTTCATTGCAAGTTTATTGATGTAGCCATGATAACTATACATTTTAATTATTGTATAACCTAAGCATGCTCCCCATGTGTTTGATAAAATGCCTATGTGAATGAAATAGTGTCATTATAACATGATAGCATGTACTCCCCATTCATGTATAAGTAGATGCATTACAAGTGTTTGATTAAATACCTCTGTGACTTAACTAGGAATAAGTATACATTGTTATAATTTTCAAGAGTATATTATGCTTATTTTTCATGCTATCGAGTCTTGGGGGTATTTAATACCCAACAATTTAGTTGTGCGCCTAGAGTCTCAGTCATGTCATAATCTGTAATACTCTCAGTCAGTTACCAAACTTAGGAAAACTTCGTAAGCTTAGTATCAATCTAGTCCAGTTCATTATACTCAGTTTAGTGTCTTTTAGTTGGGAATAGGATTCAGCACCGAGTGAACCTAAGGATAGGGGATCACCTGCCAGTAGAAGGTGTGACCTTTAGAAGCAATCTTTGTATTCTAGAACTACATAGACAGTGTAGGTTGAGACATCAAACCTGTTAGTTAGGGTTGATGGGGTGTTTTAACCTAACAAATAAAAGTTCCACTGTTCTTATTACAGTACCTGCCAGATGAGGGTAACTCTTCAGTGTCTTTACCCGTGGCATGGTACTGCCAACCATCCAACTAGGGTCACGGGTTGGACCCCAAATCAGTTATCTTATATTATTTGGGGAATGTTGGATAGATAATTACCTCCCACAGTATCAGTCTCAATCTTCAGAATAGAACTCAGTTCAGTTCTACAAAATTAGGACTATCAGATACAGTCAATCAGTATCAGTAACTCAATTATCAGTAACTTCAATATCTGTTACTCAGTATTAGAACTCAGTACTTAGCTTTAGACAAGCTTAGTCACAGTATTTATTTATAAGTACATTAGTATATAGTCAGTATTTATAGCAGTATCAGTTATCCATGTACTCTCATGTTCAGTTATTCTATATCATACAGTCAGTTATTGTTCATGCATATAAACCATTGCATTCAGCCTTACCTTATATAGCATGCCAATATATTCCATGTACTGATGCATACTCTTTTTTGAGATATGATGTCTCATATTATATGTTTGAACCCTCAGGTTCCTAATCGTGCATAGATAGACTCAGATTCAACCAATAGTAGTAGATTAGCAGTGAGTCATCATTATTTGAGGATATTATTTATTTTATTATTTCAGTATACTCAGTATTTAAGTAGATGGAGTTAGTTGGGGATTGTCCCATCAACTCCAATTTTAGATAGTTTGAGTTAGAGGCTTTTCAGACTAGTTTTTAGATAGTGTTCAGTTTTATAGATTGTTATTTTAGAATATATAATTTTTAAGTATTTTAGATGTTTTAAACCTTATGGCATTTCAACTTATTATTTTGCATTTATTACAGTATCATGCTCCAGTGCTCACAACAGATATCAGTCATGGGTTAGCTTATGCTCCTTCAGGGTTGTAAGCACCGTATAGCGTCTGGTGTACAGACTCGGGGCAACTTAGTATCAGAGCCTACGGTTCAATAGTGTCCTAGGAAGTTTGAAAGCCCCATCTAATAGAGTCTTGTGCATGGGTATGTAGTATGCCACACTTATAGATCGGAGATTATGAGATATTTTAGGAAAAGTCTCCCTTTTTTAAGTATTCATGTTGTCTGAGTGTGCATGAGCTTAAGTTAAACTCTCAGTCTAATCAATTTTTTCCTTTTATTTATGAAACATGCCTCCCAAAAGTACTAACAAGAGAAGAACCAGAAATTACTCAGCACCTCAGCCCATTCAGGCAGATTCTCTAGACGAGCATATCTCCCATACAGAATTTAGAGCTATATTCACTACTCTAACCAATTCAGTAGCATCCCAGAATAAATGGCCAACTATTTTTCTAGCCAATCCAGTGGGTAATACTACTGCAGCTAGGATTTGGGACTTCACCTGAATGAATCCTCCCTTATTCTCAGGATCTAAGCTAGAAGAGGATCCATAGGAGTTCCTCTATCAGGTTCAGAAAGTCAAGGATATCATAGGAGTGACTTTTAGTAAAAGTGCTGAGTTAGCCACCTATCAACTACAAGATGTATCTCATATGCGATTTAAGCAGTGGAAGGTAGACAGGGGCACAAATGCAGACCCCATAGAGCGGGATGAGTTTGTTGCTTCTTTTCTTAAATGATTCTTTCCCTTAGAGCTGATTGAAGCCAAGGTGTTAGATTTTATCAATCTCAAATAGGGATGTATGAGTGTGAAAGAGTATTCACTTAAGTTTACTCAGTTAACCAGGTATACTCCCTATGTAGTAGCAGACAGTAGGTCCAAAATAAAAAAGTTTGTATCCGGGGTATCAGATAGTATGGTTAAGGAGTATAGAACAAAGATGTTGATTAAGGAGATGGATACATCCAGGCTCATGGTCCATGCTCAACATATAGAAGAGGCTAAGACCAGAGAGACAGAGAGGCAGAATAAAAGATATAGAATAGGTAGCTTCAATTTTAATCAGCCTAAATCAGAGGGCAGTAACCATTCCTAGTTTTGTCCAAAATCTTCAATTCTAGCTCTATCCTCATCCAGTGCTCCAGTACCTAAGTTTATAAATGGTAATAGCGATAGGGTGCCAGGCTCTAAATCTCAGGGTAGTGTCAGTAGTGCTCGAACAAATACTCTTTGTCAGACATATGGCAGAAACCACAAGGGTGTCAGCAGAGCTGGCAGTGATGTTTGTTTTAGGTGTGGAAAGCTAGGACACAGAGTCAGATATTGTCCTCAGTCAGGTTCTCAGGGTCAGCATACTCATTCTTTAGCTCAGTTAGATCGCCCAAATTAGTAGGTTGCCGCTAACCACAACGACCAATGGGCAATGTCCAAATAGGATTTATGCACTTCAGTCCAGAAAAGATCAGAAAAATTCTACTCATGTGGTCACTAGTACGTTACAAATCTTTTATTTACATATTTATGCCTTACTAGATCCAGGAGCTTCTTTATCTTTCATAACTCTATATAAAGTCGTTAAATTCAGAGTCAGTCCAGAAATCCTAGTAGAGCCTATCATAGTTTCTACCCTAGTGGATAAACCTATCATAGCCCAATGGGTATACAGGAACTATCCAGTTATAATATCTCAGAAAGTTAATTCAGCAGATCTTGTAAAGCTAGAGATGGCAGATTTTGATGTCATTCTCGACATATATTGGCTCCATTCATGCTATGCCTTAATTGATTATAGAAACAGAATTATTCATTTTTAGTTCTCAAATGAACCAGTCCTTGAATAGAGGGGTAGTACTACAGCTCTTTGTGGTCAGCTTATTTCGTACCTTAAAGTGAGAAAGATGATATCCAAGGGATGTATCTACCATCTTGTGTAAGTCAAAGACATAACTCAAAAACTCCTAATCTTGAGCCAGTTCCAGTAGTAAATGAATTCTCAGATATGTTTCCCAAAGATCTTCCTAGAGTTTCTCCCGGTAGGAAAATAGACTTTGGAATATACCTTCTTTCAGATACTCATCCTATACCTATTCCGCCATACAGAATGGCACCAGCAGAACTCAAAGAGTTAAAAAAAAATAGTTGAGCATCTCCTAGATAAGGGATTCATCAGACCCAGCATTTCTCTATAGGGAACACCAATCTTATTTATATGTAAGAAAGATAGTTCTCTCAGAATATGTATTGACTACCGTTAGTTGAACAAAGTCACAGTCAAGAATAAATATCCACTTTCCAGAATTGATGACTTATTTGACCAACTTCAGGGTGCCAGTTACTTTTCTAAGATAGACCTCAGAACAGGCTATCAACAACTAAGACTCAGAGAATGTAACATTTCAAAAATAGTTTTCAAAACCCAGTATGGTAACTTCAAGTTTCTAGTCATGTCCTTTGGTCTTACTAATGCCCCAACAACTTTTATGGACTTAATAAATTGTGTGTTCAAACAGTAATTGGACATATTCATTATAGTCTTCAGCAATCATATTCTTGTATAATTCCCATAGCGAGAATGATCATGCAAACCACCTTAGAATCATACTTAAGACATACAGAACTCATCAGTTGTTTGCCAAATTTGGTAAGTGAAAATTTTGGCTAAGATATATAGTATTCCTTGGTCATATTATTTTCAGTGACGGTATTAGACTTGATCCTCAAAAGATCAAAGCAGTGAGAAACTGGAGTAGACCCATCTCTTCATCAAATAATAGGAGTTTTCTGGGTTTAGCTAGCTATTACTGTTGGTTTGTTAAAGGGTTTTCATCTATTGTATCCCCCATGTCCAGATTTACTCAGAAAAAAGTCCAGTTTTAGTGGTCATATTCTTGCAAGAAGAGTTTTCAGGAGTTGAAGACTCGACTCAGCTCATCCACAATTTTGACTCTAGCAGATGGTTAAGACATGTTTATTATGTACTAATATGCATCTACCATAGGTTTGGATTGTGTCCTCATACAAACAGGTAAGGTCACAGACAATGCCTCTAGACAGCTTAAGCCACATGAGAAGAATTATCCAACTCATGATCTTGAGTTAGCAGTTGTAGTGATTGCCTTAAAGATTTGGAGGCATTACTTGTATGGGGTGCATGTTGATGTGTTCACAAATCACAAAAGCCTTCAGTATGTATTCTCTTAGAAAGATTTGAATTTGTGTCATAGAAGGTGGTTAGAATTATTTATAAATTATGACATGAGTGTTCTTTATATTCGGGCAAAGCCAATGTAGTGGTTGATCCTCTCAGTAGACTGTCTATGGGTAGTGTTTCTCATGTTAAGGACAATAAGAAGAATTTAGTTCAGGAAGTTCATTAGCTTGTCTGACTAGGTCCACTTAGTCGATTCAGTAGAAGGTAGTGTGTGGGTTCATAAAAGTTTTGAATCCTCCCAAGTTTCCTAGGTGAAGGAAAAAATAGGATAGAGATCCCAGTCTTGCTAAGCTGAAAGAGTCAGTCAGAGATCAAAAAGTAGAGGTTTTCTTCCAAGGGGAAGATAGTGTATTGCGATGCTAGTTCCATTTATGTGTGCCCGGTGTAGATGACTTGAGGCAATGAATTCTTGCAGAAGAGCATGGTGCGCATTACTCGATTCATCCATGGGACACTAAGATATATCGTGATCTATGGGAGATCTATTGATGCAGTGGTATAAAAAGGGATATTGCAAAGTTTATAGCTAAGTTCTCCACATGCCAGCAAGTTAATATTGAGCACAAGAAACCTAGTGGGTCCATACAGGATTTCAATAATCCCATATGGAAATGGGAAAAAGTGAACATGGACTTTGTGACGAGTTTTCCTCATACTCATCATCATCATGATTCTATTAGGGTTATCGTAGACAAGAAGACCAAATCTGCTCATTTCTTGCTAGTTCATACTTCCTATCCAGCCGAGGACTATTCGAAACTCTATATCAGGGAGTTGGTTAGGTTACACAGAGTTCCAGTATCCGTTATCTCAGATAGAGGTACCCAATTTACCTCTTATTTCTGGAAAGTATTCTAAAAGGGTCTTGGTTCCTAAGTTCATCTTAGTACAGCCTTCCACTCTAAGATAGATGGTCAAGCAGAAAGGACCATTCAGACTCTAGAAGATATGCTAAGAGGATGCGTTAACAATTTTAAGGGTAGTTGGGATGACCACTTGCCTTTGATCGAATTTGCATACAACAACAGCTATCATTCAAGTATTCAGATGGCCCCATTTGAGGGTCTTTACAGTGGGAGATGTAGATCTCCAATCGGTTGGTTTAAGGTAGTGAGGCCTCAATAGTAGGGCCCAACCTAGTGTTCTATCCCTTAGAGAAGGTTCAGTTAGTCAGAGAAAGACTTAGGGCTGCCAAAAGCCGACAAAAATCCTATACATATGTGATGAGAAAGGATCTCGAGTTTCAGATCGATGATTTTGTGTTCTTGAAAATCTCTCCCATGAAGGGGGTAAAGAGGTTTGGTAAAAAGGTAAAGCTCAGTCCCCAATATGTCGGTCCTTATAGAATTCTTAGTCATTTCTTAAAGGTAGCTTATGAGTTTGAGTTTCCTTCAGATCTAGCATCAGTACATCCAGTATTCCACGTCTCCTTGCTAAAAAAATACATTAGTAACCCAGCTGTCATAGTCCCTTTAGAGGATGTAAATATTCAGAATGATCTCTCTTTCGAAGAGGTTCCAGTCCAGATCCTTAATAATCAGATATGAAAACTGAGGAACAAACAAGTTCCCTTGGTCAAAGTTCTTCGGCAGAATCAGTCCGTTGAGAGAGCTACTTGGGAAGCAGAAGCATATATGCAGACCAAGTATCCTCATCTCTTCTCCAAAACCTAAAATCCAGCTTAAGGTAACAGCCTTCCTTAGATTTACTCAGTTCCATGTTCAGCTATAATTATAACTTGGTATCCATTACCATTGCAAATTTAGTCATGCATTCATAAAATAAGTTTAGGCATGTACTAATGCATCAGATATGCATGTTTAGTATGAAAATTCAGCTTATCAGTACTTCAATCAAGTATTCCTATAACGCCCCAAAATCCTGTCTCGGAGCATCACATGGTGCTTAAGGCTACAAGTATCCCCAAGCTAACCCTTTGAACCTACTACTTAACATAAAGCTTACTTAAAGATAATGAGAGCAAAAGAATGAGTCATGTCATATCATGTCTAACTGAAATCCGAATGAGTACTGTAAAGGTAAAAAAAAATAATGCAAATCAAAACATACTGACCATCTAGTTTGACAAAGCCTCTACTACTCAACAAACTAGAGAGTCATTGAGACAGACCCCCAATTGACTCGAACTGAATTGAAAGCAGCAGAACAACTACTAAAAATCTAGAGATAGGTCCTTGAACCATGAGGACACACCATAGTAGAGATGTAGATAAAGGTACTCGGGATCACTGACGCTGCTGGGACTGAGCACCTAAACCTACGTTATGAGACAATGTAGCACACAGACGTATATGTGGATCAGCACTTGGGAATGTACTGAGTGTATGGGGGTGTATGCAGCTAAATATGAATACAATAAATCTTTATAGAAAACATACATGGTATTTTAGATGACTCACATAGCTTGAATAAAACTCTCATAAACCATAAATAATGAAACATGTAGTATAAATCATGAGAGCCATTAAACTTTGCTCTTAAAACAACAACCTTTAGAACATACACTTTAGTCTTTTGAAAACAAAGAACTTCTATCAAACTCATCGACTTAAAATCTTAAGAACTTTAAGACTTGAGACTCTAGGAAATTTGGGAGTTTCTTCTAACCGACATAAACCATGTGAGAAACATGGAGTCCAACGTCTTGCCCACATTGCGGAGAGCTATTCTATCCTTGCCATCAGAGTAGAACCTTTACTTTTAGTGATTGCTATCTAAACCCACTTGGGGTAAATCTAATCCTATAGTGGCTCGTAGTTCTGGGGCATCAAACCTCGGAATCAAGCCCAACTCCATGCTAAGTACTACTCCCATACTAGGCTCAGAACTTTTAGGAAAATCCACCTTATACCATTCAAATGGGAGCAAGTATTCTTATCTTTAACTCAAATCACAAGATGTGGATTCCTTTCTTAACTTAGGATCAAAATCAACTCTTTTCTTTACACTTTGGTAGACTATTTTAACAAGCTTTGAAACTTCAATGATATGAAGATATCAATACCATTCTTGAAATACTACAAAATATATCAAAATTCATTCATGGACCTTAAAACATTTATATTCTTAAAGGATCACAATTTCAAAATAAAGCTTAATTCATGACACCAATCTCAGAAACACTTGAAGATATCACATCAACATAGGAATGTGCAATTTATAGCATGAATTATCAATTCAAATCATAAATAAGAGAAATAATCATGAAATTCAAAACTTGAATAACTTATCAATTCCTATTCTCAAAATAATATAATTTGAGTATAGACCTACTTGTAAAAACATGAGATTCATTTATAAAAATCAAATCTTTGGGCACAAGAATGAAAGAAGTGTTCTTGTTCCAACCCCACATACCTCGTCTTATGAACTTTGATGAATAAGCTTGCTTGAGACTCTTTCTCATACTTTTGGATGAGGGTTCTTGAATTCCTTGACTTGGGAACCTTGAATCCTAGCTCAATTTGTGAAAGCTACAGTACATTCTTGAGATTCTTGGAAGAGGTTCTGGGTACTTAGGGTTTTTATTGATTGAAAACTTGAGAAAAACCTAATATAATGTTTGTAAATGACTTCAAATTGGTATTTGTATGGTTTAAGAGGCTTGGAAAAAGTTCAAAGTGCTCTTTTTAACTCCTAAACAAAGCTGGAAAAATTAAATTGGAAAACCCAATTTTATGGGCCACCACGACACGCCACTGTCGCGGAGGCTCACTGGAAATTGACAAATGGAATTCTTGGGATCACCGTGATACGGAGCCACCACGTTGTCCCACTGGTTGGGACCTAGAATTTTAGCACGATGTTCCACAATCGTGCTAGGCTATTGGAATTTGACAATTGTCAAATAGACCCTTTCCGTGATGCGCCAAGCACTAAAATAACATTGTTCTATGACTAGGATTTAAATTTTCCATAAATTCTTGGCCGGTTATCGAATTTTGGTGGATGTTATATCATTGGAAAGCTAATTAAATTTATCACACCATAAAAAGTTAAAATTTGGGAAATTCTATATGGTTTAAATGTTACACACTTAGGAAGTCATTCCTTAGACTTCTAGAGACGAAATTAAACTTAAGGAAAAGTTTAGGGGTATTACCATATCTCCCCCAAACTCGTCCTCGAATGATGCTCATCCTCGAATGACACTCATCAAGCTAACAATATAGAGGAAACTGGCTATACATTGCTGAAGCAACTTGCTAAATGGACACTCTATTATTCTGAACTCTTGAATACTTTGGAGAATGCATGAACTTATATTAGGAATAGCTATATAACTACAACTTTGATTAGAAAGGGGCTGAATTAAAAAAGAATGATACCTTCAGTTTGATATAAACTTGTAGAGAATAGGTACGGGTACTTGGATCTCATATCTGACTCAGCTTCCTAAGTAGCGCCCTCAACTGACTGGTTTTGCCACAACACTTTAACCAAGGGAACCTCTTTGTTCCTCAGTCTACGGATCTGGTGATCTAGAATCTCAACTAAAATATCTTCAAACAAAAGGACTGTCAGGATATCTATGCTCTCTGAAGGATCCACAATAACAAAATCACCAATCTATTTCTTAAGCATGGAGACATAAAAGATAGGATGCACAGCTGACAACTCTGCGGGAAACTCAAGGCCATAGGCTACTCTCCCCACATGACTTAGGATTCTATAGGGGTCAATATACCAGGGACTAAGCTTCTCTTTCTTGCCAAACCTTTTCACCCCTTTCATGGGTGAGATTTTCAGATACACTAAATCATTAACTTAAAACTCAAGGTCTCTTCTTCTCACATCTGCATATGACTTCTGATGAATCTAGGTTGTCTTCAACCTTTCTCTAATCAACTTCACCTTCTCCATAGCCTCAAATAATGCATCAAGTCCAATTAAAGTAGCCTCACCCACTTCAAACTAACCTATGGGTGATCTACATCTTCTACCATACAAAGCCTCAAATTGTGCCATCTTGATGCTAGCATGGTAACTATTGTTATACACAAACTCAATCAATGGTAAATGCTCATGCCAACTACCTTTGAAGTCAAGGGCACATGCTCTCAACATATCCTCCAATGTTTAGATAGTCTTCTTAGCCTGACCATCTGTTTACGGATGAAAAGCGAAACTCAAATGAACTTCGGTACAAAGACCCTTCTGGAACTCCCTCTGAAATTGAGAAGTAAACTGAGTATCCCTATCTGAGATTATAGACAAGGGAACTCCATGCAACCTAACTAACTCTCGAATATATATACTAGCATAATCCTCAATAGTATAAGATGTATACACAGGTAAGAAATGCACTGACTTAGTCAGCCTATCTACAACAACCTAAATAGAATCATGATGGCATCGGGAGAGAGGTAAACCATTCATGAAATCCATATTTATCTCTGCCCACTTCTAAGTGGGTATACTAAACTCTTGCATCATACCACTAGGTCTCTAGTGCTCTACCTTGACCTATTGGAAGTTGCATACTTAGCTACAAACTTAGCTATATTCTTCTTCATACAACTCCACCAATAGATTTCCTGCAAGTTGTGGTATATCTTGATAGCACCGGGATGAATAGAATACTACGTGCCATGCGTCTCTACCATGATCCTCTATCTCAAATCGTCAATACAAGGAACACATAATCTACCATGCAATCTCAATACACCATCTCCACTTAGGATAAACCTCTATCTTTTAGTCCTTAACTGACTCTTTCAGCCTGACAAAACTAAGATCTGAGTCTTGTTTCTCCTTCACTTCTGAAATCAAAGAGGATTCAGAACTACTCTGCACCAAAATACTCCCCTCAGCAGAATCAAGCAACCTAACGCCCAATCTAGACAAATGATGCACATCACGAGCTAACTCTTCCTTACCCTTCTCTACCTGATAAACACTGCCTATAGATAACCTGCTAAGGGTATTTGCCACTACATTGGCTTTGCCCAGGTGATATGGCACACTCATGTCATAATCTTTTAGCAACTATAACTATCTCCTCTAGTGAAGATTCAACTCCCTCTGAGAAAACACATACTGTAAGCTTTTGTGATCCGTAAAAACATCAACATGAATACTATACAGATAGTGTCCCCAGATTTTCAAAGTAAAAACCACAACAACTAATTTAAGATCATGGGTTGGGTAGTTATTTTCATGTGGCTTCAACTATATAGAGTCATATGCTATAACCTTACCTCTCTACGTCAACACACAACCCAAACCAACTCTAGAAGAGTCACAATACACTATAAAACCATTCATACCATCAGGCAAAGTCAACACAGGGGCTGAGATTAGTCCAATCTTTAACTCCTGAAAACTCTTCTCATAGGAATCTGACCAAAGGAACTTAACTTTCTTTTGGGTCAAACGGGTTATGGGGGATGCAATAGAAAAGAAACCTTCAATAAAATAGCAGTAGTAAATAGCTAAACCTAAGAAACTCCTAATGTCAGACGGAGAGATAGGTCTAGGCTAATTTCTTACGGCTTCTGTCTTTTGGGGATCAACTCTAATGCCTTATCCAAAATTCACACTTGCTAAATTTGGCGAACAACTGATGATCTATAAGAGTTTTCAGGATAATTCTAAGATGATCTGCATGGTCATCCTCACTATGGAAATACACAAGAATATCATCTATGAAAATAATGACAAACATATCAAGATACTGTTTGAATACTCAATTCATGAGGTCCATGAAGGCTGCTGGAGCATTGATTAGCCCAAAAGACATGACTAGAAACTCAAAGTGACCATAATAGGTTCGGAAGGTTGTCTTTGGGATATCACACTTCCTTACTTTAAGTTGATGAAAGCTGAATCTAAGGTCTATCTTTGACAAATAACTCACACTTTACAACTAATCAAGCAAGTTATCAATTTTTAGAAGAGGATACTTATTCTTGACTATGACCTTATTAAGCTGACAGTAGTCAATGAACATACACAAAGAACCATTTTTCTTTCACACGAATAGAACAGGTGCACCCCAAGGTGACACACTAAGCCTTATAAAACCTTTGTCTAAAAGATCTTTGAGTTTCTCTTTTAACTTCTTAAGCTCTGCAGATGCCATATGGTAGAGAGGAATAGAAATAGGCTAAGTGTCGAGAAGAAGGTCAATTCTGAATTTTATCTCTCTATTGGGAGATACCCTTGGGAGATCTTCTAGAAAAACATCAAGAAACTCATTAATATTGGCTGACTGAATGGTTGAAGCCTCAGAGTTGGGGTCTTTAACTCTAACTAGGTGATAGATTCAACCTTTAGATATCAGTTTTTTGTCTTTAAGATAGGAGATGAAATGTCTCTTTGAAGATACTAAACTCCCAGACCACTCAAAAACCAGTTCATCAGGAAACTAAAACTTAACTACATGAGTACGACAGTCTATAGATGCATAGCAAGAGTGAAGCCAGTACATACACAAAATAATGTCAAAATCCACCATGTCTAACTCTATCAAATCAACAAATATGACTCTATGAAGAACAGTAATAGAAAAATCTTTATACACTTGCTTGGCAATAACTAACTCCCCTACTGGAGTAGAAACTACGAAAGGTTCAGGAGTCTTTTCAGGACTCATATCAAAACTTATAGTTACAAGTGGGGTCACATAAGAGAAAATTGACCTGGGGTCCAACAACACATAAACATCAAAATGAAAGACGCGGAGCATACCAGTAAAAACATCGAGAGAATCCTCCTGCTCCTAATGGAATGGTAAGGCATAGAACCTATTCTAGAGCTGATCGCCAGCAGTTCTGGAAGAAGCGGCCTGAGGAAAAGCTAGATGGGCTAAAGAAGCTAGGGCACTATTAGCCTGAGTCTGAGGTCGCACATCTTTGTTCCCCTGCCTAGCTTGTGGACACTCTCTAAGTCTGTAGACCAATATGCCACAACCAAAAAAATCCCTCTATTTGGCCAAACACTCATTGAGATGGGTCCTACCATACTTAGCATAGGGAGGATAATTAGGCCTGTTACTTACATTGTTCTGGAACTTGGACATAGAAGGCTTGTTCCCTTGCTCCTGCTTGATTCTGGGTGTAGGAGCACTAACTGAAGAAGGTGCTGGCATAGATGAATGGCTCTAAAATTATGGACAGTTCCCTCCTTGGGACATAGCCTAATCATACTCATGTTGCTCGGATCTAGCCCTCCTGTTCCCCTCACTCAATTTTTTCCCTTATCTTGTCTGCCTCGATTTGATAGGCATGAATTATCATCCTAGCAAGATACATGTCCCTGTTGAGCATAGAATTTCTACACTCTTTCAACACCAGTCTAGATACTCCAGTCATGAACTTACTCATACTAGCTCGAGTATCATAAATCAAATCAGGAGCATATTTTGCTAACTTGTTGAACTTATGGCAATACTCCTTAACAGTCATGGAGCCTTGCCTCAGGTTTATAAATTTCTCTATCTTTGATTCCCTCATCTTAAGTGAGAAAAAATTGTCCAAGAATGCATCTTGGAACACCTACCAAGTAGTAGGGGCTGCATCTTCCACTCTATTTTTCTTCCATGCAACAACCCAGTCATAAGCAATATCCTTCAACCTGTAAATCTCTAGCTCAACACTTTCTTCCTCTGAGACATGCATCACTTGGGTGATCTTTCTTACCTCCTCGAGATATAACTATCGGTCCTTACCCGCCTTCAACCCATAAAAATATGGAGGGTTCATCCTCATGAAATCATGGATCCGATCAGTGACTAAATCACCTTCTTGCTGAGGCAGAACTGCGGCCTGATTATCAGCCTAAACATATTCGGTAACTACTTGCGATAATGCCTGAAAGGCCTCTTGAAACTCAATATAAGACACGATCTCATTCAAGGGATCAACAGGCTGGGTTGCTCGATATTGTTTCTGCGAACACTCGCTCTTTGGGGAGGCATTTTTTGAAATAATAGAGCACGAGTCAATAGCTAAGAGAGAAAACTGTAAGCATGATAGATTCTAAAAGAAAGAGATGACTTTTTCATAAAATGTCTTGTAGCCTCTTGCTCATTGATGTGGCGCGCTACACACCAACGATCAAGACTCTACTTAACGTGGCTTGTCAAACTCCCTAGGAATCCTTAATCCTTAGGCTCTGATACCATGTTTTTAATTCCCCAAAATCCTATCTCAAAGTATCACACGGTGCTTAAGGATACAAGTAGCCCCAAGCTAACCCTTTGAGACTGCTACATAGCATAAAACTTACTTAAATATAATGAGAGAAAAATAATAAGTCATGTCATATCTGTCTAACTGAAATCCAAATGAGTATTGTAAAGGTAATAAAATACTGAAAATCTAAACATACTGACAATCTAGTCTGACAAACCCTCTACTACTCAACAAACTAGAGAGTTATTGGGACAAACCCCTAGCTAACTCGAACTGAATTGAAAGCAGTAGAACAACTACTAAAAATATTAAAGTATCTGGAGATAGGTGCTCGACACATGAGGACTCACCACAGTGGAGATGTAGATAAAGGTACTGGAGATCACTGACGTTACTGTGATAGAGCACTTGAACCTACATTATGAGACAATGTAGCACACAGATATATATGTGGATCAGCACTTAGGAATGTATTGATTTTATGGGTGTATATTCAGCTAAATATCAATACATTAAATCTTTATAGAAAACATACATGGTATTTTAGATGAATCACATAGCTTGAATAAAACTCTCATAAATCATGAATAATGAAACATGTCGTATAAATCATGTGATCTATTACACTTTGTTCTAAATCTATATTCTTTCTTTGATCCCAAGCTTGTAAACTAGTTGAAATCTTAAAACAACAAATTTTAGAACATACACTTTAATCTTTTAGAAACAAGAAACTTCTATGAAACTCAAGGACTTACAACCTTAAGAACTTTAAGACTTAAGAATTTAGGAAACTTGGAAGTTTCTTCTAATCGACATAAACTATGTGAGCTACATGGAGTCCAACGTTTTGCCCACATTGGGGAGAGTTGCTCTATCCTTTCTATTGGAGTGGATCCTTTACTTTTAGTGATCACTAGCTTAACCCACTTAGAATAAATCATATCAAATGGTGGCTCATAGTTCTGGGGCATGAGACCTCAGAATCAAGCCCAACTCGGTGCTAAGTACTACTCCCATACTAGGCTCAGAACTTTTAGGAAAATCAATCTTATACCATTCAAATGGGAGCCAATATTCTTCCCTTTAACTTAAATCACAAGATGTGTATTCCTTTCTTAACTTAGGATCAAAATCAACTCTTTTCTTTAAACTTTGGTAGACTATCTTTAACAAGCTTTGAAACTTCTATGATATGGAGATATCAGTACCATTCTTGAAATACTATAGAATATATCAAAATTCATTCTTGGACCTTAAAACATGTATATTCTTAAAGGCTCACAATTTCACAATAAAGCTTAATTCATGAAACCAATCTCCAAAACACTTGAACATATCACATCAATATAGAAATGTGCAATTTATAGCATAAATTATCAATTCAAATCATAAATAAGCGAAATAATCATGCAATTCAAAACTTGAACAATTTATCAATTCATATTCTCAAAATAATATAATTTGGGTATAGACCCACTTGTAAGAACATGAAATTCATTTATAAAAATCAAATCTCTGGGGACAAGAATGAAAGAAGTATTCTTGTTCAAACCCCACATACCTCGAATTATGAACTTTTATGAATAAGCTTTCCTAAGAGTCTTTCTCATACTTTTGGATAAGGGTTCTTGAATCCCTTGACTTGGGAACCTTGAATACCAACTCCATTTGTGAAATCTACAGTGGATTCTTGAGATTCTTGGAAGAGGTTCGGGTACTTAGGGTTTTTATTGAGAAAAAACTAATAGAATGCTGGTAAATGACTTCAATTTGGTGTTTGTACGATTTAAGAGGCTTGGAAAAAGTCCAAAGTGCCTTTTTTAACTCCTGAATGAAGCTGGAAAAATTAAACTGGAAAACCCAATTTTATGGGCCATCGTGATGCGCCACTTTCATGGTGGCTCACTGGAAATTGACAAATGGGATTGTTGGGGTCACCGCGATGCAGAGCCATCACATTGTCGCATTAGTTGGGAACTTTAACTTCAGCGCGACACACCACAATCTTGCTAGGCTACCTCTCCGTGATGCGTCAAGCACTAAAATGATGTTGTTTTATGACTAGGACTTAAATTTGCCATAACTTCTTGCCCGGTTATCGAATTTGGGCGAATCTTATATCATTGGAAAGATCATTAAATTTTCCACATGATAAAAAGTCAAAATTGATGAAATTCTATATAGTTTAAATGTTACACACTTAGGAATTCATTCCATAGACTTCCAGAGACCAAATTAAACTTAAGGAAAAGTTTGGGGGTATTACAATTCCATGCATCAAATATGCATGTTCAGTGTAGGAGCTCAGTTTGTCAGTAGTTCAGTCATGTATTCATGCATCAAATATATATATGTTTAGTGTGTAAAATCAGTCAATCAGTGTCTTAACTTAATTAGTCTCATTTGAGGATGAATGTTCCCAAGGGGGAGATATTATAATACCTCATATTTCCTTAGTTTAAGATTAATTCTCAGTTTTTTAGTTATCCAACATAAAAGTTTTGAAATGCTCATTATTTTTTATTTTAGAGCCTTCCATTGCATAGAAAATTTAATTATCTTTCCAATGATATAAAATATACCAAAATTCGATAATCGGATAACAAGTTATGGAGATTTTAAGTTCCAGTCATTAAACACCGTCATTTTGATCACTAGCACATCACAGAGATAGTATAAATGACAATTTTCAATTTCTACTGTGACTCTGGAATCTCACTGTGTTGTGGAGGGCTTCCGATTCCCAATTGTCCATTTCCAGTAAGGGATTGTGATATTGGTGCATCGCGCCAAGGACCTAGTTCATATTTGTCAATTTCCAGTAAAGTAATACAATTGTACTGTATCGCACCAAGAATCTAGGTCACATCCAAGGTGGAAACATGATGCCACTACATCGTGCCACCATGCATTTTCCCAGTTGGAAATTTCCAGAGACATGGCGCAATAGCACCGCGTCGCGCCAAGGGTGAAAATTGGGAGATTTCATTTAACTTTGAGATTTAATTTCCAAGGGCTTTTAGGTCTTTATCCCTCATTCCAATCATCCTAAAAATGGGATTAAAGCCCTAAATATCCTACTATCCCCTTATTTGCTCACTTATCTCAAGAAATAAAAGCTTAGGAATCAAGGTCAAAACTTAAGAATTTCTTAAAGCATGTTCTAGAACTAATAATCCAAGGTATGTTAGGTGTTCATCTATGAGTTCCTTTCACCCATAGAGTTCCTTTCAATTGAATTGAATTCATGTTAATTTTATTATTAGGTTTTAGTCCATGGTTAAATTACATGTTTTTATGAAATAAAGCATTATATGTGTTGAATTACATGATCTTCATGGTAAACCCTTCAATTTACAAGTTGATTAATTTAGCCATGATAACTATATGTTTTGATTATTGTATAACCTAAGCATGCACTCCATGTGTTTGATAAAATGTCTATGTGAATGAAATAGTGCCATTATAACATGAAAGCATGTATTCCCCATTCATGCAAAAGTAGATGCATTACAAGTGTTTGATTAAATGCCTCTATGAGTGAACTAGGAACAAGTATACATTGTTATGATTTTTAAGAGTATATTATGCTTATTTTTCATGCTATCTAGTCTTGAAGAAATTTAATACCCGATAATTTAGCTGTGTGCCTAGAGCCAGTGTCAGTTACAGAATATCAATTATGTCATAATCTATAATACTCTCAGTCAGTTACAAAACTCAGTCAATTATCGAACTCAAGAAAACTCAGTAAGCTCAATATTATTCCAGTCCAGTTCTGTATCCTTAATTCAGTATTTTTCAATTGGGAGTAGGATTCAGCACAAAGTGAACCCAAGGACGGGGGCTCACCTGCTAGTAGAGGGTGTTACCCTTAGAAGCAATCCTTGCATTCCAAAACTACGTAGCCAGCATAGGTTGAGACATCAAACCTGGAAGTTGAGGGTTGATGAGGTATTTTAACCTAACAGATGAGGGTTCCATTGTTCTTATTAGAGTACCTTCCAGATGAGGATAACTCTTTAGTGTCATTACCCATGGTACAGTACTGACACCCTTTGAACTGGGGTCACAGGTTAGACCTAACTCAGTTATCTTATATTTTTGGGTCATGTCGATTAGATGATTACCTCCCACAATCTTAGTCTCAGTTTTCAGAATAAAACTCAGTTCAGCTTTATAGAATCAGGACTGTTGGATATAGTCAATCAGTATTAGTAAATTAGTTATCAGTAACATATCAGAACTCAGTACTTAGCTTTAAACAAGCTCAGTCACAGTATTTAATTCTAAGTACATTAGTGCATACTCAGTATTTATAGTAGTATCAATTATCTATGTACTCTTATGTTCAGTTATTCTATATCAAACAGTCAGTTATTGTTTATACATATGAACCCTTGCATTCAACCTTACCTCATCTAGCATACCAGTATATTCCACGTATTGATGCATAATTTTTTTATGCTATGATGTCTCATATCATAGGGTCTGATGCTCAGGTTCCTGGTTGTGCATAGCTAGACTATTATACAGCCAGCAGCAGTAGATTAGCAGTGAATCCTCATCATTCGAGGATATTCTTTTATTTCATTATTTCAGTAGACTCAGTATTTAATTAGGTGGAGTTAGTTAGGGGATTGTCCTATCAACTCTACTTTCATACAGTTTAAATTAGAGGCTTTTCAGACTAGTTTTCAAATAGTGTTCAGTTTTACTGATTGTTATTTCAGACGATATAATTTATTAGTATTTCAGATAATTTGAACCTTATGGAATTTCATCCAATTATTCCGCATTATTACAGTATCATATTTCAGTGCTCACAGCAAAAATTAGTCATGGGTTAGCTTGTGGTCCTTCGGGGTCAAAAGCATCGTGTAGCATTTAAGGTACAGACTCAGGGTGTTACAATCAACAATAAATAAATAGCACCATATATTCCAAAACCATCAACAACAGAAACACCACATGTTCCAACACCACCACCACCAAAGTAACAAATAAAAGACATAAAAAACTAAACTGATGACTAGGCTTTTTAAGTTCTCACAACAGATGACTTTTTTTTATATTTTTTAATAAAAGTAACCGTTAGTTCATTCAAGACTTAAAAGTAACCTTTCCTTCAATTTTCTCAATAAAAAGGAAACTGGTAATAGCTAAATCATTAATAGCAATAAATGTAAATATCTAATTTAAATAACATACAAAAAAGAAGATGAGAAGGAAAGAGCAATAGTGAGCCATATGTGCAATGTCAAAAAAGCAAAGGGATCAGAACATCTAGTTCAGCCGAGAAAGGATATTGATAGGTTGAGATTCAAAAAGATCCTCATTTGAAAGAAGAGAGACAAGAGTGGAAAAAAGGAAAGAAAGAAAATTGAGAATAAAGAAGAGAGAGAAATGAGTTGAGTTTTTCGTCTCGAGTTTATGGTTGAAGGAGAGAGTATTCTACTCCCTCCATTTCATATTAATTGAGTTGGCCTGTAATCTTGGCACACCCATTAAAAAAAATATTTATTAAGGGTCTATTTTATCAAATTAGCCTTATTAATTATTCTTTGAAAATATAAATTTAAATATATACAACATCTTTAGTCATTTAATGATAAGGGTATTATTGGAAAAACATATTAAAATCCTCTTGATTTCATTATTGGGACAACTAAATTGAAATAAATATTTTTAGAAAGAGGGTAAACTAAAATGAAATTGAGGGATTAGATATGGGTTTTAAATATTCATTGATAACTTTTGAGAGGCACGAGGAGATGGTGACAATGAAAAGAACAGATAAGACTACTCACTGAGGAGATTTTTGAGTTATCCAAGTAATATTTTTTACCACCTTAGTATTTTATCTTTTTTATATCGGACAGGAAATACCTAAATTACTTTTAAAAGGGATCATAAAAATTAAAGCCATACTTTTCAACATATGATAATTTCTATTTGAAAATTTCAAAAGCTTGGTCATTTGTCACAACATATGAATTCCAATTGATGGGTAATATGTTGCAACAGATGATTTGATTTGTTTGATTAATTTTAATAGATGGGTTATCTGTTGCAACAGGTTGAACTTTTATTTTTATACAATTTTAATTGAGTTCATATGTTCAACTAATGCCTTAATTGATTAATCTAGGACTAGGGGTGAGTTATCATAGGGTCAACTATAACTTTAATTGAGTCTTTTGGAAATCGTATAATGAGATGATATTGTGTTTCTCCTGACCAGAGTCGTTTATCGATCACTCTGAGCTAAATCCATTCTTATTACCTTATATGTTTAACTAATGCCTTAATTGATTAATCTAGGACTAGGGGTGAGTTCTCATAGGTCAACTACTACTTGAATTGAGTCTTTTGGCAATAACATGATAAGATGGTATTACGTTTCTCCCAACCAGAGTTATCGATCGATCAATCTGATCTGAATCCATTATTATTACCTTATATGTTCAACTAATACCTTAATTGATTAATCTAGGACCAGGGGTGAGTTCTCATAGGGTCAACTACAACTTCAATCTAGTCTTTTGGCAATCACATGATAAGACGGTATTGCGTTCCTCCCGAACAGAGTCATCGATCAATCACTCTGAGCTGAATCGATTCTTATTACCTTATATATTCAACTAATACCTTAATTGATTAATCTAGGACTAGGGGTGAGTTCTCATAGGGTCAACTATAACTTCAATTGAGTATTTTGGCAAATACATGATGAGATGGTACTGTGTTTCTCCCGACCAGAGTGATCGATCGATTACTCTGAGGTGAAGCGATTCTTATTACCTAATATGTTCAACTAATGCCTTAATTGAGCATAGGGCTAACTACAATAGATGGTAGTGCCTATTTGATAATTTATAATAGATGGGTAATCTATTGCAACAGGTTAAACATTTGTTTTTATACAATTTCAATTAAGTTTATATGTTCAACTACTGCCTTAATTGATTAATCTAGGACTAGGGGTAAGTTCTCATAGGGTCAACTATAACTTCAGTTAAATCTTTTGGAAATTTCATGATGAGAGGGTTAAAAATTATGTATATCTTTTATAATTATAAAAAATAATTAAGATCAATTCGGACCAAATTAACATTTTCAAATTTTGTCATTCTTTTCCCAAATACAAAGAAACCTATACAAATCATCCATTTGCTAGAAAAGCATTTCATTATTTCAAATCTCAAGTTCTCACTCTTTTCTCTCTCAAAAATACAACAACTACTCAACAAATTTCTGAAACCTTCACAATAGATCGATTTTCTTCTTATTTTCGACCACATAAGTGTTATTTTCGACTTCATTCTTTCTTGTATCAGTCGTTTTCTCTATCTTCTTAGGTAATAAAGTTCAATAAGAGTTCTATATTTGTTATTTTTTGTAAAAAAAAATGGGTTTTCAAGCTAATGATGAAATAGAAGACTTTTAGTTGTATTTTATTCAAGAATGGGCTTAAAATTTTAAGTTTTGATGGTAAGATCATATAAAGAACTCGAGAAAACCCTAGTTTTTTTCTCAGTGCTCGATTGACAGTCATGGTATTATTGGATGGTGTTTGTGGTATTAGTGGTCATCGTGGTGGTGGTGGTGGTCATCATGGTGGCACTGTTTATGTTTGTGGTGTTTATGGTGGCTATTGGTGGTGTTTGTAGTGGTTATTGGTGGTGTCGGTATTCATAGTATTTGTGGCATTCATTGGTTGTATTTTTGGTGGTGGTTGTTGGTGCGTCGGTGTTCACGGTGTTTGGAATATATTTTTTAAAATTTATGCATACATCAATTGTAATGTAATTTTTGTTTTTTTGATATTTGTAGGTAAAACATTTATCCCAAAAGAAAACAAATTTAAAGTGGATCAACTTCTGACCACCTAATAACAAAGGCTACAGTACAAAGGGATTTAGAGGAGCTTTCTGAATAATCTCAGCTAGGAAAAAGTAAAGCTAAGGAGAGATATGAAAATAATGTTGAGGGTGGTAGACAAAGGTCTGTAGATGGTGATGAAGAACGTAAAAGTAAGAAAGAGGAGGAATTAGAGAGTGAGAAAGAGTATGATCATCAACATAATGATAACGGATCACCAATGAGCCATGAATTAATATCGACACCCAGCATGATCCTATCAAAATCATCAGTATTGACAGGTTTCAAATTGTGATGCCAATAGATGACCCAAAAGAACTAACTAGTGAACTTGTACTTAAATGTCAGTTGCAAAAAAAAATTACTTCAGGAATATTATGAATAAGGAAAACGTAGACAAACTTTTTAAAAGGAGCTACTTTGGATGATTTTTTGAGCTGCTCGAGGACACCCCCTTCCCTTTTCCAAATAAGGATGGTATGTGGTTTTCTTAAGTGCAGGATCAAGTACGTGGGGGATGATAAAGATTCAGGGGAGGAGGGCAAAAAGATGGATGAAATCTAGATCAACTACTGTGGCATGCCAGTTTGTTTTATCTTGAAAGGGCCTACGATAGTGACAAGCTTGAGATGTGATCATCCAGAAGAACCTATCACCAAGGCTAGAAAGATAGCCAAGCAACCCAGCGAATCTAACAAATACAAGGAAAAAATAGATGGGTTGTTGGACATTGCTGGACATAGCTACAAAGCATCAAATTTGATGACAGATCTCAAGGATAAAACCATACCAAAGTAGTAGAGGGAGCAATTGTGCTTATTTTAGTTTGCTCATTCAGTTATATTGGCAAGAGACATCAACAAGGTCATAGAAGATGATTTGTTGGAGCGTGCTGGGGATTTTGATAAATTCAACAATTATCCCTAGAGATATGACAGCTTCTACTTGATTGTCCAATATTAACTGACAAAGTTATCCCAGGGATGACCACTTTATGCAGCTTTCCTTGGGCTTTTATGATAAAATTAATCACTCTTTTACTCATCCATTAATTTATATTAGATATAGCTATTATGACTTTTTTTGCTTGCTTCCTATTTATATTTTTTAGGCTTGGGTATTTGAAGCCATTCCTCTCCTCCAAAAGTAGGTAGTGGATTTCTCGAATGAGGTTTCTCAACCAAGGATATTTAGGTGGTTGGATGCAAAGAACAACACAAGAATTAAGAAGGTTGATCTCTTTAACCCTCTGGATGATGCAGTATGTCTTCTTCAAGTAAAATAATTTAACTCAATAAAAGATATTGAATAGATATTATATCTAGTGCAATAGATGTTATATCTGACGCACCAGATGGGATATCTATTGTAATAAATTACCCATCCTATGCCAACTGGTGCAATAAATAGGTAATTTGTTGAGACAAATGATTGATATCTTGTATCAGATTACCCATCTGTTGCTTTGTTTCTCTGAACCCGACTCTTAATAGATTAACCATCTACTACAAATTATGCAACAGATGGGCAATCTAATATAACATATTATTAATCTATTGCAACATACAGATTATCTATTGCATAATATGTAACCCAACAGATTACCTATTTTGTGCCAACTGGTGAAATAAATTGGTAATCTATTATGATAGATGATAGATATTTTACATCATATTATCCATCTATTGCTCTAGTTCTCTAAACCCGACTCAAATAGATTTTAACTATCTACTGCAAACAATGCAATAGATGTGTAATCTAATGCAACATATTTTTAATCTGTTGTGACATACAGATCATCTGTTGCATAAGTTGTCTGTGCTAACATGTAACCCAACTATGAAAATTATTATATTATATAATTTAAATGTATCTTTCTTTTTTATAGGTTGTGCATCCATGGATCGTGCCTACTGAACAGGTGTTAGGGATGACTTTTTTTATTACTCTAGGTCATGTTGATACTATAGCAGACCCAACGGTAGAGTTAAACAAGAAAGAATTAGCTAGAGGAATAGCCATAAGAAAAGCAGTTAGGCAAGATCAACCTAATGTAGAGGTTCTTCATGCCCAACCTACTAAGGTAGATCTGGGTGCTTCTTCTGGTGGAGTTATTGGTGTTGGTGGAGGGCATGCTGGTGCTGCTACCACTCATGATGATGAGCATGTTTATTCTCAAGAAAAAATAAATATCTTTGAAAATACCCCTTTTATAAGTTCCCCTCACCCCTCTTCACCCTCATGTCTTATTGCAAATGCAAAGAGTGAAAGGACGGCCAGGGTAAACTCTTTGAAAAGGTAAAGGCTATTGCTAAACTATCGAGGAATTCAAATCCAAAAGGGGTGTTATACCATCCAATAAATAATACAAGTCAAATGGTCATCTTACCTTCTGATGACATCTTTAGAGGCCAACACCTAGAAAATCAAGACGCGGTCACCTCAAAGACACATGGACATGTAAGAAGGACCGATTTTGAGCATAAATAAGGCCGTGAATGAAAGATTATTTGAAGCATTGAAGACGTGAAGACTCGTGAATTTGGATAACACTTAATGTCTCATGGTTTGGTCACCTTATTAAGAGCATTTTGGTTACTTCACTTTTCCCAAATGCACTCTATGTCCACCCCACCCATTAAGAGTATTGTTGTTATTTTTGTCTTGTCTTGTAATAATATAAATAGGATAATTTAGGACTTTTCTCATTAGTTTATGAATGATGAAATATTGAAACATTGAAAGTCCTCTCTTTGAGAGTAGAACACCTTAGTTTAGTCTTAGTTAGGGATTGGAATAGCCATTGTAGTTTAGGGCTTGGAAAAGCTAGTATTGACCTTTACTTGGAAATGGTGAATCTTGAGGTGCATTGGTTCCCTTGGCGGTCACCGTAAAAGTGTAGTGCTGATTATTAAATTCATTAGGGGCTAGTGTTGAAATACACTTGGTTCAAAATATTGTAATAATTTTTGTCTCACTATCGATCCTTTTCATTCTTGCAAACTTGTTCAGTTGTTCTTGTTCTCTACTCTCAGTTTGTGTTTGTTCTTGTTTGCCAAAATTGTTGCCTTATTGTTTTTAATTTTATGTGTTGTTAATCTAGTTTGGGTTGGCTGAAATAGGTGTCAAATGCCTTGTTATCTTCTCATTCTAGTGTTGTTTTGTGAATCTGAGAGAGGTCTCTAATCGGTCCAAGGATCTTAGTGATTTGTTGGCTTTTTTGGAGTGTGTTTGGGGACTATTTTGAGTTACTTCATGAGTTCCTAGTTTTTCTTGTATCATTTGGTATCATATCATGGCTTGATCTTGTTCCCACAAGATCAATCTTGGGCTTGTTAATTGAAAAATAAAAATAAGTGTTGAAATATGAAAAATTAAAAAAGAAGCAAATTAGTCTACTCTTGTGTTCTTGGATGAAAGTGTGTTCTTGTTGTGTCTTGACTGAGATTTTTACTTGTCTTGAGTATTTTTAGTGTTAGTTTTATTCTTCACTAACACTTTGAGTCTAAATCTAATTTGAGCTTACATTGTTGATGTTATTATAAACTTGAAAACTTGAAAGTGTTTTGGACGTTTTTGATGTTGTAGCCTCACTTTGGCCGTGTGGTACTGACCTTGTTGTTATTCTAGGCCTGACCACATGATTTTGTTGTTAATTGGTGGCCTAAGAACCATTTTTTTAAAGTTATAGTTGTCTTGTCCAATTGTTGAAGATATTATTATTGTGGAATTTGGAAGTGGCCGTGTGAAATTGTTGTTGTTCTTAAAGATTGTTGTTGTTGTTCTTGGTGGATGTTGTTATTGTTCTTGGTGTTCATCGCCACCTTCATTTATTTTTGAAGATAAAGTGAACTTTAGATCTATAAAGGTGAAGGAAAAAGGTGTGTGACTTGTTAGTCTTGAAAGACACTACAACCACCAAAGACTTTATCAACTATTTCCCAACAATTTTCCATGATACAAAGGTCCATGTTTTAAGGAAAGTACTACAAAAGTCAAGTCTCGAAATTTGAAACATGAAAAAAAAGGCTCCAAGACTTATTCCTCCCTCCTTAAAACAAATTCCACCTATCCAAATTAAAAATATTTAATTGTTTCATTAGTTTCATGTCTTGATTGTAGAATTAATTAACAACTAGCAATCACCTATTTAGTTGTAGATTAATTATTGAATCCGTTTGTTTCGTGTCTTCGTTATTTGTGTGCTTTTCTCATTTTTAAATTGTTGTAACTTCTTTGTTTAAAGTTTGTAAGTAAAGTAACATCCTATTGACTATCGGAGTATAAGTAACTTTCAATATTCACCGCTACAATTGTGAGAATCACAAAGGTGAGTGTATATGAGTGTTAGCGAGGAGATTTTACTACTAATCTTGTTTGTTCATTGTGTAGGTACAAAGGTGATATAAGGGGAACATGTCTTTGATAGCCGGGGATTATTGTGACTACAACATGGGAGACTATGATTGTAGTGAGGGGTGGGTTTTATGGCAATGAAATTTAGGGAGATTGTGGAGTCTATGAAAATAGTCATGATCAAAACTTGGGCAGATGTGTGAGACATGGATTTAGGGGAGAAAATAAAGGAGATGAAGTATCTAGTGCTTATGGTGAATTTGGAGATAATGTAGGACCTCGTGATACTTCTTTTGATGACATGGGGCATGTGAGGAGTCTTACACCTCCCCACTCTGAAACTAGATTTAGTGTTAGGTATAACCCTTTCATTCGTAAAGCTTATGAGAGCTATGATGAGAGTACACTGTGGAGTGTGAAGATTCATATTCCTCACCTTGTAGTACTTTTTATCAAGGTCAATATAGTATGAATGGTTATACTAGTTCAAGTGGAGGTTGTCCAACAAGAAGAAGAGGGGGTGCATCTTTAAAATTGAGGGGTACTTGTGTGCCTTATAGTGTTGATCCGAGAAGGAGTATACACTCAAGATAGGTGACCATTTGTAGGATACCGAGTTATCTTATTGTGTTGAATGATAGGTACTATAAAAACTACATCCTTTCATCCATGGTCGACTACTTGGGGTTATTTCGAGAGCCTTTACTTTTTCCATACTCATTGGACGGGTTCAAGGTTACCGAGAGGGTAAAAGTTGTCTTTTCTTAATATGAATACCATGAGGAGGTATGGTGCGATATTCTTCTCTTGGCCTACGGTCATGTATACTTAGGTGCCAATTGGTTTGCACGGCATCAAGTTCTAACTTGCGAAATTGGCTTAATGTTATAAGAGACTAGTGGGGAATTCACCTCTTGACTTACTTGCTGCCCAATCCACAAAGAGAAATGCCTACCTCCTCCAATCTGAACTATTATAAGAGACAAAAAATTAAAAGGAGTAAGGGAGTGCAACGTGGTAATCCAAGAGTGGAAAAAGAAGAGATTGTGTGGAGTAAAGTGAGGTGATTACCACCAAACCATGCTAACATTGGTTGTCCTTCTATTTCTAAGGACATTTGTGTAGGTACCAACATGGCAAGCAAAGTCAAACAGTGCCGAAAGGAAGTTGCTGCCCAAGATTGTGGAGGACCTTCACACCCCGGCAAAGAAGAATATACTTAAGATCTTTAAAATAAAATAGCTAACTCTTACACTTTGGTGCGTGTAATTGATAATTGTGTGGCTAGTAGTCTATTGAGCATGAGTTGTAGCTTACTTGTGATTCTAATAATTCTTTGCCACTTGTGGATAATGTACACGTTGCACGAGTGGATACACTAGTTGATCCTATAGATAATTGAATTTACTCTTCTTATAAGGTCGATTTGTGTCCACCTAGTGTTGAAGCTATTATGTTGAACAAAAGTATATCATCATGTGAAAATTGTGTTTATCCACTTATTTGTAAAATTTGTCCACCACTTGAGTATGTGTGTGATGTGCTTAGTAGAACTCAAGTGAGTGAAGTACTTGAAATTGTTGTCCAACAAGATGGGAGAGAACTCGAGAGCTATTCTTGGGGTAATATTGTGCATGAAACCTCCTTGAAACTTGACAATTGTCTTTTAAAGAGTGAAGAACTTTCTTGTTCCAAATCTGCCTGTGGGTTAGGTCATTCTCTCTTGAGGTATAATGTCTTATTTTAAGATGATATAATCACTCCTAATGAACCTAGTGGTGACAATGATAGTATAGCTTACCTTGGAAGCTATAGCCGATATGCTAACCCACTATAGTGTGACAACATTCCTCCTAAAGATGGAAATTATTTCTTGAAATATGAGAGTACTCTTAAGGTAAAGAAATGTGTAGTCCTTCTTGAAAATCCAAGGACAAAGGTTTCATTGACTCCTTGGGGTAATGTTTCTAAATGTGCATCCTTGCTTGACACACTTGTGCTTGAATTACGTGAATATCAAATCGTGGATGTCGATTTATTTATTTGTTTGAAGGAAAGAAAGTGTATGTTTTTAAAAGGTTTGTATTCATCTGTGTATGCTTCTACACTTTATTCCTTCCTATACTACCTCTTTTCCCATGATGACATCCATACTAGTTTTGGATTTGTTTTATGTAGAGGTAGGAAGTTTGTTGGTAAGTCCACTTGTGTGAGTAATAATGCTATTTGGATCTCATGGACTTTAGAAACAATTGAATCACTACCCTTGTTGTGGTCTCTTGAAGGGATAAAAGGTAAATTGTGTCTTGTGGCTCATGAGATCCTAATTCTACCTTTTGGACCAAGTGATGACATTAGAACCCTTGTAGTTTTTTTATCTCTTGGTGATTCCCATAACCAAATCCTTTGTGCAACTTTCATTGATCTTTTAATATTTAATTCAAAAGATCCTTGGTTATATTGCAAATATGTGCAACCTTGGCATATTGAGATGATTTGTTTTTCTAACCCTAACCCTCATGCCATGAGGAGTTTGTATTTATCTATCCTCTCTTCGGTTTTGCAAGGTTCAGATTCGAGGTTAAATCCTTTTCAAGAAGGTAAGGATGATACAAGTCAAATAGCCATATTATTTTTTGATGAGATCTTTAGAGGCCAAAACCTAGAAAATCAAGACGTGGTCACCTCGAGGACACATGGACATGCAAGGAGGACCCATTTTGAGCATAAACAAGGTCGTGAGTGGAAGATTGTTTGCAGCATTGAATACTTTAGGACTCATAAATTTGGATAAAACTTAATGGCTCACGGTTTGGTCACCTCATTAAAGGCATTTTGGTCACTTCACTTGGCCTAAATGCACTCCATGGCCACCCTACCCATTAAGGGTATTGTTGTTATTTTTGTCTTGTCTTGTAATAAAATAAATAGAACATTTTAGGTCTTTTCTCATTAGTTTATGAATGATGAAATATTGAAACATTGAAGTCCTCTTTTTGAGAGTAAAACACCTTAGTTTAGTCTTAGTTTAGGCTTGGAATAGCCATTGTAGTTTAGGGCATGGAAAATGTAGTAGTGACCTTTGCTTGGAAATGGTGGATCTTGAGGTGAGTTGGTTCCCTTGGAGTCCACCGTAAGAGTGGTGTTGATTATTACATTCATTAGGGGTTAGTTTTGAAATACACTTGGTTCTTAATCTTGTAATAATCTTTGTCTCACACTCTATCCTTTTCATTCTTGTAAACTTGTTCGATTGTTCGTGTTCTCTACTTCAGTTTGTATTTTTACTTGTTGGCCGAAATTGTTTCCTTCTTTTTCTTCATTTTATGTGTTGTTAATATAGTTTGGGTTGGCTGAAATAGGTGTCAAACACCTTTTTATCCTCTCATTCAAGTGTTGTGTTGTGAATCCAAGAGAGGTCTCCAATCAGTCCAAGGATATTACTAATTTGTGGGCTAATTTGGAGTGTGTTTGTGGACTTTTTGGAGTCACTTTGTGAGTTCTTTTTTTTCTTGTATCAAGAAGGTGAGGGAGCCATACACTCCTATGGCGGGGGTTAGGAGGAAGAAAAGAGAAATTAGCGACGTACTCTCTAGTCTGAAATTAAAAATATTAAAGTTCAGGGGCCATTGAAGAAGGTCGACATATACGCAGAACTTGGTGCCAAAGAGAAGAGGGATATGTGATGGGCCAAGAATGCCAAGCGAAGCACACTAGATTACCCCAGGCCTCCATTTTACCCCCAAAACTTCTAGATTATGACAGATATGCGTATGTGGTACGATGAAAAGGTAAGTTTACTTTTCCTAACCAAGCCTTCTAATGTACTCCATGAAGAAGCAACTACGCAACAAATATGAAATCTGTTGCAACAGCTGGGTATTCTGGTGCAACTTATTATTTCTTTGTTGCGTTGGATTATTGATTCAAAGAACCCTATGCAACAGATGGATCATCCGTTGCATCTTTATAATTACTAACCTATTTATAAATTGACTTCTTATATCACAGTATATTGACGAAATTCTATGCCTCATGAGGAAAAGGCAATTAGCTTACCCAAAAGCTTATGATGTTGTCGATAGGATAATGGACCTCGACTTCTAGATGAAGCTCAAGGATATGTAAGATAAACTCAATGATCTAGAGTCATCCTACGGGGCGGGATTTGATTCGTTAGTTTCTACGTTAGACTGAGATGAAGAAGAAATGATAAAATATGTTAAAGGAGAGAGGCCAAATCCACATGGCAAGATCTAGATCGAGGAAAAGAGGATTCTTGCAGTCATGAGCATGGACGGCATACATTATCATGTTTTTGAGATACTACACGAGGAAGGAAAGATCAATGTTTATGACTGCAATAAGCCTGCCATCGACGAGGTCATTTTTTAATCCACGTGTAGTCACTGATGGACCTGTTCCCCATCTTTTTGAGAAAGAGTAAAATGATGTATCATTTGCCATAGGAAGTGTTGATGAACAAGTCATGGGATTTTAAAGGTCAAAACAAGGACATAAACCTTCCAAAAAATGATACCAGTTTCGCGTGCAACTAGCACGTACTTGCACACATCGAATATTTATTAACCGGCATAGAAATGGCTGAGCGAACAACCTTCCTGTGCGACAACATTCTGGCAAACCTTCAAGAGGTCTAGGCTTATGGGGTACTAACTGGACACTTGGAGCCTGTGTATAAAGAAGAGACTGCGAAATAATAATTTATTTTCAAGTCACACTTCAGTTTACATTACATGTACATGTAGTGGCAATAATTTTTTTCTGATGAAAGTCGAGTTTTTTATAATGCTATAGATTGTCAATCTGTTGTAAAATATACTCTATCTATTTTGGCAGATAGTTTATCTGTTGCAATAGGGTAGTCATCTATTGCATTATGCCGATGTTATTTCTATCTAATCTAAGTCTAATCTATTGTAATAGTGGGAAGTATTGTTTGATAATTTCCAATAGATGACATGAATTTTGTAATATATGCCTAAATTTGTTTGATATTTTCCAACAATTATGCTTGAATATCCATATGCTTGACAATACCAAACCAGTAGCAAATACACCACCATGAAAATTTCAGCAATTAGGCTTGAATATCCATGTGCCCAACACCACCAAACCAGTAGCAATAATGGCAACAATGTAGTATCTTCTTGCTTGATTTTTTATCTCTTCAGCAGGTTCTACATCCACCTAGAAATCCAGAATTGGTCAACGCTAATCACGGGAATACAACAAAATGGAAAAGGATAACTCGTCTATTCTAGCAAATCAAACAGGTCTTCCTCCTATTTTAAATTATCCCAAATAGATTATATTTTTGTCGCAATAGATGAATCAATTTTTGGGACAAATTTCTACATGAGGAAGACCTATATGATAATTTCCAATGGATGAACCATCTGTTGCAACATATGACTCATCTGTTGCAGTAGATAGGTCATCTATTGTATAAATAAAAGTGGTATGAAGAGGTATTTGATTTGCTAAAATAGACCAGATATATGTTGCAATAGATACTTTATTTGATGAAACAAGTTAGTCAACTGTTGCAACAGATGTATATATCTGTTTGATAATTTTCAATAGATGTGTCATCTGTTAAATAGATATGTGTCTATTTATTAGTTGGAATAGACATATATATATACCTTCTTCAGCTTGTGTTGCTCTCTTTTGGCCATTGTACATTGCTCAATGCAAAATACGAACAAAGGAATTGCAATTTCACTTTTTTGGATGCTTGATAATGCCTTGAAAATTACTTTCCTTCTCCTCTTAGCCTAAATCTCTAATAGAGTAGATGGATATAAAATCCTCTTTGATGGAATAACACCCCTCTTAGATGTCAATTCCTTTACAGAAGCAGTTAATGTATTAATAGCATTAATCATTACATCATGTTTTGTCTTGCAGTCTTGACATTTGCATCCAGAACATTCGCTGGGAGAGGCAAAATTTGTATAACCAGTATGATCATACTCATAATGGTTTATTTTAAATACTGTAAGAGGAGCAACATTAGCACTAACAGCAACACCACTACCACCACTAACAGCTCCATCACCACTAAAACCATCAACAACAACAAGCTCACGCTCCAAAATTATTTTTCTTGTAATAGTTATTGCTCCAAACAATTTCATTTTTATTTTATCAATGACCTTAGAGTTCGATCAAGTTTACACAAACCGTAAAGTAAGAAAAAATGATATCTTCAACTCTCGATTGGTCGGAACTAGTGACAGATGCACAATCTAACATAAATCATTACATTTATTAGAATGATGATTAGACCATTCAAAAAAAATTAATCAAAAAAACTTATTTATAATTATACTTACTGCATCCTTCGGAGGGGTGAAGAGATCAAAAAAATTTGTATTTTTATCAGTTTTGGCCGATAACCATCTTAAGATTCTTGGACAAGAAACTTCTTCCTAGTAGTTCCCTTGTTGTCTCAAATAAGGAATCGCTTCAAATGCCCAAGCTTATAAAATAATACCAATAAATCAAAACCATTATTGAGTAAAAAATGAATGATATCATAATAAAAGAAAGAAACATTTACCATGAAAGACCATGGAAAGCCATATAAGTTGACTGTCCTTGGCGCTAATAGAGTCAACAAATATTTAATATATATGTTGAAGCCTTTATAACCCCACGGATAGCTGTTAAACGCCTCAAGATCCTTGGACAACTTTATTAAACCAACGCTTATGTTGTTGTTAACGTCTTTCGCCCAAAGAATATTATGTACAAACCAAACCAAGCACAATGATTGCTTGTGCTTCTTTAAAATTCTCTTACCTTTCAACGCTTCTATCAATTTTTTATTTTTGAAGATTTGACCAACAATGGACACTAGGTCATCACAATCACACGACTTGCCTTTGCCTTTTTGGGGTGTGCGAGGTGCTTTTTTAGGTTAGAATAGGTATAACATGAGCAGCAGAATAAGGATAACATTTTAGTCCAGTAACTATGGTAAACTCCTTCCAACCAAAACAAACAGGCATGCCACAAAATTTATCCATACCTCATCCATATTATCTTTGTTTTCATATATAAACCTTCACTTGAGAAGTTCATATACCATTTTTATTTGGAAAACAAACATTGTTGTCCTCCGGTAAATCAAGATATTTCCCAAAATAGCTATTCCTGAAATAAGCACCCAATTTTTGTTCTCAGAGTATTTTTCTGAAGGCGTCAAAAGATTTTCCCATGGCTGACTTAACCACAAAATCACCCGTTAAATCTGTGTCACCATCGCACTGTATTCTCACAGGATAACAATCAATGCTGAAGGTTTTGACCAACTCTTTGGTGTAAGGGCTATTAGCATTTGGATCAACCCTTTTGAAACATTCCTCCTCCCCGTGTTCATCATATTCTTCTCCCAATTGAGATAATACTTGTAAAGCAAGCTCATATAGTGGTGGATGTAGCCTAGCCGTTTCACTTGTTCTTTTACTTGAACTTGATTTGGTTTATATTCTTTTGGGAGCCATATTATCTAAAATTAACAAGAACATAAAAAATATATTATAGTTGATTAATGAATCGTTAAAAAAAGATAATAGTAAATCTAACATGCAAAACAGTAAAATAATAGTTGCAACAAATCACACATTTGTTGCACCAGGTAGGTTATTTGTTGCACTAAATAACTAACCTGATGTAATGGATAAGTAATATGCAACAATACAAAATATATCACTCTTCTTTTAAGATAGATGAATGATTTGTGCAATAGATCACATATCTGTTGCAATATATGAGTGATCAGTTGGAACAGTTAAATAACTTATTGCAAAGGATGAGTAATATATTATAAAAATACAAAATATATCACTCATCTGTTGAGAAAGATAAATGGTCTATGCAACAGATCAAACATCTGTTTTAATATATAAGTGATCTACTGGAACAGTTAACTAACCTGTAGCAACGACTGAGCAATTTGTTACCACAATAAAAAATATATCACTTATCTATTAAGAAAGATGAATGGTTGTGCAATAGGTCACACATCCGTTGCAACACATGAGTGATCTGTTGGAACAGTTATCAACGGTCAATATTATTTAGAATTTTTCCAATAGAAGGGTCGTCTGTCACGATAGATAAATGATCAATTGGAAAAATCATGTCTTGTACATATCCTTTTGGAAGAGTTGATAGGATTTTATCCAATAGGAGGTTCATCTATTGTATCAGATCTTTAATTTAATGTTTCCTCCATTGCATCAGATTTTTAATCTGATGGTTCCTCTGTTGCATCCGATAGTAAATCTATTGCATCAGATGGTTAATCTATTGCAACATATGCTTAATTTGTTGCATCAGATAGTTAAACTGTTGCATCAAATGGATAAATTATTGTATCAAATTGTTATTCTATTACATCACATGCTAAATTTGTTGTATCAGATTTTTTATCCGATAGTTCCCCTATTGCATCAGATGATTAATCTATTGCATAGTATGGTTAATCTATTGCATCATAATTTTAATCTGATGGCTCCTCTATTACATTAGATGGTTGATTTGTTGCATCATATGCTAAATCTATTGCATTAGATGGATAATATATTACACCAGATGGATAATATATAGGAAAAAAAATAATAGCACAATTTTGTTCAATAGAACAACAGCAATATCACCATTTTTATTAAGAAGAAGAAAAAATCAATTTATCAATGGACGCAACAAATTAAACTTCAGAATCAAACAACAAAAGAGAGGAGAAGAAAAGAGAAGAGAAGAGCAGAATTGCCAGAAATTAGAGTTTTATTTAGACCGCATTTCAAATTAAAGTAATAAATATTGAAATTGTTAACCAATACTATAAGAGAAGTTGGCTCAAGTTCCTCATTTTCTTCAAAACTAAAAAGGCCATAATTTTTAACCTGTGAAAAAAGAAAAGGAACGATAAAGAATTTGAAGTTGTTGTGGCCGGAGAGCATGGCTGTCACGTTGATTGACGGTTGAAGTCAAAAAGGAAATCAAAGTCCAACTACTTGTCGTTGGAGGTTGAAGTCACCGGGGATTAAAAAGAGAAATTTATAAACTGTTGGTGGAGAGAAGTTGTCTAAAGAGAGGGGAGAGACGGTCGATGATTTAGAGAGGAGAGGGGAGTGGATTGATTTGTATTTTTGAAAAGATTAAAAAGTTTTGAAAATATTAATCAAGTCCACAATTAACTTAATTACGTTTCCTAATTATGTTTGACCCTTTAAGTTGTTCAATGTCATCAATCATTCATTCAAGACTTAAAAGACACCTTTCCTTCAATTTTCTCAAGTTACTTTCTACCTTTAATATTCTTCTTTAAAATAGTAGTATTTCTTTAGTTCTCCTTGAACTTATTTAAGTAGCATTCTATTTGTTTGGGTCTGTTCCTTTTCAAATAACAGCTATTTAATCTTCACAAATCCTCTCTGGTAAAGATGCTTAGTGTCTCTACTCTATTTAGTTTTGTGTTTAAATCTCCAAAATAAGTTACCTTCTTTTTCATTATGACAATTCTGTCTCACTACCTCATTAGTGATTAAAATTTTTTTCCAACTAGAATGCCAAGAATTTAAAAGGACTAATGAGATATTTTTTCTATTCTCCAAGAGTGATGAATAAAAGTACATGTTCTGAATAAAGGTACACATTCTGAATCAATTTTGGAAACCTTTTTAACTTTCACCTTCGAAACTTGTCTTGGAGTAGTGTATTAATCAATATCCTATCTAGACTTTTAAAAACTCAGCCATCCACAACTCTCTCATTCCACCAAGTAAATAAATTGCTTTTGAAATTAACAAGAATTCATACAAAAAGCAAAATTGTCAAAATCTAATTGTTGTATTGGAATTCCTCTTATTTTCTCCTCCTCATTTAGTATTGTAATACCCTGTATTTCCCTAGCTTAAATAAACTCTCAGTCCATGAGTTATCTAATATAAAATATTTTAAATACTCAATATTTTTTAGTTTAGATCTTACCAATGCGTAGGAAATTCTATTACCTTTCCAACGATATAAAATTCGCCCAAATTCGATACTTAGGCAAAGAGTTAAAGTTATTTTTGTGAAACAATGTACCACCTGGTACTTTAGCACATCGCGGAGGTAGTCCAAATGGTAATTGTCATTTTCCAGTGAGCCAACATGACACCACCAAGTCGCGCCACCAGCCAATTTCCCAATTATCATTTTTCCAGTGTTACTCTGCGATAATGGCGCATTATTCCAAGGCCCAGTTTCCCATTCAGTGAGGCACCACGATGGCACCGTGTCATGCCACCAGCCCAGTTCCCAGTTGTCCACTTTTCAATGAGCCGGCGCAATTGTACTGCATTGTGCCGAGGTGAAAAATTAGGATTTTCAGCTTCCGTTATTTAATTTCAGGGGTTGTTTGGTCAATTCTCAAAACCCCTAATCAGCCTAAACACGGTATTTATACCCTAAATAACCTAATATCTCATTATTCACTCACTCTTCACAAGATTTAAAATATTCTCTCTCATGAGGCAAAAACTCTAGCTTTAAGAATCAAGGTCAATCCTCAAGAAATCCTCCAAGAACCTTCAAGAACTCTTTTTCTCAAGTATGCTAGGTTTTCATTCATGGGTTTCTTTCACCCATGAAGTCTAAGAACCTTTTTTAAACATTTAAGATCTCAAATTCATGATTTCCTTATTTGAATGAAATTGAATTCATGTTCATGATATTAGTTGGGTTTCAATCCATGATTTAATTGCAAGTTTCATGAAAATTGAATAGCATGTGTGATGAATATGTGATTATCTTATTAAACCCTTGAATTTACTAATTAATTAATGTATCATGATGTTTATGTGTTGGACATTATCATGTAAATATCCCCAAGTGTTTGCTAAATTGCCTATGTAAAGTAAATAGTGGAATCATGACATGTTATTATGTGATCCCAATCATGTACAAGCTTATGCCCTACAAGTGTTTAATGAAATGCTTATGTGATTTGACTAGTGAAAGCATGGCATATTATTATGTGATCCTATTCTTGCACAAGCTCATGTATATCAAGTGTTTGAAAAAAATGTCTAAATGAATGAATTGTTAGCAAGCAAGTATTGTTATACCTTTAAGATCATATTATGACTTTCTTTTTATGTTATCGAGTCCTAGGGGTATTTAATACCCGACAATTTAGTTGTTTACCTAAAGCCAGTGTCAGTTACAGAATAGTATCAGTCTTGTCATGACCAGTAGTACTTTTAGTCTATTACAGAACTCAAGAGAATTCAGTAAAATCAGTATTAGTCCAGTCCAAATCAGTATAATCAGTTCAGTGTCTTTTAGTTAGGAGTATGATTCAGCACCGAGTGAAACCAGGGATGGGGGCATTCCTATTAGTGTAGGGTTTGACCCTTAGTAGCTATCCTTGAGTTATAGAACTGCATAGCCAACGTAGGTTGAGATGACTTCATGCTAGATAACGGTTGACACATCTCTCATGAGTTTTCATGTTAGTGAGGGTTGACAAAATATCTTTCTGTTAGTTAGGGTTAACACACAGCCAGTGTTAGTACTTGTGGCATGGTAATAGCACCCTTCCAACTGGGTTTATAGGTTGGACCCCAATCAGTTCAAAGAGGGGCATATCGGTTAAATGATTACCTCCCACAATTTCAGTTTTAGTATCAGTTTAGAATTTAGTTATTAGTAACTTCAGATATTAGTTACTTAGTTATCAGAACTCAGTACTCAGTTTCAGAAAAGGTCATATATAGTATATATCTATGTATGTCCACAGTATTGTATACTCAGTATTTTAGTAGTCGAAAAAATAATAAATAATTATTTAATAATTATAATTATTCCGACTACTATAGTCGGATAATTAATAAATAAATATTTAATAATTATAATTATTCTAACTACTGTAGTTGAAAATTTAATAAATAAATATTTAATAATTATAATTATTTCAACTACTGTAGTCAAAAATTTAATAATTATAATTATTTCGACCACTGTAGTGGGAAATTTAATAAATAATTAATTAATAATTATTATTATTCCGACCACTGTAGTTGAAAAGTTAGTAAATAATTATTATTATTTAATAAATATTTATTTTATAATTATTATATTGCATTATCTTACACTGCTTTCAGATTATAAACGACATAACAAATGTATTTTTCGCAAAAGGATTAAACAGGATAAAAATTTATAAACACAACCACTTTAAACCGTTCAAAACAAACATCGAATCAAATAGTTTAAATATCTAATGTCACAACCAAAAATAAGAACAATAACTACATTCTAATTATCATCAGATTCAATATCTTCCTCGTTATGAAATACTTGTGGCATGTGCTTCTTAACCAACTCCTTCAATTTATCAAATTTAACAAACTTAGCATTATTAGTTGCATATTTCTACGTCAATTGCACAGCTTGCTTTTTCATCACTTCTATTTCTTCCATAGTTTGCAAAGTAGAAGAGGAACTGGAAACAACGAAGGACTACTCGAGGATTAGAGATCCCTTATCCCATAGGTTATATCTTTCTTTGGACCATCTACCACAGTTGTCCACATATTATTCAGCTCTGCAGGTGATGGTTGGACCACGGTACCATCCTCTGAAGTAGGTTGGGTTTGACGCCACTCTTCTATGCTTTTTTGAAATTCTTCCTGAAAGAAAAATTATTTGTCAGTATGTAAACAAG
>JAPEIP010000011.1:27647864-27669035 GCA_026120095.1 Capsicum chinense
TATAAGGGTCTGATTATATATTAAATAATATATTTATTTAAATATTTTTATTTTCAACTACAATGGTCAGAAATGAATATTTAATAATTTATATAATTAATTATTTAATTTCCGTATAAGGGAATAATTATATATTTAGCAATATATTTATTTTATTATTTTTATTTACAACTATAGTAGTTGGAATATACATTTCCCGCAATTTTTCACCAAATATTCTAACTGTTGTAGTCACAAATACTATCGAAATAATAATTTGTAAAAAAATAAAACTAAAAAAGTATATTTTTCGATCGAAGTAGTCAAAAAATTTTGACTGCTTTTTTCAGTCAAAAAATTGGGATTTTCTGGTAATGGCAGTCACAGATTTAGTAGTGAGTCCTCATCTAACGAGGATGTGCTTTTATGTCAGTGTTTTAATTGTTAGAGTTAGTTGGGGGCTTGTTCAATCAACTCCATATTTAGACAATTCAGTTAGAGGCTTTCAGACTAACCAGTTCAGACAGTGTTTAGTTTTCAGGTGTTTCTACCAGATGTTATTATTTATCAGTATTTAGATTTTAAACCTTATAGAAATTTAGCTTAATTCTGCATTTATTTTAGTATTATTAATCAGTGCTCACAACAGATATCATTCATAGGTTAGCTTATGGTCCCTTGGGTCTATAAGCACTATGTGACACCCAGGGTGTAGTCTCGAGGCGTTACAAACTTCGTATCAGAGCCTAAGGTTCAACAGAGTCCTAGGGAGTCTGAAAGTCACATCTAGTAGAGTCTTGTGAATGTGTATGTAGCGCGCCAAACTTATGGATAGGAGGCCATGAGATGTTTTAGGAAAAGTTTTCTTTCTTTTAGTGTTTATGTCGTGCGAGTAAGCATAAGCTCAAGTTAAAATCTCAGTCTAATCTTTTTCTTTCTTCCAGTTACAGAACCTTTCTTAGTGCTTACCTCAGTAGGTAAATCTATTCCAGCCAGACGAGTATAAAGAAATTGCTCAGTTTTAGCAATCCAAAAAAAATTCCTTCAGTTGAGTTCAGTAATAGAGTCGTTCAGTTTCAGTTTCTTGATGAACCAGTCCTTGAATGAAGGGGTAGTACCTCAAGTTTAGTTTATTTAAGTTTGAATATCTAGATTGAACTAGTAGAAAGAGAAGTTGAGAATTCTAAGTTAGTCAGTGTTGAGGTTGCTATATGATGATTATTGGGGCAATAGAAAGCTAAGAATTATGTATCAGAAGGAAATACTAGCAGTGGACCTTATATTATAAGGAGTAGTCCTTCAGAATAAGTTTAGTGTTTATGAGCATTGTCATATCTCAAACTCCAGAGTAAAGTGGTCTCATCTTGATTTAGAGTTTATTAATGGGTTCACAAACTTAGAATAACGGCTTTAAGCTAGGCAGGAAATGGTAGAACAAGTAACCAAGTCAGACATTCAGATTTTAATAGTAATATACATGTGTAGAGAAGTAGTAGGGGAGGTTGATGCCTAATCCGTCCTTACCTCAATGCAAGGTTTTGCACTTCAGCCATCATGATTTCTACTCATGCCTTACATGTTACCTCTATGATTATAGTTCCTATTCATGCACATTATCAAAAATCATATACGTTTATATTTTCTAGTATAAGGAGTTCTAATTTCCTCAGTATTACAAATCATGTTCCATGAATACAGAAACTCCAAACTCAGGTTATACAGCTCATGACTCATGTACCTATTTTTTATAGTATGATCAGTTCCCATGACTCCTACTACACTCTTAATGATGAGCTAAATTCATATTTCTTCACGTATATCCTCAGTTTAGATCTCTTGATAAAGTCTAGGATGTTGATGTTCAACTCCTCAGTCCTCAGTTAAGTGTTAAGTTCAGTATAGTGTCCATTCATGATTCAGGTCCCCATGTTTTAACCTTCAGTGAACTTTCCTTATGAAATGATGTAGTGATGAGCAGTTGCTAAGAAGGGATAGAGTAAATGTTTCATGTTAAGAAAAGATTATTGCATACTAGTTTTACACGAGGCTATAGTTATGAAGATAGGCTTAAATATCATGATGATGTGTAAGGGGCTAAATGCATTTCAAAGATTTAAGTAGGATTGAACATAGTGGGAGAATTTAGTCCAGATTAGACCTCAGTAGGCAGAGTTATTAGTGCCCATATTACAAAATTTTAGCCATGTTGTGATTTCTTATTCAGATGTCTCATTCAGACCATGCCAAGATTTTTTTGCTCCTTAAAGTCAGTAGAACTTTATAGAAAGAGTGTCAAGAAACACCCTATTTAAGAATAAGTTTTAAGGATGAGTTAGTTCATAAAGCCAAGAATTCAGTTTAGCAGTCAGGCAGATAAGTTCGTACGATTTTCCCATCTTTTTATCTAGTCGTACTATCCAAAGTTTCATGAATATCACAATTCCAAGATGGATCATCCTAGTAGTTATGAGTTTAGCCTAGTTCATGTATCATGCCACAGTTTTAGATCTTAAACATTTAGTCACGATTCAGTCTATAGGTGCCTCGTGCATTATCCCAGGTTTTCCTTAGTATCTCAGCCAAGTCGGCATTCTTCAAGGGACATAATGCCCCAAGAGAGAGACGCACTATAATCTTTGAGATTTCATGTCCTAAACCTTCCACTTTATCTTCCCGTAACGAATCCACGTTGGAGTAGTGGGTACTCATAAGTTGAACCTTAAATTCCAATCTTAGTCGTATGACATGTATCCAAGAAATCAGTTCAGTTCACGATATTCAATTCATATATATCATGTTTTACACTCAGTCATGTTCTCATGTTCCTATCCATACATGTTCAGTAAATGATCTCAGGTTCATTAGTATTCTCATCTTAAGGTAACAGTCTTTCTTAGATTTACTCAGTTCCATGTTCAGTTATAGTTACAAATTTGGTATTCTTTACCATTGCATGTTCAGTCATTCATTTGTGAATCAGTTCAGTCATGTATTCCATGCATCAGATATACATGGTCAGTATGTAAACACAGTATATCAGTAGTTTCAGTCATGTAGTCATACTTCTGTCATTCATGTTCAATGTGTAAACTCAATTTATCAGCATTTCTCAGCATAGTCAGTCTCATTCGAGGATGAATATTCCCAAGGGGGAGATATTATAATACCCCATATTTCCCTAGCTTAAATTAACTCTTATTCCATGAGTTATCCAATATAAAATTTTTGAAATACTAGTATTTTTCAGTTTAGAGCTTACCAATGTGTAGGAAATTCAGTCATCTTTCCAACGATATAAAATTCGCCCAAATTCGATACTCAGATAAAGAGTTAGAGCCATTTTTGTGAAATAGTGTACCACCTGATACTTCAACGCGTCGTGGAGGCAGTCCATATGGCAATTATCATTTTCCAGTGAGCCAACACGATACCACCACGTCACGCCACCAGCTAATTTCCCAATTATTACTTTTTCGGTGTTACTCTGCGATAATGGAGAGTTATGCCAAGGCCCAATTTCCCATCCAGTGAGTCACCGCGATGGCGCTACGTCACGCCACCAGCCCAGTTCCTAGTTGTCCACTTTTCAGAGAGCCAGCGCGATTGTACCGCATCACGCCGGGGTAAAAAATCGGGTTTTTCAGCTTCCATTATTTAATTTTAGGGGATGTTTGGTCAATTATCAAAACCCCTAATCAGCTTAAACACGGGATTTATACCCTAAATAACCTAATATCTCATTATTTACTCACTTTTCTCAAGATTTAAAACATTCTCTCTGAAGAGGCAAAAATCCTAGCTTCAAGAATTAAATTTAATCCTCAAGAAATCCTCCAAGGTCCTTCAAGAACTCTTTTTCTAAGGTATATTAGGTTTTTATTCATGGGTCCCTTTCACCCATGAAGTCCAAGAACCCTTTTTAAATATACAAGATCTCAAATTCATGATTTTTGTGTTTGAATTAAATTGAATTCATGCTCATGATATTAGTTGGGTCTCAATCCATGATTTAATTGCAAGATTCATAAAAATTAAATAGCATGTGTGATGAATATGTGATTATATTAATAAACCCTTGAATTTACAAATTGATTAATGTATCATGATGTTCATGTGTTGGCCATTATTATGTAAATAATCCTGGCTCCCCAAGTGTTTGCTAAATTGCCTATGTAAAGTAAATAGTAGAATCATGACATGTTATTATGTGGTCCCAATCATGTACAAGCTTATGCCCTACAAGTGTTTGATGAAATGCTAATGTGATTTGACTAGTGAAAGTATGACATGTTATTATGTGATCCCTTTCATGCACAAGTTCATGTATATCAAGTGTTTGACAAAATATCTAAATGAGTGCATTGTTAGGAAGCAAGTATTGTTATGCCTTTATGATCATGTTATGTCTTTGTTTTAATGTTATCGAGTCCTGGGGGTATTTAATACCCAATAATTTAGTTGTTTACCTAGAGCCAGTGTCAGTTATAGCATAGTATCAGTCATGTCACGACCAGGAGTACTTTCAGTCTGTTACAGAACTCAGGAGAACTCAGTAAACTAAGTATTAGTCCAGTCCAATTCAGTATAATCAGTTTAGTGTCTTTCATTTGGGAGTAGGATTCAGCACTGAGTGAACCCATGGATAAGGGCATTCCTATTAGTGTAGGGTTTAACCCTTAGTAGCAATCCCTTAGTTACAGAACTACGTAGCCAGTGTAGGTTGAGATGACTTCCTGCTAGATAAGGGTTGACACATATCTCATGAGTTTTCCTGTTAGTGAGGGTTGACAAAACGTCTTCCTGTTAGTTAGGGTTAACTCACAGTCAGTGTTAGTACCCATGGCACAGTATTAGCACCCTTTCAAATGGGGTTATAGGTTGGACCCCAATCATTTCAGAGAGAGGTATATCGGTTAGATGATTACCTCCCACAGTTTCAGTTTAGAATTTAGTTATTTGTAACTTCAGTTATTAGTTACTCAGTTATCAGAACTTAGTACTCAGCTTCAGAAATTATCAGATACAGTATATATCTATGTATATCCACAGTATTGTATACTCAATATTTTCAGTATTATCAGTTATCCACGTACTCTTACATTCTGTTACTCTATATCATTCAGTCAGTTACTTTCATGCATATGAACCCTTGCATTCAGTCTTACCTCATCTAGCATACCAGTACATTCCACTTACTAACGCATACTCTTTCTTTGCGCTATGATGTCTCATATCATAGGTCCGGACGCTCAGGTTCCTGACCACGCTTACGCAGATCCAGTCAACAGCCACAGATTTAGTAGTGAGTCCTCATCTATTGAGGATATGCTTCTATTTCAATATTTTAGTAGTTAGAGTAAGTTGGGGGTTTGTCCCATCAACTCCATATTCAGACAATTCAGTTAGAGGCTTTTAGAATAGACCAATTCTGTCAGTGTTTAGTTTTTAGATGTTTCTACCAGATGTTATTATTTATCAGTATTTAGATTTTGAACCTTATGGCAATTCAGCTTAATACCACATTTATTTCAGTTTTGTTATTCAGTGCTCATAGCAGATATCAGTCATGGGTTAGTTTGTGGCCCCTCGGGACTGTAAGCACCGTGTGACGCCCAGGATGTACTCACGGGGCATTATAAGTACTATAATGAAATTCCCACCTTTCAACTAGGGATCCGTGCAGTGTTTACAGTTTGGCAGATGCTTTCTAACAGATCTATTTTCTGAACTATATCACTCTTAGCATAAACCAAAGCAGTAGTTAAAAGATTCTATTGTTCTTAGAGATAAAGTCTGATAGTAATTCATTGCTCCATTTCACTAAAAACCTCAACCTCTACATGGTCAGTAGTAAAGAACTAGATCTTCCCATTTCAATAAGCTTAAACAGCAGTCATTTTGTCTCCTCTTGTATCTTTGAATAAATTACACATGTTGAAATAGTTCTATAAGTGCAATCAAAAGGAATTTATGGTATTTGTGAAGCATTTATAGTATATGAAATTTTCGCTGAATGTTAACAGACCTAATAATTTTTAAAAATGACCTTCATAATTTTTTGGAATTAACATTGCTAGCCAATATCTTTGGGACTCCCCGGGCAGGCAGCAAGTCCGGCTCTACATAGTTAAAAAATAAACAACCGCCTTCGGCCCCCAAATTTGAGGGGCCTCATTTTTTTTATAATAATAGATTATAGGCTTTTTATAAATAAAATTATTAAGCACTATTTGTAGAAAAAATAATCTTCTTATATAAAAGTAAAGAATTATTAGAAATTTGATGTATTTAAACTTTAAAGTACTATGGCTCAAGAAAGATTAAATGCATTAGTTATATTAACGGAAAAAATTATTAGAAGAAATCGACTATAAAAGAATATTAATAACTTTGCATCTCAAAATATCTAAATAGAGACTTTATAAGAAAATATATTATTTTTTCTTAAAAATTTAAGGCCTCCATTCAATTTTCGCCTTAGGCCACCAAAATGCTTGAGGCGCCCCTGGCAGGCAATTGAATTTCTCCATTACCTCGCTTCTTTCCCTTTGGTTTTATTTCTTTAATATTTTGGAGATATGTCAAGTTTACTTCGCTGCGTGTTCCTAATTCTGTGAATTCTCTTATAGTAACTCCTTTTCCTCAGCAAGTTTCTCTACTATAGTTTATGTTTGGTTTAGTAATTCTCCAATGTTAGGAATAACAAGATCATGCATAGTTTTGGTAGGGATAGCCTGCTCATTCTCTACTATTAGATCATGCTCCTCTTTCCTAGTTCTAGTCACCATCTAAGATTCATGAAAATTATCTTCTTCACTCCCTATAAATGTTGGTGGTGTATTTTTTGGTAAGATAATATGCAAACTCCATTTCTTTCTCTACATTTGCATCATTATTTATGCGTTGCATGCTCTCCTCGGACTGATGTATTATTAGTAAGCCTTTGTGTTCCTTTCTTGCCTGTGGTACGTTAGTTCTCACCTGTTAGTGTATCTCCTCTTATGAGTTTTTCTTATCTTCTAGATCTTTATTTGTTGGTAAGTGATCTTTTTTGCTAGCAATCATTGCTACGGTTATCATGACGATAGGCTCTAAAAGTAAAAGAGCGGAAGCCACCATTATATCTGTCTACGTCCCATTCTTCACATTTTTGTTTATATGTTCCATTCCTGAATTCTCTCCTAAGTTATTTCAAATCTACTAAATTTTATATTTCTTGTTGTCTACCTATAGATTGATTTATCCCTCTTCTAGAATATCCTTCCCATCTTTCTCTACTCTGTCTCTAACATAGTAGAACTAGGGGAATTAGTACTATTTGTCTAAGAATTTTTTTGATGCCCATTTACTTGGTATCTTTTTTTAATACGCTGATTGGTTTTCATTAACAATGGTTGATCATCTATGAACCCTCCAACTTATTGAATACTTTCATTTAACTTCTCATCCCCTTCAATATTGTTCTCTTGAGTTTTATCATCTTATTCAGTTAAAGTTGTAAATGCTTTTTAGTCTGAATAGCACTAATATTGCATATATCATGTCATTGTCGTCATTTACAATTGCATTTACTTGGTATCATTTTTTTAATGCTCTGATTGGTTTTCATTAACAATGGTTGATCATTTATTAACCCTCCAACTTATTGAATACTTCCATTTAACTTCTCATCCCCTTCAAAATTGTTCTCTTGAGTTTTAGCATCTTATTCAGTTAAAGTTGTAAATGCTTTTAAGTGTGAATAGCATTAATTGCATGTATCATATCATTGTCCTCATTTGCAATTGCATCAACTTACTCTATATTATTGCTCTGTCCTGAATGTGTGATGATCATTTGTGTGTCACTTAAGAATTTGCTTTGAGTTCTTCACCCATGTTAACATCCTCATAGCCAAAGTATTAAGGGGATTGTGTTGTTATCTTTGGAATGCTTTCATATTCTTACCATCTTCAATCTCTTATTTGTCTCAATTGATTTCCTTAATTCTAGATGTAGCGCTCGATAGGGGCGGAACCACGTGTTTTTTTGGGTGCTCTAGCACCCACTAAACTCGACTTAGAATAGGTATAATTACATAAGAAACACATGAAAAATGGTATAATATATAAAAAAGCACCCAGAGAACAAAAACATGGTTGGGTATTGTGGCTTTAGGCGAAACTCCTGTGTCTAGATGTCTGTGTTCGAACTACTCTGCATTTTTTATAACACTTTTTTGTAACTTTAAAGTTACATTTAATGCACACGCACAAAGACTCAAGAGTTTTGGGTTTAACTTTTTCTTATTAATTTATTTTTATATTTTTTTAACTTCTTAATTTATTAAACAAAAAGTACTCTTGTACTTTTTTAATTACTCAAACGACAAAACCTGAAAATCCTTTTGGCCCTTCTCCACCAAAACCCTTTCTCTTCCAAAACTTAAACAGCAAATTTCATCTTCTTCTCTTGTTCTTTCAATTTTATTTTTGATTTTCATAATCTTCATTCACTAATTTCAAAACGCAAGTACTTTAATTTTCTTTAGAGTTAAAAATTCAAAATATGATTTTGAATTTGAATTTTTATATGATATTTATCTATTTCTTATCCATTATAATTGCTATTGAAAATATCTGAGTTAAATTTTTGTATCTTGTTTAGCATTTAGTAATTAGTTTTAAAATATTTTGCTACTTCAACAATCTCCTAAATGTCACAATAATAAAATAAGGATTTTAGATTTTTTTTTTTTTCACCTATCTTCTATTGATAAGATTTTATGAATGATTCTTGCTTGAAAGTTGTATTAATTGAATCTTGTTTTGCAAAAATTTTTATAAATCTATATAAATCGAGATGGATAAGTTTGTCATAGATCAAAACGTGGGAAACCAAGCTCTGTTCCTACTATCCCACCTGTTGTTTCATCCATTCCTTCAAAAGTTCAAAGAGATACTACTCCTTCAAATATCGAATTTATATATTTAAAAGCAGACCTGACAAAAAGAAGGCCTGTAGTAGAATATGATGCAAATAAAAGAGACGAAGTTAGAAGATATTATATTCAAAAGGGGCCTTGTCAGTCTAAGGATCACATTTTTCTAAAAACTCAATTTGGGAAGAAGAAAATTACAATGCATAAATTTCATCCTAGTTGGTTCAAGGGTCAATGTTCCAAGTGGTTAGAGTATAGTGTATCAAAAGATGTTTCTTATTGTTTGTGTTTCTAATTTTTTAAAAATGAGCATGAAGTTCATGGAAATATGGCAGACATTGCTTTTACGTAAAATGGCTTTAAGGGTTGGAACAAGTCTTTGGAGAGATTCAGAACTCCTATTGGAGAAGTTAATAGCATCCATAACAAGTTTTTCAACAAGATGATTGACTTGATGGATCAATCACAGTCTATTCGCACATCTTTTGACAAGCATTCTGAGAAAAAAATGAATCTTGTCGTCGCTTGAGTGCTTCAATCGTTGGGATTGTCATTTCGTGGTCATGATGAAAGTGTATCATCTACAAATAGAGGTATATTTTTTGAGCTTTTGTGATGGTATGAAAACATTGATAAGGATGTAGGGAGCATTATCCCCCAAAAATAAAATGATCTGTTGTCCAAAAATTCAAAAAGATATTGTTGATGCTTGTGCAAAAAAAAACAATCAAGATTATCATGGAATACTTAGATGGTCATTATTTTGAGATACTAGTTGATGATCAAAAGATATATCACATAAGGAGCAAATAGCACTTGTTTTGGATATGTTGACAAAAATGCTGAAGTGATAGAGTGATTTGTTAGTGTTGTCCATATTAGTAATACATCTGCACGATCATTAAAGGATTCAATCTATTCTTTTCTTTCAGATCACTCACTAAGTCCGTCACAAATTTGCGGACAAGGTTATGATGGTGCAAGTAACATGCAAGGAGAACTCAATGGTGTTAAGAGCTTAATTTTGTGAGATACTCTATCTTCTTATTCTACTCATTATTTTACTCTCCGGTTGCAGCTGACACTCGTGGCTCTTGTGAAGAAGAATTCAGACGTGGATGATTTTTTTTGTTTAGTTACTAATGTGTTGAATATTGTTGGAGCATCTTATAAGAGCAGGGATTTGCTCAGACAACATCAAGCTGTAAAGTTAGACCCTGGTGAAGTGCACACAGGACGGGGATTAAATAAAGAATGTGGACTTCAAACGTCATGTGACACTCGTTAGGGTTCTCACTGTAAGACATTTGAGAACTTCATTGACATATTTCCATCAATTCTTTATGTGCTTGTATTTGTTGCACATGAGTGCCCAAATTATCTCGACAGACTTACAGCTAAAACTTTTAAGAATACGATGAAGGGGTTTGATTTTGCTTTTATGATACACTTGATATTGAAAGTTCTAATGATAACAAATCATTTGAACTCCTCATTATAAAAGATGGATCAAGATATTGTCAATGCTTTGAAACTGCTCAATACTGAAAAGAAAAAGTTGCAAAGGATGAGGGATCGTGAATGGAGATCATTACTGGATGATTTTTTTTTCTTTTTGTGCTAAATATGAGATAGCGATCCCAAAAATGGATGCTCGCTACATTCCTGGTAAGTTAAAACGTAGAGCTCTTGATGCTACATATTCTCATCATTTTTGGGTTGAAAGATTTTGTGTTACTATTGATTTGCTACTCTAGGAGTTTAATAATCATTTCGACGTTGTGAGTACTAACTTACTTCTTGGTATGACTTGTTTACATCCAGCTAAGTCATTTGATAATTTTGATAAGAAAAAAATAATGAGGTTAGCTAAATATTATCCGAATAATTTTGATAGCAGCAAACTTTGAGATCTCAGTTGTCAGCATGATAATTTCATAGCACACATTCGAAGTTCTGATAAAGATTTTTCAATATGAAGAGAATCACTGATCTTGCTAAAGTATTAGTTAAATCAGAATTGCATCATACTTGGCCTCTTATTTATTTGCTCATCAAGTTGACTCTCATTCTTCCCGTTGCTACTACTTATGTGGAACGAGCTTTCTCTTCTATGAAATACATCAAAAATGAACTCTGCAATAGCATGGGTGATGAATTTTTAAATGGTTGTTTAGTTTTCTATGTAGAGCGTAAGATATTTGCAGGTGTAAGTAATGATGCTAGTATTCATCATTTTCAAAATATGAAAAGTCGTCGAGCACAGTTGTGATTGGTGTCCTATGATTAGAAGTCTTTTTTTCTGAATTCAGACTTATGACCTGAAGTCTTTTTTGTATGAAACTTGTGAGTGGAAGCCTTTTTTGGCAATGGTAATATTAGTTGTACTTTTATTTTAATGTTGCATTTAAATAGTTATATATTTATATTATGTCATCATTAGCAAATTATGTTAAAACAATTAAAGCACCCACAATCTTTAAATCCTGAGTCTGCCACTGCCGCTCGACCCTGCTCAATGTGTCCATATAGTTTACACTTCTTATAATAATTTGGTAGCACATATATTGAATTTTAACTTTATTCACTTGATTCCTGATTAGTTGTATTTTTAGTTTCCATCTCCACATATTTAGGGAAATCTAAAAGTAGATTCACTTGCACTTTGACTCTTGCACAACTGGATATAGTTTTATTTATGGTAGTCATGTCTAGATGTAGGGGCTTGCCCACTGCTAAGGCTATAGTAAGCAAATATTCCTTTACAAAGAAAGAAAGCAATAGATTTGGAAAGGAGATTCAAGCCTCTGTGGTTTCTTTCAAAATATTAAACTTCGCATCGTATATTAGAGGTCTCATCTGATAGGATAGCCCATCCTTAGAGTTAATAACTCAAATGGTCACTCAACTTTGGACTTTTATCCCAGAAAGTCACTCAAATTCGAACTTTTATCCAAGAAAGTCACTCAAATTTGATCTTTACTCAGAAAGTCACTCAACTTTCACATTTTTACTTAGAAAGTCACTCAACTTTCACATTTTTACTCAGAAAGTTACTCAGTTTCTGAGTGTTTTTGAGTAAAAATGTGAAGGTTGAATGACTTTCTCAGTAAAAATGTGAAAGCTGAGTGACTTTCTGAGTAAAAATATGAAAGTTGAGTGACTTTCTGAGTAAAGATCAAAGTTGAGTGACTTTCTAGGATAAAAGTCCAAAGTTGAGTGACTTTCTGGGATAAAAGTCTAAAATTGAGTAAACATTAGAGTTATTAACTCCCCATCCTTAGTAACTATAATAAACATTCTTGGATATCATGTTTACAAAATCATCAATTAGAGTGAATCGTTAGGATATGCTTGTTTCTTAGAAACAAATTTTACACTCCCTTTGATCCCATATTATTTGAGAATTTGATTCTTAGGATCTTTCAATTTTGGCCAATCATATGAGAATTTTTTAAAACCAATATATCTTAGATGCTCAACGGTATTCATTCGGTTCACCTCCTCTCCTGTCAATGTAACTCTTGGTATGCCATTGTTGTGAGAAAGTTTTTTGATAGGGGTAGGTTCGACTTATAATTTTTTGATGTGTTGTGGAGAATTTATGACGCTAACTTCATTAGGGCTGCATAGTTTCTACATTGAGTTGTTTCTTGTACGTTCTTCTGTCTGACTTCAGATTCGTTGGGCAAACTATTAGTCTCGTTAGGTAGATTAATAGGGGTTCTAGTAAAATGTGAGTTATTTGGTAAAGTATCTTTGACGGTGTTAGAGTTCTAATTAATCTAAAATTTTGGTGATATAAAGTTGGAAATTGGGATGCTAATGTAAAAGAAAAGGTCTTGTAGCAAGTTGACCGTTGGTCGTAGCGGCCATTGACGGTGGCTTAAGGATATCTTTGCTAGGGTTTTCATGAGAGGAAGAGAGTTTTCTTCAGGAAAAATTTTGGTTACAATAGAATGAGGATTTAAACGGTGTTTAACGTTTTATTAAGAAAGTCAAATTATCTCTAAAAAATGATGAAGATTAATGATATTTGTTACAAATAATATTGATGTCTTGTGAATATTTATCAAGAATATAGAGAGTATCTATCAAGACCTATCAAAATATAGTGAGTATCTATCAAGATATGAAATGTCTAACTTTTGGAAATAAATTAGAAATAAATTAGGTGAAATTTTTCTTATAAATAGAGGGTCTCTCTATATTGTAAATTATCGCTCAACTGAAATAAGATATTTCCTTTTTTTCTTTTCATTCTTCTTGTTCTTACTTTATATTTCATAACACGTTATTAGCACAGTACTCTACCGTCTCAAAAGTTGAAGGCTAAAATATTATTTTTCTTTCTTTTCATATGACTAATAATTTTATAAAACTTCAATTCGTGGTCTTTCAAAGTTCAGACAAGAACTACCTTTCATTATTGTTGAATGTTGAGATCCATTTAGGAGCAGTGGGTCTTGGAGATGCCATAAAAAATAAAAACACAGCATCTAACCAAAATTATGCTATCGCTATAATTTTCTTACGTCATCATCTTGAAAAAAAATTGAAAATTAAATATCTCACAACAAAGGATCCATCTGGTTTGTGGAATAGATCGAAAGAAAGGTATAACCACCTGAAGATGGTCATCCTTCCAAAAGTACGATATGAATGGATACATCTGAAGTTTCAAGGTTATAAATTTGTTCATGAGTATCATTCTACCATTTTTAAAATTTCTTCTCATTTGAAACTATGTGGAAAGATTTTCAATGATGATATGATGAAAAAGACGCTCTGCACCTTTATTCCTCGAATGTGCTCTTGTAGAAACAATATCAAGAGAAAGATTTCAATAAATATACTTAATTGAGTTCTCATTCTCTCCTTATTGAAAAAAATAAAGATTTGCTAATAAAAAAATATGAGAATCAACCTATTGAATCTACACTATTTTCTGAAGTGAATGAGGTGTATGCTCACCATGCTAGGTGTGGAAAAGGTCGCATCCATGGGCGTGGTTATGGTTGTGATCCTGATGATTATGTAATAAACTTTGTTCCTTTTTTAATCATTCATCGAACAAAAGGCACCATCAAAAGAAAAAAGAAAATTATGAGAAACGTGAAGTAATTGATTGCTTCCAATGTGGTGAAAAAGGACACTATGCACATGTATGTCGTGCTTTCAAATACTTGGTTAATATTTATCAAGCATCACTAAAGAATAAAGAAGAAAGAGAAAAGTCTTGAGGCTAATTTTATCTCTAAAAGTCATGTTGACACAAATAATTGCATGTAGTAGATTTCTTCGAGCACCCTTCAAAAAATATAGATCATTTGATTGGTGATGATTCTATGACTATGGAAGAATGAACAATTTTTTATTTCTTCTACTAACAATAGTTAGTGAATAATATATCATGTAAAAGTAGTTGCTTGCATACCATAGTTCATTAGATGATTGAATAAAATTTTGTTCCATTTTGGTGGCTAAATACTTCTTAATATTGATATTAGTTGTAATATCTTAATTACTGTCATTAAACTTTTCACTTACGAAAAAATGGAGTGTTCTCTCCTAAATAGGACTTATGATTATTTTCTTTTTTCTCTACTATGACCAACGATTATTGTCACTGTGACCTTGTATGACTTACCATTGCTTTTCCCTCTATTTTGACCAAGATAATAGCTAAATTTTATTCTGAAATAAAAATAGGGACAAATAGACATAAAAAAAAATCACGTATTATTGTAGTATTGAGAATTGTGTAAAAATATTAGATGCGGTAAATGTTGATAAAAGTAATGTACTGTAAAGTTAGTATATTTGGATACTGTGTAATTATTGTACACTATTTAATGTGTCTTTCACTTGCAAAAACGTCAAGCAATATGACTTATCTATGTAAGCACAACGATCAAATTAGAATACTCTGTGCATGTGTCTATTGTGTTATTAATTGCTTAATAGAAGATAGTAAATAATTTATTATACTATCTACATTTCACTTGTATAAAAATTTAAATATTCTATTTGACGGTCAAAGCAAGTTGTCCAACTATAAAGACATTTGTTTGATTGATTCTGGCACACCACATACGATATTCAAAGATGAGAAATATTTCTGTCTTCTAAATATGAGCAAGATAAATGTTACTATGATTTGTGGTAGTCCTAATTTGATTGAAGACTTTCAAAAACCCATCATAATCTTTCATAAGGGATCTAAATCCATCATAAATAATTTCATGTTTTCTCCTAAGTCTCACAGAAACTTATTGAATTTTAAAGATATCCATGAAAATGGCTATCATATCAAGAAATTGATGAGATTAATCTTGAATATTTTGGTATCACCAAGAATATCTTTGGACAGACATGTATTATAAAAAGGTTTTCTACTTTATCTTTTGACTTGTGTTGGACAAATATTAGTGCAATGAGGCATATTTGATAATAAATTAGTAGTTTACTAATTTTAATATTTTTATACTTTTGCATGATCGCCTGGGACATCCTGAATCTATAATGAAGAGATGGATTATAGAAAATCAAATGGTCATTCATTAAAGAACTTTAAGATTCTTTTAAAAGATGAATTTTCTTGTAATTCTTGTTATCAAGAAAAGTTAATTGTGAGGCCATTACCTATAAAAGTTGGGATTGAATCCCTCGCATTCCTAAAATGTGTGCATGGAAATATTTGTGGGTGTATTCACTCTCCTAGTGGGTTGTTTAGATACTTGATGGTCCTAATAGATGCATCTTTTAGATGGTCTCATGTATGCCTATGGTTATCCCCCAATTTGGCATTTACAAAATTATTGACACAAATAATATGATTACGGATATAGTTTCCAGATAATCAGATTAAGCCTATTCGGATTGACAATGTTGTAGAGTTTTTATTCCAAGAATTTAACAATTATCGTTTATTGATTGGGATAAGAGTTGAACACTCTATAGCTTATGTTCACACTCAAATGACGTTGTGAGTCACTAATTAAATATCTACAATTGATAGCACGATCATTGCTTATGAAAACTATGTAACCTAACTTTATTTGGGGTCATGCAATTCTGCACGCTGCAACACTTGTCCATCTCAGATTGATAAATTATCATAAATTTTATTTTGTTGTAATTGATTCTGGGTCAAGAGCCTAATATATCTCATTCGAGAATATTTGGACGTATTGTATATGCGCCTATAGCACTACTAAATCGTACTAAAATGAGCCTCCAAAAAAAATTAGAAATTTATGTTAGATTTGCATCACTCTCCACTATTCGCTATCTTGAACCATTAATAGGAGATATGTTTACTTCTTGCTTTACAGATTTTCATTTTGATGAGATGATTTTTTCAAAATTTTGGGGGAGAAAATAGTGACAGTAAAATAAAAATTGTATGAAAAAATCCATCATTATCTCATCTTGATCCATATGCTTCTATTTGTGAGCAAGAAGTACAAAAAATTATTCATCTGTAAAATATTACAAATCAAATGTCAAGAGTATTTATATATTTAAAAAGGATCATCAAATCACATATTTCTGTAGGGAATGTCAATTTGAATTGATGTGCCTAAAAGACCATCCACGAATGTCATATCAAATGAGTTCAAAGCATGCCTGAAGCATGGCAGATCATTTGGGTTTTAAGGATTAAAATCTTAGAAAAAAAATAAATGATCAAAATGATACTACGAAAGATCCTCATACAAAAGTTTAAGATTTGAATAACTTTGATATTCCTGAAGAAATCAATAAGCCTGAGGCTCAAAAAACTGAGGAACTATCCATAAATTCAAGTGATGTTGGAATTAATTAGTATCAATCTAAAATAGTGGTGGATTATGTCTTTGCATATAATGTTGCAACAAAAATCCTGCAAGGTAATAAGGATCTTGGACCTCAATCTATCACGAAATGTTGACAAAGAAACGATTGGGTAAAATGGCAAGAGGCAATTCAATCAGAGTTGAATTCACTTGTCATAAAGTTTTGGTCCTATAGCTCAAACACCTAATAGTATTAAGCCCGTTGGCAATAAATAGGTCTTTGTACAAAAAAAATGAGAAAAAAATACAAAGGTATAATATAAGCTTTATTGTACAAAGATTTTCACAACGGTTTGGTGGTGATTATAAAGAGACATATTCACTGGTTATGAATGCAATAATTGTCATGACCCGAACTAGTGTCTGATTGTGACTGGTATATCAAGCTTACTGTGTACCGAATACCACCCCCTAACCTAACTATCAGAGAACAATAAAGATAAACAGTGGAAGAAAACCAAATTAATGAAAGATGTATAAATCCATAAAAAAGGATAGATAAACCAAGTGATAATTCTAAGAATAAAAACAAACAACTGACCCAATACTTGTCCACAAAAGCCTCTAAACGAAGAATACAAAACCAAGTTGGGAAATTCCCCTAGCTATAGCATAAAAAGTTCACAATTCCCAAAATATGAAAAGAAACCTAATGAAATAACAAGGCCTTCCGAAATATAGAGGCTTACCACTTTACAGCAACTCAAAAAATGTACTGCACCACCTAACGCTGCACAGAAGTAATAGGAAATCCCTCGGATCCTACATCATAAATTGATGTAGCATTCAAGGATAGTTAGTACGGCAGGCACTGACATGTAACTCTAGAGAAGGGATAAAATATTGCACTAATCAAATCAGTCAAAAACGCATGCACAACATTTATATTCATATATATATAATATCGGGGTAGGGACAAGGGTCATTAACATGAGTATTTAAAATATTAACTTGAACTGTGTAGCTTGTCTGTCCTAAAGATACTCATGGGCTATATGGGACCATCTCCCCCTACGGGAAGGTCCTCAGTGCGTCTAAGATGCACTTACCAAGGAAACCAAAAAAGGCTAAAGACGCCAGGGTAATAGTCATCTAAAATATAATGTGTGCACCAAGTACACAGTCATTAAGACCCCCAACACTAAAAAATATAATTTTCAGTGTTGATCCCCAGGGACCTACACCTTCATGTTGAGCTACACAATTTTCTTTAAGCCCAAATTAAATCAAGTTGCACATAACCCAATCATTAACCAAGGAGTCTCTATTAAGTCATTTCAAACATGGTATCGTAATATCAATACGCTTGCAATCTAAGTCAATTATGCCAAAATAATCCATGTAACCATTAGACTCCCAAATTTTATTTAAAATCTACAACCATGGCCACCAAGGGCTTTCCAAAACTATTTTTATCTGTTTAGCCTTTAATGCAATGCAACGTGTTCAAAGATAAATTAAATCTTTCAAATATCCAAATTCAAGATCAATTTTATGAGGTAGGTTGAGGTTAATGCCATTACTAAGCCAATAATCCATCAGTTTGGGGAAACCCATTTCACCCATTCCAACCCATACCATATTGCATCAATTCAGTCCCAAAAACTAGTATTTAAAGCATGAATAATCCATTTAAAACATTAAAAAGGTAATTCAGGTAATGATAACCAATAACCCTCAACCCAATTTTAAACTCATCATTTAAACACATGAGTATTGAGTAAATAAATGCCACAACATAAATACATAAGTTATGGATGAGAAACATGCCTAAAATATAGAACAAATTGAAGAAAATTTGGAGTTAAGAGCATGGGTGTTGAACTATTTGTAAACGCTAGTATCCCTTCCCTTTGAAGTTAAAGAGGAGAGGTATAATGTTTTTATTTTGATAACTGGAGGCAAAGGGGATATTTGAGTATTTTTATGTCGTGGAGGAAGCAAAAGGACCAAATGGACTCTAATTAAAACATGAGTCATGGCTTGGAGTCATTACCTGAGGATGAAAATCTAGTCTTTCTAACAATGGGTCTCTCACAATGACTCATTTTCTGATGTAATAGGTTATCATTAAGACTCATTAACAAGGACTAAAGTCTTGGGCATCCTTCTATTGTGGCACTGATTCCCTCTTAATGACTCATTATGACTCACAACAAGCGGTACCCTGGACACACAATGAGTCATACCCTGGATTCGTTGTCAAAGGACTAAAACCTAGGCTTTTTTACTGTTGTGGCAATGGGTCCTCCTAAAGACTCCTTACCTGTGACAATGAGTCACTGTCCAAGCTGTTTTCATGGCAGTTTAACATTACTTAAGGGTTGGAAAGCTAATTCAATGATTCATCTCATGGAGGGCCTAGATCTCAAAAACTTGGGGTGTTATATTACCCTCTCCCCCTAGATCATTCATCTTCGAATGAGAAGTTAGGATGTTTTTAGCATGACAAAAGAAAGAATGCAACCAGAATCCAAGGACAAATTTGAAATGTGATAAAAGGAAAATAAAACTCATAAATTAAGAACTTTCATACATCGTTGGAAACAAGAATGGGTACTTGGCTTTCATATCTTCTTCAGATTCCCATATAGCCTCTTCTACCTTTTGGTTTTGCCAGAGAACCGTCACCGAAGCTATATCCTTAGTCCTCAATCTATGAACTTGCCTATCCAATATTTCAACTAGGACTTCCTCATAGGACAATGAATCCTTAACACCAACGTCCTTCGCAGTCATTATCAAAGAAGGATCACCCATACACTTTTTCAGCATAGACATATTAAAAGTAGGATGAATCGAAGCCAATCTCACTGGCAAATCAAACATATAATCAACATTCTCAATCCTCCTCACAACCTAATACAGACTAATATAATGGGTACTTAGCTTTCTCTTCTTCCCAAACCTTATAACTCCTTTCATAGAAGAAACCTTCTGGAATAACCAATCACCAACCTCAAAATCCAGCTCCCTTCTTCTCACGCCTGCATAAGACTTTTGGCAACTTTGGAAAGTCATAAATATTTCTCTAATCACCTTGACCTTTTCCATGTCTTGGTGAACCAAATCAGGGTCAAAAAACCTAATCTCACCTATCTTAAACCAACTAATAGAAAACCTATACCTTCTATCATAAAGAACCTCAAAAGGAGCCATTTGGATGTTAGAATTATAACTATTATTGTAAGCAAACTCAATAGAGGCAAATGGTCAACCCAACTGCTTTTGAAATCAATCACACATACTCTTAGCATATCCTTCAAAGTCTGAATAGTACGATCCATTTGCCAATCTGTTGGAGGGTGGAAAGAGGTGCTAAGGTTCACCTAAGTCCCCAAACCTTTCTAAAATAAATACTACAAGTGAGAAGAAAACTGTGTACCTCAGTCCAAAATAATGGACATCGGTGCTCCATACAACCTTACTATCTCTTAGATGAATAACTTAGCATAATCCTCTCCTGAATAGCTAGTCCTCATACGTAAGAAGTGAGCAGACTTAGTCATCCTATACATAATAATCCAAATAGAATCATACAAATTGTAAGACCGCAGAAGACCCGTGACAAAACCTATATTAATCATCTCCCACTTCCACATGGGCAATTCTATCTCTTAGGACATGCCACCAGGCCTCAAATATTCTACTTGACTTCCTGGCAAACTATATATTTAGCCACAAAATTTGTTGTATCTCTCTTCATATTATGCTACCAGTAGATTTCCTTTAATTCATGATACATTTTAGTCAAACCCGGATGAACTATATAGCTGGAATCATGAGTCTTAGTCAAAATCCTTTCCCGCAGTCCATTTACATTAGGAACACACAATCTTCCTTAGAACCTCAATATGTCATTGATGTGTGAGCAGATGCTAACACGTTTGAGGCTTTTAACAGAGAATAATTGCAAAGTCTTAATCAAATTTTGTCGTTTTTGATTATTTTCTCTTTGATATTGCAGTAAAAGTCAAGATGCAAGAGAACCAGCAATAATAGAAGTAAAAAAATTAATTTCTGAGTAAGTAGAGAGGGAAGTATAGCTGACGACTTGTCTGATAGGTCGTGAGCCTTATGATAAGCTATCAGAGTTGTCGTCATTGTTAGACAGAGAATGAGCTTCAGCTGGAATTCGTGATGATATCTGTGATATGCTGTCAGAAGTGTGATAAGTCGTTAGGCTCGTCGTTAGGCTTAGGCAAGGAATAAAATTTGAAGTGAAGAAGTGACGACAATTCTGATAAGTCTTCACATGTCAGATAAGCCATCACATCTCATCGTCAACTTAAGGTAGAGATTGTCAAAAGTGAAGAGGAGCTGACGATATTCCTGATAAGTCGTCAGACTCTTGATAAGTCATCACACACTTCGTCGCCTATCCGAGAAAATACTGTGATCTATGATTTTGTTTCCATAATTAAGATGAAG
>JAPEIP010000011.1:27669135-27682370 GCA_026120095.1 Capsicum chinense
CAAAAACTAGTATTTAAAGCATGAATAATCCATTTAAAACATTAAAAAGGTAATTCAGGTAATGATAACCAATAACCCTCAACCCAATTTTAAACTCATCATTTAAACACATGAGTATTGAGTAAATAAATGCCACAACATAAATACATAAGTTATGGATGAGAAACATGCCTAAAATATAGAACAAATTGAAGAAAATTTGGAGTTAAGAGCATGGGTGTTGAACTATTTGTAAACGCTAGTATCCCTTCCCTTTGAAGTTAAAGAGGAGAGGTATAATGTTTTTATTTTGATAACTGGAGGCAAAGGGGATATTTGAGTATTTTTATGTCGTGGAGGAAGCAAAAGGACCAAATGGACTCTAATTAAAACATGAGTCATGGCTTGGAGTCATTACCTGAGGATGAAAATCTAGTCTTTCTAACAATGGGTCTCTCACAATGACTCATTTTCTGATGTAATAGGTTATCATTAAGACTCATTAACAAGGACTAAAGTCTTGGGCATCCTTCTATTGTGGCACTGATTCCCTCTTAATGACTCATTATGACTCACAACAAGCGGTACCCTGGACACACAATGAGTCATACCCTGGATTCGTTGTCAAAGGACTAAAACCTAGGCTTTTTTACTGTTGTGGCAATGGGTCCTCCTAAAGACTCCTTACCTGTGACAATGAGTCACTGTCCAAGCTGTTTTCATGGCAGTTTAACATTACTTAAGGGTTGGAAAGCTAATTCAATGATTCATCTCATGGAGGGCCTAGATCTCAAAAACTTGGGGTGTTATATTACCCTCTCCCCCTAGATCATTCATCTTCGAATGAGAAGTTAGGATGTTTTTAGCATGACAAAAGAAAGAATGCAACCAGAATCCAAGGACAAATTTGAAATGTGATAAAAGGAAAATAAAACTCATAAATTAAGAACTTTCATACATCGTTGGAAACAAGAATGGGTACTTGGCTTTCATATCTTCTTCAGATTCCCATATAGCCTCTTCTACCTTTTGGTTTTGCCAGAGAACCGTCACCGAAGCTATATCCTTAGTCCTCAATCTATGAACTTGCCTATCCAATATTTCAACTAGGACTTCCTCATAGGACAATGAATCCTTAACACCAACGTCCTTCGCAGTCATTATCAAAGAAGGATCACCCATACACTTTTTCAGCATAGACATATTAAAAGTAGGATGAATCGAAGCCAATCTCACTGGCAAATCAAACATATAATCAACATTCTCAATCCTCCTCACAACCTAATACAGACTAATATAATGGGTACTTAGCTTTCTCTTCTTCCCAAACCTTATAACTCCTTTCATAGAAGAAACCTTCTGGAATAACCAATCACCAACCTCAAAATCCAGCTCCCTTCTTCTCACGCCTGCATAAGACTTTTGGCAACTTTGGAAAGTCATAAATATTTCTCTAATCACCTTGACCTTTTCCATGTCTTGGTGAACCAAATCAGGGTCAAAAAACCTAATCTCACCTATCTTAAACCAACTAATAGAAAACCTATACCTTCTATCATAAAGAACCTCAAAAGGAGCCATTTGGATGTTAGAATTATAACTATTATTGTAAGCAAACTCAATAGAGGCAAATGGTCAACCCAACTGCTTTTGAAATCAATCACACATACTCTTAGCATATCCTTCAAAGTCTGAATAGTACGATCCATTTGCCAATCTGTTGGAGGGTGGAAAGAGGTGCTAAGGTTCACCTAAGTCCCCAAACCTTTCTAAAATAAATACTACAAGTGAGAAGAAAACTGTGTACCTCAGTCCAAAATAATGGACATCGGTGCTCCATACAACCTTACTATCTCTTAGATGAATAACTTAGCATAATCCTCTCCTGAATAGCTAGTCCTCATACGTAAGAAGTGAGCAGACTTAGTCATCCTATACATAATAATCCAAATAGAATCATACAAATTGTAAGACCGCAGAAGACCCGTGACAAAACCTATATTAATCATCTCCCACTTCCACATGGGCAATTCTATCTCTTAGGACATGCCACCAGGCCTCAAATATTCTACTTGACTTCCTGGCAAACTATATATTTAGCCACAAAATTTGTTGTATCTCTCTTCATATTATGCTACCAGTAGATTTCCTTTAATTCATGATACATTTTAGTCAAACCCGGATGAACTATATAGCTGGAATCATGAGTCTTAGTCAAAATCCTTTCCCGCAGTCCATTTACATTAGGAACACACAATCTTCCTTAGAACCTCAATATGTCATTGATGTGTGAGCAGATGCTAACACGTTTGAGGCTTTTAACAGAGAATAATTGCAAAGTCTTAATCAAATTTTGTCGTTTTTGATTATTTTCTCTTTGATATTGCAGTAAAAGTCAAGATGCAAGAGAACCAGCAATAATAGAAGTAAAAAAATTAATTTCTGAGTAAGTAGAGAGGGAAGTATAGCTGACGACTTGTCTGATAGGTCGTGAGCCTTATGATAAGCTATCAGAGTTGTCGTCATTGTTAGACAGAGAATGAGCTTCAGCTGGAATTCGTGATGATATCTGTGATATGCTGTCAGAAGTGTGATAAGTCGTTAGGCTCGTCGTTAGGCTTAGGCAAGGAATAAAATTTGAAGTGAAGAAGTGACGACAATTCTGATAAGTCTTCACATGTCAGATAAGCCATCACATCTCATCGTCAACTTAAGGTAGAGATTGTCAAAAGTGAAGAGGAGCTGACGATATTCCTGATAAGTCGTCAGACTCTTGATAAGTCATCACACACTTCGTCGCCTATCCGAGAAAATACTGTGATCTATGATTTTGTTTCCATAATTAAGATGAAGTATTTAAAGCATATGTTAGGGTTTTCTAAAAAAAGAGGGGCGGAACATCTTGAACTTATTGGAAAAGGGTCCACCTCTCTTTGGGGGCTCTTAACTTAGAATTAAATTTTTAACTCTTTGATTTGGTTGTGGGAATTTTCTCTTGAACTTAGAACAGAATCAACTTCAAACTTCATCTTTTGTAAGTTTAATTACTTTGAATGATGATTATAATCGTTGCTATCTCTTTCTTTCTCATGTGGAACTAAAACCCACAACTAGGGTTGTGGGATCTATGATTATTCCCCCATGAATTTAATAGTTGGTTAGGGTTTGAGTGATTGTGGGGACATCTTGATAATTTCTTTGTTATGATTGTTATTTATTGGTTGCAAACAATAAATCCCGTCTTATGTTGATTTGCTCAAACATTGAAATAAACTAAAGGTAGTGAATTATCAACAAGGATTTGGGAAGGTTAAGCTCTCATCTAATAATTAATGTTGTAACAAGATTGATCAACTTGAGATAAAATTGGTATGAATAGAATGATTTCCTAAGTTCAAGAGAATTAGGGAGTTCAACATCTAAGTAGGTTGAGAAACACTTAGATGGACTGTCGAAACTGATAATTTGGTGTTTCCCCCAAGCCATGAGAATCCAATACTACAACTATTATTCAATGGAGGATTACTAATCATAGTGATCACAACTCTAGTTTATCTATATCATTGATTTGAAATATTACAGTTTAAACTTTGAGTTCTAAGGCGAATTCAAGTGTTAATAACTTTTGTTCAATCATTAAAAAAAACCCATTTTATCTTTTCGTATCATTTGTTTGAATACAACTTATAGCTATAGTTTTAAATTAGTTTAATCGTCACTCACATTGTTCCTTGTGGATTCGACCCCGACTCCAAATTTGGGTAAATATATTGACGACGACCACCTTGAACTAAATTGACATGTAAGTTGAGCATTATCAGCCATCACCACTGATCTCAAAAACTATAACCTTTTGAGGACCCACATCATCCTTAATCTATATAAGTATGGGATCCAAAGCCTGCTTCTTCTTTACCTTGGTGCCAAGAGACGATTTAACCACTTCTTGCATGATTACCCCTCCATTCTCAGAGTCTAAGAGGCAAACTCCTAAATTAGCTAACCTATGAATGTACCTTACCAATCATCTTTCTCTACCTCAATATGGGATAAGCTCCCCATAGACAACCTTTTAAGAGCATCAGCAATAATATTAGCTTTACCTAGATAGTAGTGCAGACTCATGTCAAAATACTTAAGCAATTCTAACCATCGCCTCTGCCTGAGATTCAATTCCTTCTGTGTAAACACATACTGCAAGCTCTTATGAACTGAATAAATTCCACATACACCCCATATAGATAATGGCGCCAAATCTTTATAGCAAAAGCCACAGCCGCCAACTCTAGATCCTAAGTCGGGTAATTTCTCTTATGATTCTTAAGTTGTCTAGAAGCATAGGATATAGCCTTACCATGATGCATTAAGATACAAATCAGTCCCACACGGGATGCACTACAATATACAACTAATCTAGCAGTACCCTCGAGCAGGGTTAAAATAGGAGCAGAAGTCTCATCCTTCAACTTCTCAAAGCTACCCTCACAAGCATTGAACCACAAAAATTTAACCTTTTTCTGAGTCAATTAAATTAGCAAAGCAACAATAGATGAGAAACTTTCCAGAAACCTCCTATAATACCCAACCAAGCTTAAGAAGCTCCTAGTGTCAGTTGGAGTCGTAGGTCTAGGCTATTTCTTAACTTCTCAACCTTCTTTGGAACCACCTTGATCCCCTCACTTGAAACAACATGCACGGGAAAAGCCATAGCACTTAGCCAAAATTTGTACTTAAAAAATATTGCATATAATTTCTTGTCCTTAATAGTTTGCAACATAGCTCAGAGGTGATTATCATGATCCTTCTCACTCTTGGAATACACCAATACATCATCAATGAAGAATATCACAAATAAATCCAGGAACTACCTGAACACCTGATTTATAAAATCCATGAAAGTAGTTAGAGCATTAGTCCTCCCAAATGACATAACCCAAAACTCAGAATGGCCATATTGGGTATGAAAAGCAGTCTTGGGAATATCATCCTCCCTGATTCTTAACTAAATATAACCCGAACGAAGATCAATCTTAGAGAAACACCTAGAACCCTGAAGCTGATCAAAGAGATCATCAATCCTAGGGAAACGGTACTTATTTTTTACTGTAAACTTATTCAACTGACAATAGTTTATACACATCCAAAGAGACCTATCTTTCTTTTGCACTAAAATAACCGGAGCACCCCACAGAGAAATGCTAGGACGAATGAAACCCTCATCAAAAAGATTCTTTAACTAATTCGTTAACACCTTTAGTTCAGTCGGAGCCATCCTATAAGGAGAAATGGAAATAGGATGGGTATTCAGTAGAAGATCAAGCCTAAAATCTATCTCTCTATCAGGAGGAATTATAGTAAGATCTTCAGGAAACACTTTAAGAAACTCATTAACCACAAGGACAAATTGCAAAGAGGGACTCTCAGAGTTAGAATCCTTAACCCTGAACTAGATTTTATAGACACCCTTTAGAAATCAACTTCTAATCTCTAAGATAGGAAATAAACCGTCCATTAGGTACTAAGGAACTCCCCTCTCATTCGATTACCAGTTTATTAAAAATATGTAAATTGACCTTTTGGTAAAATCCAGGGAAGCATAGTATGAATGGAACCAATACTTCCCCAAGATAATATCAAAATCCACCATATCACATTCTATTAAGTCCACCGTGTCTCCCTATCAAAGAAGGACACCACACCGCCCCTAAAGATTTTTTAGTAACAATAGAATCACCCACTAGAGTAGACTCAAAGAAAGGGTCGGAAATGTTTTCGGGATCAAAACCAAAGTGTACAGCAACATAAGGAGTCACATAAGAAAGGTAGAACCTAGATCAATCAAATAATAAACATCACAAGAGAAAAATAATAACATACTAGTAATAACATCTAGGGATGCCTCAGATTCCTGATGGGAAGCAATTGCATAGAAGTAATTTCGGGCATTATCGATACCTGAAGTGGTGCCCTTAGGTACAGAAACCAAAGAAGTAGTAACCAGGACCTTATTAGCTCCAATGGGAACTTTAGTTTTAGGATAATTTCGCTATATATTACTAGGCTGACCATAATTAAAACACATATTCCTTTCCTTCTCATAATATCTATGATGAATTTGTCCATAAAATCGACAAGGAGGATAAGGTGAGGCTAGCTGAGCTCTACTAGCCTGAGACTGGGCACCTTCTGCCTTAGGACCATTGTTAGATTGGAAACGATGATCACCAGAATATTAAGGATAAGAAGCACTAGTAGTCAAATAAGAGCTCCCCTAACTATTATTCTTAGTCGACTACCTACTATCTCTCCTACTTTTCTGCTGATTTGCACTCTGCTCTAAATATCTAAACTTCTTGTTTTATCTCTCTCCCATTTCTACCTACTTCTTCTTTTCATCTTTCACCTACAACATATAAACCACCAACCTGGAAATGTCCATTTTATTATTCAATATAGCATCCTTACACTATAACACCAATTCATGAGAAAAAATAAAAGCAAACTTCCTCATTCGAGACGTCATATTAGACACCAAATCCTAAGCATAATGGGACAATTATTGGAACTTCAGAGCATACTCCTTAACGTTCATCTTAACCTATTTATATTTCACAAACTCTTTGATGCTAGCCTCTCTTAACTTCTGAGAGAAGAAGTAATCAAGAAAAGCACCCAAAAGCTCATCACCCCCTTATAGCTTTAATTGATAAGCAAAAAACTCCACACTATCTGAGTCAGTGGCATGTATCACCTTAAAGATCTTCTCCATCTAATCAATAACTCTTAAAGATCCTTCTTAACCTTAGTGACTGTAAAGGTTGGGGGATTTAACCTTATAAACTAACCAATACGGGCAACCTCAGATGAGCTAACAACAGAACTAACATGACCAGACCAATGAGACAGTGATGCCACCAGTTGAACAAGCATATAAGTAGACTGATGAAATTCCGCATTGGAGATATCTCCATGAGGCGGCTGAGCATGAGTATCACCAGCTGGGAAAGGACTAGTGGGGATTGATGGAACCCCATGTGGAGCGGTACAGTTTGAAGCAGAGACACTAGACCGAGCTTGCACTCTATAAATAGGGTAAGTCCCCTCCATATTTTCCTCAATTGGGATAAAGGTCCCGACAGAATTTCTACGGTTGTCTAATCTTTAGGGATGAAAGACCTGAAATGAGAGTAAGCAAAGAATTTAAGAAGTTTCACAATAACTCGACTCTATAGACTGAAATAGAACAAAAGAAAGGTTCTAAATGCCTCGTAGCCTCCCCCTTATAAGTGTTGAGCGTTATACACTCATAAAATAAACTCTACTCGACATAAATTTATAGACACCTAGTGACCCTAAACCATACTCTAACACCAAGCTTGTCACGACTTGAACCAGGGTCTGGCCATGACGAGTATCTTAATCCCACCACGGATTGGAGACCACCCCTAACTGAACTACCATAGCATAATAAAGATAAACAGCGAAAGCAAACCAAATCAATAAAAGATGTATAAACCCAAAAGAAGGATAGATAAACCAAGTGGTAATTCTAAGAATCAAAATAAAAACTGACCCAATACTTTTCCAAAAAAGCCTCTAAACCAAGAAAACCAAACTAAATCAGGACATGCCCAGAATATGACATAAAAAGTTTAAAATTCCTAAAATATGAAAAGAAACCTAATAAAATGATAAGACCTTTTGAAAGATGAAGGCTCACCACTTCACAGTAACTCAAAAAATATACCGCACCACCTAATGTTGCACCGGAGTAACAAAAAAGACCTCAAACCCTACATCATAAAATGATGTAGCATCTAGGGATAGTCATTTGGGCAAGCACTATCATGTAACTCAAGGAAAGGAATAAAATAGTCCACTTATCAAACCAGTCAAAACCACATGCATAACTTTTAAATATATATGAAGATACTACTCCAGTCTTTCCAGTGAATCCTTCCCTAAGATGGAACGAACCAAGTGTTCCTATATGAGAGTGAGGAATAAAAAGCAACAATCAACTTACCGCTTTTGATGTCCCACGATTCTGCTAGTTTAGAAATAAAAGAGAAGGACACCATCGGAGGCAAGTGCTAGGTCAGAAAAGCAATAACGAAAAAAACTCCCTAAGTAGGATTCGAACCTACGGCCAATCGGTTAATAGCCAACCGCTCTATCACTGAGCTACTGAGGAACAACGTACTTAATGTTGGAAGCCAACTCTCGTTCATATATATGTGTGTGTGTGTGTGTGTTATATGGTAGGGACAATGGTAATGGACATGTGAGTTTAAAATGTTAAGTTGAACTGTGTAGCTCGTTCTATCCTAAAGGAACCCATGGGCTATTTAGGTCCATCTCCCCCAACTAAAAGAGCCCTAGTACGTGTTAGCCGCACATACTGAGTGTACCAAAATATAATATGTGTACCAAGAACACAGTCATTAAGACCCCCAATGCTGGCAAACTTAGTTTTCAATGTTGATCCCCCCGGGACCTATACCTTTACGGTGAGCTATATAATTTTCTTTAAGCCTAAATTAAAACAAGTTGCACATAACCCAACAATTAAACAAGGAGTTTTTATTAAGGCATTTCTAACATCGTATTTTCATACCAATACTGCATGCAAGCTAAGTCAATTATGTCAAATCAATCCATGTAACAATTAGACTCCCAAATTCTATTTAAAATCCACAACCACGGTCACCAAAGGCTTTCCAAAACCATCTTTATGTCTTTATCCTTTTATACAATGCGACATGTTCAAAGATAAATTAAACCACGCAAATATCCTAATTCAAGATTAATTTTACAAGGTGGGTTGAGGTTAATGTCATTGCCAAACCAATAATCCATCATCTTGGGAAAACCCATATCATTCGTTCTAACCCATACCATATTGTACTAATTCAGTCCCAAAAACCATTATTTAAAGAATGAGTAATCCATTTAAAATATGGAAAAGGTAATTCAAGTAATAATATACAATAACCCTCAACCCAATTGCAAACTAATCATTTAAAAACGTGAATATTGAGTAAATAAATGACATAATATAAAAACATAAGTTAGGGATGAGAAACATGTCTGAAATATAGAAGAGCTTGAGTGTTGAATTCCTTAAAACCCTAGTATCCCTTGCCTTAGGAGTTAAATAGGATAGGAGTAACGTTTTTCTTTTGATAACTAAAGGCAACGGGGCTATTTAAGTGTTCTTAAGTCGTGGAGAAAAGAAAAAAGATCAAAAGGACCCTAATTAAAATGTGTAGGAAAATCTGGTACCATATGACTTGGGTAACGACTCATGAGGACTGACCATGAGTCATGTCCTGAAGTCACTACCTGAGGATTAAAAATTTAGTCCTTTACTGTTGTGACAATGGGTCTCTCATAACGACTCATTATCTGACGTAATGGTTCATCAGAAAGACTCATTATCAAGGACTGAAATCTTGTGCATCCTTCTATTGTGACAACGAGTCCCTCCTAATGACTCATTATGACTCATAAAGAATCGTACTCTGGACTCACTATCAAGGGATCAAAACCTGGGCTTCCTTACTACCATGGCAATGAGTCCTCCTAATTACTCGTTATTGTGACAACGAGCCATTATCTGAGCCGTTGTCATGGAAGTTTAACATTACTTCAGAGTTGAAAATATAATTCAATTATTCATCTCATTGAGGGAATAGAGCTCAAAAACTTGAGGTATTGCAATAATATTGTGTTATCTTATTAGTTTTACTATCCATGAGAGACTTGAAATACATTTGATGAATATGGTTACAGCATATCTATATGAATCACTTGAAAATAAGATACACAAAAAAGTTTTCAAAGAATTTAAGATGCCTGAAGCATATATTCAAAGTCTCAAAATATGTATTTCATTAGATTGCAAATATTATTATATGGTTTGAAGAAATCTAGATGCATATGGTATAACCATCTTAGTGAAAACTAAATAAAAATATAAGACTCAAATTTTTCCATTGTTGTCTTGGGCCCACAATAAATTTTACGGATTCTTAGGATTGGTATATTTTTTTCTATCCTGTAGTATGTAGTTTTCCTGAATCAAGCCAAGTACCACAACTCTTTCTACCCATCCTATATATTGTCTCTTTTATTTCGGTATTTATCGAAGGAAGGTTAATACAAATGATGAAATTTTCTCATGTATTTTTATAAACAAAACAACATCGGAGTTTGTTACTTGTTATTTATGTCGATGGCATAAATCTTATTGAAACTCCAATAGAGTTTCCAAAGGCAATTGATTATTTAACAAAGGAATTTGAGATGAGAAATCTTGGAATGACAAAATTATGTCTTGTTTTGCAAATTAAGAACTTGACAAATGACATCTTGGTCCATCAATCTACCTACATAGAAAAAGTGTGTAAATTTTTTATATGGCTAAACACATTTATTAAGTACTCTGGTGATTTTTTGATCACTTGACGTGAATAATAATTCATTCCAGTCTGAAGAAAATAATGAGGAAATCTATGGTCTTCAAGTACCATATCTTAATGTAATTGGAGCACTAATGTATCTTTTAAATAATACAGTGATTGATATAGCCTTTTTGGTTAATTTGTTTGCAAGTTATAGTTCTAGTCCTACTAGGAGATATTAGAATGGGATCAAACACATATTGTGGTACCTAAAGGGACTAGCAATATGGGCTTATTTTACACCAATGATTGTAGTTCCGATCTTATTGGTTATGATGATGCAGAGTATTTATCTAATCTGCATAAAGCTCAATCTAAAATAGACAATGTATTTATATGGGGAGGTATTGTCATATCTTGGAGGTCTGCAAAGCAATCTGTTCTAGCCACTTCTTCGAACAATGCTGAGATAATAGTTATTCATGAAGTAAGACAAGAATATGTATGCTTGAGGTCCATGATACATCTCATTCGAGAAAAATATGGTTTAAAATGTGACGAAGTACCCATGATTTTATACGAAGATAATGCAACATGCATAACTTAAGGGAGGATTCATAAAAAGAGATTACGAAGAACATTTTGTCAAAGTACACATGAGCTTCAAAAGAATGGTGATATTAACGTGCAACGGATTTATTTTAGTGACAGTGTGTCTAGTTTATTCATGAAGTCTCTTCCAATTGCAACTTTCAAGAAGACGATGCACAAGATCGGGATGCAAATGTTCAAAAATGTTCTCATTAAGGAGAGTTAATACGCGTTGTATTCTTTTTTCCTTATGAGGTTTTTTCCCACTGAATTTTTCTTGTGAGGTTTTAAATAAGTCGCCTAAATGTGCATTGGTAGATTTGTGTACTCTTTTTTCTTCACTAGATTCTTTTCTATTTGAGTTTTTTTTTTTTAGTAATGTTTTAACGAGACACTTTATCTATTTAGACATTCAAGGGGGGTGTTATAAATGATATTGATGTCTATCATTTTGTGAAGAATCTCTATCAAGAATGTGGAGAGTATCTCCTATAAAACGAGGAAATCTCTTTGTTATAAATCATCCCTCAACTGAAATAAGATATCTCATGTCGTCTCAATTTGTCTTGTTCTTGTATTACATGTCATAACATATTTAACTAACATAACAAATGAAGAAAATGCGCCTCATACAAGTCCCCAAGTATCTCATTAAATTATTTACAATTCCACATATTATTGAATTTGACTAAACACCACTTTTTCAATTAAATGACTTGCAGTTGGATAGTGAAAATATTTTATTTATAAACATTGTCATTGAGGAGTATTTTTTCATTCACTAAATCATTTTTGTCTCTCAATTTTTCTTAAGATAGTAACTCAAATTATTTATTCGTATGTTAGTAAAACAAAATTTATTTATTCCAATAGAAAACATAGTAATTCCAATTGAATTTGGAATTAAAAGTCCATATAAGTTCATTTAGCCAATAATTCGGTATTATTTCATCATTGTGATTAGAATGTAATTGATAATCTCGCTTCTATAATTTGATAGCTATGTGATTTTATTCAAAAGAAATGTTTTCATCTTTTTCAATTAGATCATTAAAAAAATAAAATTATCTTGTTGAAGTAACAAAAACTAATTTTAATAATTATTATTATTGTTTACCCCTAGATCAATGATTCAGAACAACTACAATTGAATTTGTACATAACCTTAGTTCAAGGGTACAACAAATTAGAAAAACCAAATATTGTATTATTTATTCTAAGTAACTTACAATTGGAATATCAAAGTAACAAATAAAGATAACAAATTAATTATCAAAGAGTAAGTAAAGAGATCAAGCGAATCTTATTGAATTGTCTCGAGCAGAATTGTCATACAATCTGACTTGGAAAGATAAAACTTAAGTGCTCACATTATAATTGTGAGTCTAGTATAATACGTATGATGAAAGTCTATAAGTTAGAGGAAGGGGTATGTTTATAGCTTAAACCCTATATAACGACTTGCATGTTTCAATAACGATTATTATCTGCACGTCTGAACTGATATGTACGAGGTTGATAAAGTGTTGGAGCAAATTCTGGATCTTTGAGAATGGTTACTGAAGAAGCTTATCTCGGTCGGTTGTTGATATGCTTTTGAAGTCCCCCTTCTTGACCTGTATCATCTTTTGATACATCCAATTGTCAAACCTGTATTTTGATCCACACAAATATTCTCCCAATTTTTAGGTATTTGCTGGATTATAGTATGCCTGTCAAGTGGGTCGGGCCGGGCTAACCCGGAACCTATCCTATAAAATTAACTGGGTTGTGGGCCGGGTCGGGTTCAGTACAAATTTCAAAAACCACCCTAATCCGGCCTGCTTAATCTAACTCGGTCAAACCCATTTAAACCCGGTCAAAAATTAAAAAAAAAATCAATATACAAATATATTCCCACTTATATACATTTTAAATACGTTAAATAATAATATACACTATATATATAGTATATACTACATTAGAATTTAAAAAATATATACACATATACAATTACACATACATACGCACCATTCAATATATACGACTATACGCACTACTCTAAATAAAACATATACTACAACATATATATACTACAATATATATAAGTATATATATATTATAGAGTTATATACTAATTTATAGAACATATACGCATGTATACGTTAAATATACACGTCTATAGAAGATATATACACAAATATACGCACCATTCAATATATATGTACTACTTTAAGTAAAACATATACTACAATATATGTACATACTACAATATATATA
>JAPEIP010000011.1:27697279-27717930 GCA_026120095.1 Capsicum chinense
TTTTGAAATTGTTATGAATTATTTTGCAACTGATATATTCAAAATATTGGGTACAACTGATACATATGTATTGTATTTATAGTTCATCTAAAACTACATGTTGTATCTTATGTATCATCATCAATTATATATTTTGGATTAGGTACGTATAAGTTTTTCTGACATTTTTTGTTGATTTAGTTTTGTATTTTGTGCATATTTTGATTTTAGAGCATTTGGAAGAATTATGATTGGAGAATGTTAATTGTGATGATGCGAATTTCAATTATTAGTTGTTACTAATTTTTAGAGATTCAAGAGACATATCCCAATCAAAATCCCATTAATTGCTCTATCATTTAATTCCATATCATTATTTTCCTTTTTTATAGTTAATTAGTTTGGTAGTTATGTATCTTTCGGTTATGTATTAGGACCAAACTTATGTATCATATTCGGGATATTAAGTAATTAATATAAAATTTGGGAGAGGAAGTAGTTAGGTAGCAAAGTGTTGGTATTTATGTTGTTTACCCCTATTAAAAAGCTTTTTAAAAGCTACTTTTTTTCAGCTTATCCAAACGGGTCCTTCTCACTTCAAGGAAGAAGCGAAAAGGAAAGGATTGATTGCACGTTTTTCAATATATCAAACACGTTCTCTATTTTCTTTCTTCTTTGAGGACTCAATTTCTCGAGTACCTATTGACATACACATAGCGATCACAGAATTTGATAGGGTAAATTACATACATGGTCACTTAACTTTGTATCTATTACGCAAAAGTCATTTTTCTTTCATTCATTTCATCCATGGTCACTTAACTTTGTATCTATTATGCAAAAGTGATTTATCTTTCATTCATTTCATCCATGGTCACTTAACTTTGTATCTATTATGCAAAAGTCATTTTTCTTTCATTATATTCATCCATGGTCATTTAACTTTATTCCGGCCATCACAAAAGTCACTATGATCGAATTTTACAATAATTCCATCGGAAAAATGATGTGGCAACCTTAATTAGTTCTTAATTTTAATTTAAGTGAATATATAATATATTACTCATATCTTGACTTTTTTTATATGTGCACAACCCAATTTTTCTTATGAATTATTTAATGAAAGAATATCAATTTCTTAATAGATTAGATTACCTAATGAAGATTATTTTTATCAAAACATTTGGTTGATATTTTTATGAAACATTTCATAATATTGCATTCATCTGTCAAAAAGATGCATCGAAAAAGAGTGATAAATAAAATAATTTTTTCAAAACACATAAAATAGAAATACATGTATGATATTATTTTTTTAAAAAAAATTATTCTTTAAAGATAAATCAACATGCTAAAGATAGTTTTAAAATAAAATCTTTTTAATTGTGTCATTGAATAAATATTGTCAAAATTTGTATAAATAATATTATATTAAAGTACAGTTTTGTTAATAAAAGTTATAAAATATAAGTACTTTAATAGATAAAGAAATTATAGGATATCTAATTTTTATATTTACCAATTAAATTAACTAAACAATATGTAATTTATCAGAAATTGAATATTATAATAAATTTTTTTAAGAGAATTAATCGATTAGTCAAACAATTAAAAATACAAAGACAAACTCAATAAATAAAGTAGTTTATCATATTATTATGATATACCGAATGCAAAAACTCAAGTGACAAGAAAACGAATGTATGAAAAAAATAATTTTTCAACTACATGTCACAATTTTAGGGGGAGAAAAATAATTTTATCAACTACATACTATAATATTAGTGGAAAAATATTATTTACCAACACATGTCTCAACTTTAGAGGATTTTTCCATCATCCAATCCACAACAAATCGAATGAAACCTGGCGAAAAAGAAGTGTTTTAAGAATATATAAGTATAATTTTATTTCATAAAATATCAACCAATTTTTTTTATGAAAATAGTCTTCATTGGGTCATCTAATCTATTAAGAAATTGGTATCCTTTCATTAAATAATCCATAAGGAAAATTGGGTTGTGCACATATAAAAAAGGTCAAGCTATGAATAACATGTTATATATTCAATTAAATTAAAATTAAGAACTAATTAAGGTTGTCACATCAATTTTTTCGATGAAATTATTGTAAAATCCGGTCATAATGACTTTTGTGATGGTCGGAGTAAAATTAAATGACCATGAATGAAATGAATGAAAGAAAAGTGATTTTTGCGTAAGAGATACAAAGTTAAGTGACCATGGATGAAATGAATGAAAGAAAATGACTTTTGCGTAATAACTACAAAGTTAAGTGACAATGGAGAAATTTACCGGAATTTGATATATTGATCATGATCTTTAAATGCAATGAGGTAAAATGTCAAATATAGTTACCTATCCAAATAAATAGAAATTATTTGCATAATCAAAATCAAGTTTTATTAATTATGCTACTCCTATATAATAAGAATGCAATGTGGTGACGTGAATAAAATCATAAATTCATGAAGCTAGATGTGAGAAGTCTTCTTCAAATTTGTATACATGTGTGAGTGTGCCACGTCTCTCCTGTTCTTTTATGAATATATTCTCTCCGTTTCAAATTTTCTAATTTAATTTTTTTTTTATTAATCAAAAAGAGATAATTTTTTTTTTATGTTTTACCTTTTGCATTAATTATTTTTTAAAAAAATTAAAATGTAAATGTCATTTAATAGGGGTACTATGGTAAACTAATCATGTTATTAATTATTATTCTTAATCAATGTGTCATCTTAATTTGAAATGAAAAGAGTATATATATATATATATATATATATTAATTGCAATTTTTAATGGTTATATGTTGTTAGTTATTTATTTATTCTCTTCACACTGCCTCACCAACTAGTACGTATAAATTAAAGGGCTTTTTATTTAATTTCAGATTCATCCATTATAAATCCCTCTATTTCCTTCACTCAATCCCCTTGATCAAGAGTTTTGTCATCCTTACGTGTTAAATTTTATATACCATCAATGCATATATTTTTTATATTTTCAGATCATATAAGGATATCTATAGGTAATCATCCCTAATTAAAATGAACGATTTGAAATCCTAAAATGAAGAATGTTTAAATATGAATACTAAAACTAAAACAATAAAAAATTCAAGACCTGATGTAATGAGCATACCTTTTAATCTGACATAGTAAAATATTTATATAGAAATGATCCTTCATTAATTGGAAAATAAATCTAAAAACTTTTATGGCATATTCTTGAAATTTATGATTTTATTATCCTTTGGTGTACCATTTCTTCTAGTAAATAAAAACAGCCAAAAATGCATCAGCACCAGTTGTTTTTACATATTTCTTTATTTGCCCTTTTTTTTTTTTTCTCTTTTTCAATATGAAAGAAGTAATTATTACGTTAGTTATGATTATAGCATGATATCAAAACCCATTATGACAAATATTAAATAATTAACTAATAAGGTAATAATCCTTAATTAATTCCAGCCGAATCTGAGAAGTCTCTTTAATTTTTTATTTCATTTTCCTTCCCTGAGCAGAAAAGTCATTTTTATTTTTTTTTATTTCTTGGTACACCTCTGACCAAAAAAAGAAAAAAATTGAAATCGTCAACTCATGGCCACTATTTAAGCAGAGCAACATTAGCCCATTCTCTCCCTATACTCCTTTACAAAATATACAAAGAACAAAAAGGAATTCAAGATTTTGCAATGGCAACCAAAGTGTACATTGTGTATGTATTGCTTACTTTTCTCTGTTTCAATTTCTTTATGTGTATATCAAATATGTTTTATTTTTGTTGGTTTGTAGTCTTTTATATGTTTTTTGCTAAAATAACCTTTCCACCTTACAAAGGTAGAAGTATGATTTGCGTACGTCTCATCCTCTCCAAACTCCACTTCTCTATTTTCTGAAAAATCAGTTTTAAAGTTTTTTTATTTGACCTTCATGAATTCCTTTATAATTTTTTATTAATCATTTCTTTGTTAATTCTTTATGCCTTTATGGCTGAGGTTGTCTGTATTTTATTTATCATGGTTTTCAATATTTATTCTATTGATTTAATATGGGAAATACTTACAGATAAAGTAATTGCAACTTTTTATGGATTTAAAATTTTGGCAGTTACTATTCAATGTATGGGCATGTTGAAAAGCTGGCACAAGAGATAAAGAAAGGCGCTGCATCTGTTGAAGGAGTTGACGCTAAGTTATGGCAGGTGATGTTTTTAAGTTTTGTGCATTGATAGTATGTTGATTTCCTTTGCCATCAGGTTAAGCTGACATATAATAGTAGATCTAGTTGATGTCTGAGCAAATAGAGATATGAGATGACCATGTCAATAATGGATGTATCAAACTGATGTCAAGTGGTGGATGTTATACCTCCCAGAACCAATCTTAATTTTTATGACAAATCTATCAAAATTGATCAACCATTTACGAGTAATCCAGTGTAGGCTAATTTTGTCAAGGAGATGCCGAAATAGTATGTCCAAGGACTTGTTTTTCTTGGTGTGTGTTATACTTCATAAAAAGTAGTTTGACAAGGTTCAATTGGCCAAAATAAAATTCAAGATTTGCAAATTTATCAATATCAAGTTCATAAAAAGAGTCATTATATTCTTTTTGGTGATTATTTATGGTTATAAAAATGAAATTCTAAAAACTCCTCTGTATGTTGATATATGGAACAGGTGCCAGAAATTCTTTCAGAAGAAATTCTTGCAAAGATGAGTGCGCCTCAGAAAGGTGATGCGCCGATCATTGAACCAAATGATCTTGTTGAGGCTGATGGCTTTATATTTGGTTTTCCAACAAGATTTGGGATGATGCCTGCTCAATTTAAGGCCTTTCTCGATGCAACTGGTGGTCTCTGGGAAGCTCAGAAACTGGCAGGCAAACCAGCAGGCATTTTCTATAGCACTGGTTCTCAAGGAGGTGGCCAAGAAACTACCGCGTTAGTCCTTACCTAACGGATACATCCATTCTATGTAGCTTGAAATTTTAGGTGAAGACATTTCCTCATTGTGATGTTATGTTTTTCAGGTTGACAGCAATTACGCAGCTTGTTCACCATGGAATGATTTTTGTTCCAATTGGCTACACATTCGGTGCTGGAATGTTCGAGATGGAGAAAATCAAAGGTGGAAGTCCGTATGGTGCGGGAACTTTTGCTGGTGATGGCTCCAGACAGCCAACAGAGCTTGAATTGGAGCAAGCATTTCACCAGGGGAAATACATTGCTACCATCACTAAGAAGCTCAAAGGCTCCGCCTAAATCTATATAGTTTGCACTATTTGCATTCTATAGTATTTTTCTCTTTTCAACATGTTGGTGAATAAAATTCAGTTGGAACTGAATTAAGTGTGCAATATCCTTTTTTTATCTGCAATAATAGGAAATTTGTGGCCGAAATTATGCATCGTAGCTCCAGTTTCTATATTTACAATTCGTAGCTAAGCTTTTAGTTTGTCATTCATTGTATTTTTTGTATTTCTTGGTTAAAATTGAAAAAATATACAAATGCAAACTAAAGTAACTGACTGAAGATAATTATGCGACAAATTCTTTTTAAATTAGCTTTTAATTAAAATCATTCTCTGCAATATATAAATCTTTCGTAATGAGAGGAGGTATAATCTTTTTAAATAAGGTAATTGATCTAAAAGTACGTCCTACAATATCTCAATCTTCTATATGGGGACATAGTCTTTAAATAAAGTAATTGAGCTAAATAATATGAGTAACCTATAGTATACGAATATATAAATACAAATCCATGAAATACAACATATTAATACAAGAAGTTAGACATAAAAATTAGAATGTGGTTTAACTAGATACAGATACAAGCAAGTATAAAAGATACAAAACCAGGAAGATGAAGTGGTGTGATTGTCGACTTGATTGCATACAAATATAAGAGATACATAACGAAGGTTGATCATAAATCTTATTGTAATTAGGGTATTAATCGGTCGATTCAATTTGGTTTTGGGTATTATTGATTTGATTTATTGATTTTCAATTGTAAACACGTTAAATCGATAATCAAACCAATAAAATATTTGTCATTGGTTTTTGTGTTAGGGTTTTTGCCCTAATTTTCTTATCAAATTTAAGTGCTATTTTCTCCGTTTAAACAAGAATGACCTACTTTTCTTTTTAGTTCGTTTAAAAAAGAATAACCTCTTTCCCTTTTTGGCAATACTTCAATTTCAACTTTCCAAATGGCATGTTTAGGACCATAAGATTAAAGGACATTTTGGTACATTTGACACAACTTTAATTTAAGGCCACAAGATTCAAAAGTCTTCTTTATTTTTTTAAACTTTGTATCAAGTCAAAGTAGGTCATTCTTTTTTAAACGGAGGGAGTACTTTTCTTGAAAGGAAAATAAAAGTAATACCATAATTACTTTTACTTTCTTAAAAGGAAAATGTAAAATTCTTCCATATTTGACAAATCTCTTTCTTGGAAAAAAGATTTTGGACATCTATAAATAGAAAATCCCCCAGTCCTTTTCATACCATAACACAATATTATCCGCAATGTAGTCGTTTAACAGTTTTGTTTAGAGGAAGATTTCTCCCAATTGATTTTATATTTTTCAATATTAGTTTTTCATATGTAGGTCGTTTGACCAAACCATACTAATAATATGTTTTTATTATAGTTTTTTTGTCATCTGAATTATCGTTTTCTATGGTTTGCAAACTTTAAACTTCTGTATGATGCCCTCTCGATTTCGAACTCAACAAGTGGTGTCAGAGCATATGATTCAATGATCCGATGGTTCAGATTGAGGATATATTGAGATCAAAGTTGCAACCAATTTGATGATAATGAAGATCTTTGTCTAGCTAAATATGGAGAAAAGATTCAAATAATTTTTCAACAATTCTACTACTAATCCATCTTTAAAACCAAATCAATTTTCAACCCACGTTTATGTGATTCAATTTTCAACCCCTACGTACTTTTAACGCGTGAGCTCCTTTCAACTCCTGCGTATACTTTTAATACATGAGCTCCACATTTAACTTGTGTTCACTTTCAATACACAAGGCTCCACTTTCAATCCTGTTCACTTATAATATAGGGCTCAAATAATATCAATTCATGCTTTTATTTTTAACGCATAGGGCTCCAATTTTTAACACATATCAACTTTTAATCATAGTAAGCAGCAGTGGTATATGAAGATCATGTGGAAGGAAGATCAAGATTATTCTGTCGAAAAATCAAGCCATAAAAGGGAGATTTGTTAGAGTTTTTGTCATAATTTTCTTACCAAATTTAAGTTTTACTTTTTTGAAAGGAAAATAAAAGTAATATCATAGTTACTTTTATTTTTCCTAAAAGGAAAATATAAAACTCTTCTATATTTGGCAAACCTCATTCTTGGAGGAAAGGTTTTGAACATCTATAAATAGAAGACCCCCTTCTCATACCATAACATAATGGTATCCACAATGTAGTTGTTTAAGAATTTTGTTTATGGGGAGATTTCTCCCAATTGAATTTATATTTTTCAATATTAGTTTTTCATATGTAGGTCGTTTGACCAAACCATATTAATAATATATTTTTTTATTATAGTTTTCTTTGTCATCTGAATTATCGTTTTCTATGATTCGCAAACTTTAAGCTTACGCACGACGCACTCTCGATTTCGAACCCAACATTTTGATTTATCGTTTTTTTGTTCTTAACGGTTTGATTTTCGATTTAACCTATAAGAAGATGTTCCTCTAATTTTTCTTATTTTCTTTTCTTGTTTTCATATATTCGCATATACATTACCTTCATGCATAAAAGTCTACAGAAATTATAAGTAGAAGCAAAGGCAAATATGTTATTACTTAAACAAACTAATTTTCTTTTTAATTAAGTAGCGAACTTGAATGCAATGCCTATACTAATAATCTCTTAAAAGAAAAACATTGTTGATTTATAGTTTATACTGATTGGTAGAATCCCACCAAATCAATGACTTTAAAAAAAAAACTAAGAAAATAACAATAAAATGTGAAAAATAATAAAATATGTATTTAATATCTAAATCCACTATTATAAAACTAAGAATAAAAATATAATTTTTATATATTTTCATTGGGTCATGATTCAACCATTAACGAACCAACAACCTAATAAAGAATTTTATAAAATTATTTAAAAATCGTTAATCAAATAACTCAATATCAATAAACCAATAATATTTTTTTTCGATTCAATTCATCGGTAAAATGGATTTTTTGCACACCCCTAATTGTAATGATACAAATTCAAAAGATATAGATTTATAAAAATTCTACAATATTAATTATAATATATAGACTTGATTATATAAATATATAAAGATAGAATATACAGATACAAATGTATAAGAAGAAATAGATATACTTGAATACATTGATCTTAAAGTACCACAATGAGATGATACACTTGAATATGTTGATACAAATGAATAAGAATGAACAAATTCAAAAATATTCTCTCGTTACTAAACGTATACAAAATACATCTAGATACATTTGAATACATCAATACAAAGTATAATAATGAATGATCAGATACCCAAAAATTTTCCTAAAATTTAGAATATTAAAACACATATTGAAATGCACACCTACTCATTGTATTAGACATCAGACCACCATAAGCTATTCATGTTATCCACCCTTCATTCATGGTTAGTTGTTTCTTTGAGGCTGGCGATTGTGGTAGCGTAAGAGTAGCTGGAGGCGGAGAAGATAATTTAAAAGGGAGAAAAAGTAGTGAATGAGGTTTTTGGAGAGAAGAGTATGTGTAGACGGGTTCAATTTGAGAGGAGCTAGAAAGAGAGAAAGAAGAGAGTGAATGTATACCATAAAATTAGCAAAACATGCACCCACATGAATATGCCTATTAAATTGAAACTATAGCTGTGAATTGTAATTATTCTAAACTATAGTTGTTTCTAGTAAAAACATAGCTTACTTTTGCTATGTCATGTAATTTTTTTCAAATTTATAAGTATAATATAGCCCGTGTTTGTTATTGGTAGATTTTACATGTTTATGCATCATGATATTTTCAGTTTGCATCCTAATTACTAGACGTTAAACAAGATATGCTTGTTGAGAAACAACAAGCATCATATTAGCTGAACCAACATAAAAAGTTCTGAACAAAATCCTATGACAGATACTACAGACGTTGAGTGAATAAAATTTTAAAACAAAGTATTAATGAAAAAATTATTAGTGTTGTGGATTCACCAAACATCTCACCACTCGATCCATCAATCTTGCGATAGACTCATCTAGTGTCGCAAACTATGTACGCTCTTGCCCCCAAGGCAAATAAATATCATGTAAGTCTAACGTAAGATGAGTATTATACTAGCCAACAAGGCTTGCCAATCATATCTTAAGTGATATCAACAATGCCTGAATCTCCAGTATAAAGAATATCTAGAGTAATGCATGAAGATATGATCAAATAGGCATGACTATCATCAACAAAGTACAAGTCTGTCCGAAAGTATTTTAAATTACCAATACTTATAATTAAGTTTATCTAGCCTAAGACATTGCATGTAATTAGTTTTACAAATTGTTTCCACTATGCATCAGATAATCATAAAATTAGGTAAAGAGTTATTTGATATGCATCAGATAATCATAAAGTTAGGTAACGAGTTATTTGATATCCGTACAAGTTACTGGTGATAATCGCATAGATGCGCTTCACCTCACGTATGCAGTATTCACCCAACCTTTTATTAGCATCATTAGAGAAAGACATCCTCCAATTAGAGTCTAGTAAGTCTTTGTAACACTCCATATTTTCGTGCTAGAATTCTAACCGTCGTTCCTATGTGTGTTGTTAAAATGGACCTTGGGCCTAACTCAACCTCAAAAGCTAGCTCATGAGGGGAGGATTATCCAAGTCCATATAAGCAAACTACCACTCCATTCCCCAACCAATGTGGTACTTTTTACCCACTCTAACACCCCACCTCATGCCCAGGCCCAACAGGCTCTGGCGCCTGGACCGGGATCCCAAAATGGGGATGGACCTGGCTTTGATACCACTTGTTGGGACCGCGTGTAACTTCACCCAAACTTCGCACTAGTATGATATTGTCCGCTTTGGGCCAAGCCCTCACGGATTTGTTTTTGGGCACCCCCAAAAGGCCTCATACTAATGGAGTTAGGTGAGACTTTAAATATTGGACATTCTTCCTCTATTTCTCCGATATGGAATTGTTTTGCTTCCCAACATGTGTAAGCTCTAATCCAAATGATTTCCATATGAAAATAAGTTTCATTATTATTATCCTAGTGTGTGAAGTGCTTTCGAGGTGAAAGATATTCATAGGAATCACTTACAACAAAGTTGAGCTAAGAGCCCTTGATTCGTCCAAAGTTTGGTAGTAGATTTTACAAAGGCCAACTTTGAACGTGTATAATTTTTTATATACGTAGAATTTTCCAGCTCAAGACCTACCAAATTGTAGATAATTGAGTTAGCTTTCCAACGATACCATTTCACCTTAATCTGATATATTAGTGAAAAGTTATGGCATTTTTCGTGTGAGGCAGTAAACTGACGTGATTGCGATGCAACATGTTGCTGTCTCCGACGCAATAAAGAGCTATTTCGCCCGTTGTTTCAATTCCTAAAGAGGTTAGGGTCACTTTGGTCACTTTCCCTCACCCAAAACCGTTCATAACACATAAATTCAGCCCCCAAAAGCATTAGATACATGATTATTCATCCTTTTCTCTCCAAGAAAACCCTAGCCCCTCTCAAGAACACCAAGAACTTCATTAAATTTTCTTCAAGAAAAGCAAGAACCCAAAATTCCTAATTCAAGAACTTCAAGAAGAAGCCTTCAAGAACATCATTAGGAATACAAAGTCAAGTTTCTTCATCGAATTAATCTAATAAGGTATGTGAGGTTATGAACAAGAATACTCCTTTCATTCTTGTGCCCCAAACTATTTTTTAAATATGAATTTACATAAATTGCAATTAGGGTTCATACCCAAAGTATCTTGTTTTGAGTCTTGGATTTATAAAGGGATGGAAGTATGAAAGTCCATATTTATCTTGATTTAAAGAATTCTCTTTTATGAGTTGAACACCATGTGTATAAGTTGAGATATTGATTACAGATTTCCAACTGAGTTTAAGCATGATATTGTGATTTTGATTTTATTATCTTGATATTGTTGAAGTATTTCAAGAAGTATATTGAGCATGATGTTTTTCTATGAATTTGCATGAGTTTAAAACATGGGTTTTAAGCCCTAAGATTGAGCATTGATATTTCAAGAAGATCATGAGTTTAGGCCTCTTTGAGGATTGTTTACTAAGATTTAAGAAAGAATAGATCTTTTAATCCTAAGCTAAGATAAGGAATCCACATTGTCCATATTGTTTGAGATGTAGAGAAAAAGAAGCATAATTGGTTTTCATTACAAACCCTTGTGCTATTTTAAGGTGGATTTCCTAAAGTTCTGAGCAAATGAATGGGAGTAGTATTTAGCACCGAGTTGGGTATGTTTTTAAGGTCTCATGCCACAGAACTACGTGCCACCATAGGATTAAGATTAAGTGCCCATAGTGAGCTAAGTCAGTGATCACTTAAGAGAAGATTATACTCTTTGGCAAGAGTATAATACCTCTCCCCAACGTGAGGTTTTCCCCTTAGGGGAATAAGACGTTGGACTCCATGACGACCCATATGGTTTATGTCGGTTAGAAGAACCGCTCAAAGTCCCTAAGTCCTAAAACAGAATAACAGAACAACTTTTAGAAACTAAGTGTAAAGGCTCACAAATTTACTCAAATATTGTCTTACTTAAGACATCAGTTACAAAATTTCAGTTTTTAGTTTTCATATGATAAAGGTGAGTCCTTTCTACAATTAGCTTTCATAATTTAAAAACAGATTACAAGTAAAACTTTTAGAACTAAGTGTTATGACTCACGAGATTTATACAGTATGCTTTATTATTCATGATTTATAATTTTTAGCTTTCAGTTATTCAAGACAATGTGAGTCATTTACACTTAGCATGCATTCTTTTACGAGTTTATACAATATTTTGATATTGTTTTACTTATGAATTCACCCCCACATACTCAGTACATTCCAAAAGTACTAATCCACATATACGTCTATGTGCTACATTGTTTAATAATGTAGGTACAAGTTGTAGCGTGCACATCATAATTAGACAGTTGTAGCTCCCAGTCAGTAGGTGATGAGCCCTTATGATTCAAGGGTTCGAGTCATTCATAGTTTAAGTAGCATTTTTTTCTCTTTATTCAGTCGTATTGATTCGGAATAGCTGGGGGTCATATCTCGGCTACCTATAGCCAATACTAGTAGAGACTTCATAGACGGCCAGTAGAGTCAATGTATTGAATTTTGATTTTGTTTTGTTTAAGAAAAGTTGTAATCATTTTCAATAGTTTATTTTCTTGAAAATGTTCAGATAAGTATTTATCTTCTGCTTATTTCATTTGGATTTATGTATTATATTCAGTTGCTCATGAGTTAATCTTGTACATGGGTTAGCTTGGGATCACTTGTGGCCCTAAGCACCGTGTGACGCCTAGGGGATAGTCTCGGATAATTACAAACTTGGTATCAGAGCGCAAAGTTCAAGTGTCCTAGGGTATTTGTGAAGTCGTGTCTAGTTATAACGCCCCGAGTCTGCTACCCCAGACGTTATATGATGCTAATAATCTCGAAGGACCACTAGTAAACCCATGACTTATAGTTGTACCTGAGCACTGGATAATAGTAATATTGTAATAACAACATAACTGAAATAAATGTAGAAATTTGGCGAAAAACTTGCCATAAGGTTCAAATACTACACAATACTGAATAAAACAACGTCTGAACAAGGTATGATAATACCAAGACTGAAATAACTATCTGAACATGTTATAGTCCGAAAGCCTCTAAATTGTCTAAATAAGGAGTTGATGGGACATGTCCCCAACTAGCTCCATCTACTGAAAATGACTAAGTACTGAAATACTGAAAGAATAAAATAATCATGTCCTCGAACTATGAGGACTCACCACAGACTCTGACTGCTGAAATTTGAACTGCTAAGTGCGATCGAGAACCTGAGCATTCAAACTTATGGTATAAAACACTATAGCATAAGAGAAAAGTATGCATCAATACGTGCGAATGTACTGGTATGCAAAGTGAGGTAAGCTGAATGCAAGGGTTCATATGCATGAACTATAATTGACTGAATAACATGAACATGATTGTGTGAGAATACATGCATGAATACGTAAACTGTAACTGAGGTCGTGATAATGCTGAATATTAAATCTGAATACTGATTAACAGATGTTTAAGTCTACGGATATTGTATAACTGGTAACTGAATGACTATGTCTGACAGTTCTGAATCTATAGAACTATACTGAGTTTACTGATAACATAGATTACTGATAACTGATATACTGTTAATTAAATGACTGTTTCTGACAATTTTGATTCTGATGGAACTAGCTGACTTCCGTATTGAGATGAGTGACTGTATCTGACAATCTTGAAATCTGTAGAACCATCTGAGTTCTTTACTGAAGACTGAGACTGAGACTGTGGGAGGTAATAATCTAACCGATATGCCCCATAACTAAACTGGTGGGGTCCAACCCGTGACCCAGTTGGAAGGGTTTCAATACCATTCCACGGGTAAAGACAAGCTATGAGTTAACCCTCTGCTGACAGGGAGCTCTTTCGTCAATCCCTCGCTGGTAGAAGAACTTGAATGAGATATATTAACCCTAGACTCATAGGGATATATCTCAACATACGCTAGCTATGTAGTTCTGGAACGCAAAGATTGCTTCTAAGGTTCACACCCTCTACTGACTGACAGGTGAGCCCTTATCCCTAGGTTCACTCGGTGTTGAATCCTACTCCCAAATGAATAGACACTGAATTGATTTCTTAGTTCATAATAGGCTTGACTGAGCTGTTACTGATTGTACTGTTTAACTGAACTGAGTTTATTGAGTTTCGTTGACTGACGGAGGACTACTGAGTTCTATTAACTGATTGAATTTACTGAGGACTTAATTGAATACTGAATGGGACTAAACTGATACTGGATCTATTGAGTTTTCCTGAGTCATGTAACTGACTAAGTTCTATTGAGTTCTTAAACTTGACTGGGAGTACTACTGATCATGGCTTGACTGAGGTTATCTTGAAAAATGACATTAGCTCTAGGCACACAGCTAAATTGTTGGGTATTAAATACCCCCAGGACTTGATAGCATGAATATAACTAGGACATGACACTTCTTGAACACATGACCATAGTCAACAATTCTTAATACAACTATTGAGGTATTTCATGAAGTATTTGCAAGTCATAAGCTTACACATGAATAGGAATGAATGCATGCTAACATAACATAATTTCACAAATCCATACTAATGAGCATTCCACCAAATCATTACAAGACATAGCTTAAGCATGGGAGTCATTTTGAACATGTGGGTACATCATGAGTTCATCATTTAGATCATAAATGGGTCATAATGCATAATTCTTATTCACTTTGGCATTTTAACAAATGCATGAAAGCCATAACCTTTTCTAGCGCATAGATCAACAACTAATACATCATGGCTATATCAAGCACTTCAAATTTAGGGATTTCAATCCACATACTAACATAAAGTCATGAAAATTTAATAAAGAATCAATCTTGGAAGCCATATCACAACATTAACATGTGTACAATCAAGCCCACAACATGGAATTTAAAATTCATATTTTGAAAGGGTTTCTTAATCCAATATGTGAGTGAAAAGTTATGGTATTTTTCGTATGAGACAGTAAGCTGACGCGATTGAGACATGAGGCATTATTATCCCTGATGCGTTAGCCGATGCAATAAGATTAATTGCCCATAGTGAGCTAAGTCAGTGATCACTTAAGAGAAGGTTATACTTCTTGGCAAAAGCATAACACCTCTCCCCAACATAAGGTTTTACCCTTAGGGGAACAAGACGTTGGACTCCATGAAGACTCACATGATTTACTCCGGTTAGAAGAACCTCCTAAAGTCCCTAAGTCCTAAAACAGAATAACAGAATAACTTTTAGATACTAAGTCTAAAGGCTCACAAATTTACTCAGATATTGTCTTACTTAAGATATCAGCTAAAGAATTTTAGCTTTTAGTTTTCATATGATAAAGGTGAGTCCTTTCTACACTTAGCTTGCATAATTTGAAAACAGATTACAAGTACAGGTTTTAGAACTAAGTGTTATGGCTCACGAGATTTATACAATATGCTTTATTATTCATGATTTATGATTTTCAACTTTCAGCTATTCAAGCCAATGTAAGTCATGTACACTTAGCATGCATTCTTTTACGAGTTTATATGAACATTTAGATATTGTTTTACTTATGCATTCACCCCCACATGTTCAGTACATTCCAAAAGTACTAATCCACATATACGTCTATGTGCTACATTATTTAATAATGTAGGTACAAGTTGTAGCATGCATATCATAATCTGACAGTTGCAACTCCCAATTAGCAGGTGATGAGCCCTTTTTATTCAAGGGTTCGAGTCAGTCATAGTTCAAGTAGCATTTTTTTCTCTTTATTCATTCGTATTGATTTGGGATAGCTGGGGGTCATGTCCCGGCTATCTATAGTTAATACTAGTAGAGGTTTCATAGACAGTCAGTAGTGTTAATGTATTGGATTTCAATTTAGTTTTGTATAAGCAGAGTTGTAATCGTTTTTAATATTTTATTTTCTTGAAGATGTTCAGCTAAGTATTTATCTTCCGCTTATTTCACTCGGATTTATGTATTATATTTAGTTGCTCATGAATTTAGTCAGTACAAGGGTTAGCTTGGGATCACTTGTGGCCCTTAGCGCCGTGTGACGCATAGGGAATAGTCTTGGATCGTTACAGTCTTGATTAACCTCAAAGTCAAGCAAACGAACTCACAATGTTGCCTTTTCTTTTGAGTGGCTCTAAATGCTGTCAGTCTTATCAAATACGTAGTTACAATGTTACATGAATATACACGTTCATAGACACTTATTTCTAGATGTCACACCTTACAAATTCTAAGCTAAGATTCAATTTGTTCTTTGACTGCATATAGATCCAAATCTGACTATTTGTAATTCTACATAGCAGTAAGATCAATTCTTTAATATGAAAAAGAGATTTATACATGAAATGAAATCTTATACATAGGTGTTAAGATCAATTATTTAATATGGATAGAGATTTAGATATGAAACAGTCATAAAGAACTTTCAGCACAAAGTTGAGTAGAAATCTTTTTTACCAATTAAATTTTTATATAAGATTTTACTAGGATTAATTTTAAGAAATTACTCCTCCTAAAATATAAAGAGTTTCGTGGCTCACTACTCCCTAAATTAAGAATTTTTGAGTCCTTTTTTCAATGTCACTGACCGTTTAATAATTTAAATTCGAAGCAAAATGTTATAGGCATTCCAGCGAGCATACGCTTCAGTGGTGTGTACAGCAGCTAGCTAGCACGCTCACCAGCGTGACACGTTCGACCATGCCCAAACATTAAATGTTTTTTTTATTTCACTTTAATGTGGACCTTTTTGTCCTATTACCTACAAATGACCCCTAGACCCGATTATTAGCACTCAAATGCGTCCTAACCCCAAAAAAATAATACTAAATCTCTCATTCCCCTTCTTAAAAAATGCAAGAACGTAAGAAAGGGGTTTTTTCAATTCCAACCTTTTAAACTCTCGAGTTCAAAGTTTTCTTTGAAATTCTTCAAATTTCAGTTATGTATGACTTCAATGAGGATTCCCTTTCATCCTCATATTCAAAACTTCGTGAATTTAAGTCTATGGTTAGGGTTTATAAACTTTCAGTTTTCTCTTTAATTACATAAATTTTAAGATTTTATTGAAGTTCCATTTTGTGATTGTAGTTTCTACGGATATTGTATTTACTTATAGGCTTGACAAGGTGCTTCTTTGTTGTACTTTATTTCTTAGCATAATTTTTAAATATTGTTCTTTATGCTTATATTTTAAAGTATGAAGTTTAAGGCCTTTATATTATTATGGAAGCTATTTTGAGAATTTATATGTTATGTATATTTTAGTAAATTTTTTCATGATTTCAGAAAGATATATTTTAGAAAAACATTTCAGCATATAATTTTAGAAAGAAAGATTTAATCTTTATCTCACATAATTGAGTATAGTCTCCCAACAAGATATATTTATAAAGAGATTTTGAGCAAAATTCATGATAAGATTCTAGATAAGTTTAATAGATATGTTTTGAGTTATATGAATAGTATGTTTTGAAAAAATTATTAGCGTCGATCGAACATGCGTTCTAGATAAAGTTTTCTCCAGAATTGTGATTATTGTAGGTTATGTTTCATTCCCTAAGTCAGACGACCCATTCGTCCAGGAGGCTTATACTGGATTTATAGATAGATACATAGGCTCTATATTTTTGCAAGGTATAGGTCAGTCTTCCCCAATTGAAATTGTAAGTTGCTGCATCATGAGCTCACTTGGTGTATGTCAGTTATAAGAAACTCCCACTTAAAGAACCTTATATTTTTCTATTTTAATTAAGTTGGATATTTACAAAAATTAGATATACAGATATATTTTCTGATATGTAGCTTCAAATATGGTTTAGCTGTAGTTATACATATTTATGACTTCATAACATCATCTTTGAATGAGCTTTTACTCAGATTTCAGCTATTATGATTTTTTCATATTTTTACCACCTAAAATTTTACTCTATTTTGATAACTTCTTTGATACGATTATTTCATGATTTTGGATAGTATAATTCCCGTTACACATGGTTCATAAATTCTTATTTATATGGGTTTTAACTGCATTTACTCTCAACTTGATGTTTACATCAATGAAAGTTTTATTTTTGTCTATTTCTCAAATTATGATATAGATATAAATTTCAGCAATATAGTTTGTTTGTTTTCTATTTTCTAGAAAGACTATTTTCATGTAACACCTATTTCTAAGACAAGGTAGTTCACAGTTTGGTCTTTCCTTCAAGCTATGCTAAAATTATACTTTTAGTTATTTAATTTGTTTCTTACATACTCAATACCTTCCCTATACTGATTGCATACCTCTTCTGCTTACATTTTTCATCTTATATAGATATGGTGGGCGATCGTTCTCAGGTACGTGGCTGGTTATTAACAGTTTAGATTACAGCAGTGGTGAGTCATACTTATTTGAAGACGTAGCTTAATTTCTCTATTTCTTCTTATTTTAGACTTTATTTTTGGGAAGTAGGGGCCTTGTCCCCACATATTGTTTATTCAGACTTAGAAACTTGATAAACATTAGAGTCCGATTTGTGTTAGCCCCTCGGACATATTATTTTGTTCATCAAAACTATAAGTTGTGTTTCTTTTTAGAACTTATAAGTATTCTTTTTAATGTGAACTGAAGTACAAAAGAAATAATAAATTATGAAAATAAGGAAGTAATCGATAGAAGTAAAATATAATTACAAGAAGATAAGAAAAAGGCAATTGATGGATGTTACAAATCCAAGGACCTCACATTCGATCACCAACAAGCATCTATCTCTTACATTAACCGAGAGAGAATGACAATACTCTCGCAACCAAACATTTCTGAACTTGAATTCCACAAAGCTCACCAACTCTCTTTGGAGTATTTTTCATTAATAATCAATAAAAACTAAGGAGTGGAAACCTAGACTTAACTATTTATAGTCTTGATTATCTATTACATAAATGGCCCAAAAATGAACCTTAAGGGAATTATGAAAGTAGACTAAGTTAGAGTGGTTTCATGTTGAAGTCTTGTCACCCAAGTGGTCGCTGGTGTGACGGCTGTTGACCCAATTTTGACTTGCCTGTTTTCCTCTAATTATTTTGTCGATGCTTCTTGGCCTCAAATAATTTTTCAAAAATAAATTTATTTTTATTTATTTCTATTTCTAGGAATTTTAAAAATAATAAAAAAAGATTTATTTTTCTATCATATTATAAAATATTTTAATTAAATTAAATATTTTAATATCATAATCACAAAAATATCTTTTGATAATCTCATTCATATTTTTTTAATTTCATATTTTAGGCGATATTATGACCATATATATGTATTCTTATTATACAAAAAATATATTTTATAATGTGTACATATATTTTATTATATTCTTGTTTCTACACACACATATATACTAGTTTAGGCGTACGTGCCTTGCGCATGTACCTCATTTTAATGAGTTCAAGTATTACACTAAATAGGATATTTGTTTAAATAATAAAGATGAATATAATAATTAAATTTAATATGTTTCGAGTATGTAAAGATGGATAATTTATTTATTAAACCTAATTTTTACAAAAATAGTCGATTGACATTCATCTGTCATTTGTAAATTGCAACAAAACAATGATAGAGACATCAAAATAATACAATTAAATCTAATCTTTACGCAGAAATTTTTTCTCAAAGTCATCTGACACTCATCTACCACCTGTAAACAATAACAAAATAATACGATGACAGAAATATCAAAATAATAAAACTAAACCTAACCTTTACATAAAAAAAAATCCTCAAAGTTGATCAATATTTATCCATCACCTATAAACTCCAACAAAATATTATGATAAAAGTGATATCAAAATAATATAATTAAACTTAAATTTTACGCATAAAAATTTCTCAAAGTCGATCGAGATTCATCTACGAACTGTAAACTACCACAAAATAACAACTTAACAGATAAATTACGATAAGACAATTAAACCTAACCTTTACCTAAGAAAAATTTTCAAAGACGACCCACATTCATTTAGCATCTGTAAATTAAAATAAAATAATAAAATAATAAAGATATCAAAACAATACAATTAAACCTAACCATTACAAAAAAAATTCTTCGAAGTCAACCAACATTCATCTACGACTTGTAAACTATAAAAAAAAATATAATAGCGATCACAAAGCTTCGATTTTGATCCAATTATTTCTTGTCTGAGCGAAAATTTTGACCTTAAAAAATGATTTTGAATGAAAACAAAGAAGATATATCTATACACACATGTTGAATTCTATTATGCTGACAAAAACAGTGAAGAAATTGAGGGTTAGAAAATCAAGCATTCACCAATCTAGACATGCAATCGAATCAAGTTAGATGAGCATCAATCATATTCTTCCAATAGGCAAACCGATTTGTTCTCTAGTTTAACGTACATCTCAATATTATAGAAGTATTTCCTTAATATAGTCTTATTTTAGGAGTATTTTTTTAATTGAATAGTAGAAAGAAAAATATCAATTAATTATCCTATTATATATTTTAGGAGTCCCATATATTTTATGAAGTTTAGTAGAAAAGAAAATATTAATTAATTGTCCTACCATATATTTTAAGAGTCCCATATATTTTAGGAAGTCTAGTTAATATAATAAAAGATAATTAAATAATAAATTTAAAAAATAGTGATAAGACAGTTTTATCTTAAGAAAAGTTTTTTAATGGAGGACAAAAAATTCAAATCACCTTTCTAAGAATTTTTTCTTTTATTATATTATATTAT
>JAPEIP010000011.1:27718030-27728470 GCA_026120095.1 Capsicum chinense
TAAATTGCAAGAGATATTGAATTGGACACTTATACAAATTATGTCTATAATTTATATATGTACGTACTAAAATAATTTTAGGGTAGTAGGAAGCATAGATAAAGTTAATTTTTATAAAAAGGAGTATTCGCGCCAACATTAATCAAATTTCAATTTTATTTTACCTAAACACAATATTATTTATAAATTTCAGCCAAAAAGCTCAAAAATTGACCCAAAACCCGATTCAATTTCCCCATCAACTTCGTCGATCCATCCCATATCATGTTAACCAATCACTCGCTGCCACATCATCAAAGAAATACAAAAATCGAATAAATACATACTATAATTTATGTATTTACTATCTTTGGATTAATTTTGAACCGTGCGATCAAAAGATCGAACTGTCCAAATCATAGTCCATAATACAAGTACAAAGACGCGTGTTTCATATTCCCAAGATAGTCTTTTTCTCCTTCCCTAAAAAAAACATTGCCCCATCTCTTTTAATTTTCTAAAAATACACCTGCAATCAACGGTTCTTCTTCTTCTTCACCTCTCTCATCAACCGTCAGCACCAAACAGAAACCCTAAGCTCTAGCCGCGTCAGCCCTAGCCACGTCAGCCCTAGCCACTGCCATCTAATTCGTCTGCAATAGTTAAACCATGAGGGAAAAGCGGATTCTATGGGGAGATTTGAAATTCAAAATTTCCCCCTTTTTTCTTCTCGTTTTTTATCTTTTAGGTTTTAATTCGATCTTTGAAGTCCGGATTTGCACCTATGAAGGGGGGTTTTTCGAATGTTCGAAGGCGGACGAATGAAAATTTCACAAGGAAAGTGACGAAAATTGCTAGTTTTTCCCCTTATTTTCGGTCTAAGTTTGAGCCACGGAGTTCGGGTTTTGATTGCCAAAAAATATCTTGATGTTATTACTTCAGTTTGCTGCACCAAACAAGGTACAGATTCACCCCTTTCGTTTCCTTTCTCCTTTATTTTTTTAGTTTTTTATGAATACGTGACTGTCTAAACTTGGTTCAAGGTTATGTTGTTGTGTTTCTGCGGATGAATGTTTTGGTTCGTATGTTGATATGTGTGAGAATATGTGCGTTTGTACGTCTGTTTGTTTTGGGGCTGCTGGTGGTTTCTTGTTGCAAATTGAGTGCGTGAATGGTTAATTGGGATTATGGGAAGCTATCGATCGCGTTCTAATCTCTATTCTCAGTTTCTATGCAAGCCTCCAACCTCCCTTCGTCTTTAGATCAGTTTTTTTGGGGTGAAATTTGAATCTGTAGTGAGTAATCTTTTCATGTTATCATTACATATTTGGAAATTCCTACAAGAAGAATTTCTGACTACTCTCGAATTGGATTTGCTCGGACTTGTTTTATTATTACTTATCTTCCTATTGCAATAATGATATTGGGAGCTTTGTAGCGACTCGTTGAAGCATGGGCTGGTTCACGTTATTTTTGTGTGTGTGACTCTTTGTGATAGACCTCCATCACTAGGACCCTTATTGTTGTAGTTGACAAACTTACTGTTGGTTTGGGATTATGCCTAAAACAAATGAAAGAAAATGCCTCAATTTGATTATAAAGGGAATAAGTTGCCGTTGAAGTGAGTTTGATGGCCCAATCTCTATATCCCCTTATTCCCTATACAATGAAGTTTGTATTTCTTTGTATCCCATAGATAAGTTTGATTGAATATTAAAATTCGTAGAGTTGTAGATTGGAATATGTAACCTTATATTATTACTTGATCTGAAAGCTGAAATATGTCTTTTGCATTTGTTCTCGCGCAAGAACGATATGCTTAGTTGTGGTTTGGTCTTCGAATTATGTTTAGACTATGTGTTTTATTTTGAGAAACTCTTATTTATATTTTCGTTTCAGGCTTGAGACCTGGGTTTTTTTCCTTTACAATTCTCTTGGTTATAAAATGTTAATGAAGCTGCCATGTATTTTGTATGTACTAAAGTTAGGATAATTGATTTTCCGAAATATCAAGAAGAACGTTTTGTGCCTGTGGCTCCAAGCTGCAACTCCAAGTAGCCATTTTGGATGTGTTTGATTTTAGATAGGAGTTTTTTAGTAAATTCATTGCCTAGTATCCCTTCTTTTGAAAAAAATTGTCTAGTTTGGATTACAAGTCAAATGTTTATCACCCTTTGATGTTCTGATTTTTTATTGGTGCTTAGTCAGACCTTTATTTTCTCTTTAGTTCGAATGGATAAATTGCTTAGAACATCAATTTCATATTTTACATGCATGTCTTTAGTCATTACTAATCCTTATTATTTTTATCTTTTACATGTAAACTCGCGGGAGTTGGTGTTTCACGACGGAACTAACTTTGACCCAACTTGGGTCAACCACTATTAGGATTGCTGAACTTCAGAGATAAAATTTAAAAACCCAAACTCCTAAATAGAATCTAGTATTTCTTAGCCTCTTTTGATTTTATTATATACTTGTTATGTTGGTGTTTTAGAACGATGATTAATTTTTCTTCTTGCTATTAAACTTGTTCAAGGTAACTTTCTTTGTTTATTTTTTGTTGATTTCTCGAAGTAATATAACGTCCCGATCTTACAAATTAACGCATGATTAATTAACTCGTAAAAATAATATAGATTTTGTCATTCAGTTAACCCAGGCAGAGCCGGTCTTTTGTCTGAACCCCTCTTCGATGGAAAAATATACTTCCTCTGTTTCATAATAAGTGAATTGTTGGAGTATTTTTTATGTTTCAAAATAAGTGAATGGTTCACAATTCAAGGTAGATGTTGGAATTTTTTTTCATATTTACCCTTCATTAAATGTGTATTAAGAGTGATGTATCAAGTGACTTTGCTTTTTGAAGAGGGTAAAAATAGAAAAATATGATAAATTTATGTCTTTACGTTTTTTTCTTAATATGTGTGTCAAAATTCAATAATTAACTTATTGTGAAACGGAAGTAGTACTATTTATACATGATTAAAATTATTTTTTATGTGGTTATAGCAGGCGTTGAACCCTTTCGACTAAGTTTTCTTTGAATATGGAACCCTTTTAGTTGAAATCCACTAATTCTAAGTTTTCTTTGAATATGGAATCCCCTTCGTTGAAATCCTGATTCTGCCTCTGTAGTTAACCCTTCTTAAATCTAACTTTGCCTCAAAAAATATTCTTAGTAAAATTAACACGATAATCTCCGCATTCGTGTAAATCGAGAAATGAAATTTAATATTAATTAGGTAAAGAGTAACTCACCAATAAAAAATGCAATTCTCGTATTTTTTATTTATTTCTAACTTTATTTCATTTTAAAATTTTAAGAGTTTTCAAAGCACAAGATATATATATATATGTCCTTACGCTATCATATACAAGGTATATTTTGTTACTATTATTTTATTATCATTTTACTACTATAATTATCAAATTATTATTTATACATTTGATCGACTCTACGACCTATATATATTTCACTAACGCATTTTATGTCCCACTTAGTTTCAATCTAATGAAGTTATACGAATTAAATTAATCTTTACAGTTTTGTACACTTGAAAATTCACACATTCATGTTTAACATATATAAATACTCACTTTGAAATTACATTTTCTCTAATTTATAAAATGATTTTATCTGCCACTTAACATCATGCACTTTTAAACATATTCCTTATAAAACCATACAACTTAACACTTTTCAATATATGTAATATTACTACTCTTCCTTTTCTCTGTTTTGAAAACATACATATTTTGCAATAATTTTACTACTCTCGTATACGATAGCATTACATCTTACATACCTTGGGTTTCTTATCATTTTTAATAAAAAGTAAATAAATACTTTTTTCCGAATATTTTTTATTAAACTAAGTTTAAGAATTATCTTCGGATAAGTTCGGAGGGGTGCCTAATACCTTCCCCTCGAGTAACCAAAACCCTTACTTAGAATCTCACTGGTTTTACAGACTAAAAGCAACGTTTTCATAATATCAAAATGATTTTCCTAATTTTCCTTAAAAGTTAGGTAGCAACTCAAAAATATATATATATTTTTTTTCAAAAAACTAGAAATAGTTACGTTGCGGACTGTTTCGACCGATTCAAAATGCGCTGCGACAATGGCTCATCACCTCTATCGTCAGGCTTAAAAGAATTCCTTTTTGTCACTCAGGTCGTAAACAATGTGATGTCTCGTTACTTTCATCGTCAGGCTAGGCAAAATGCTATTTACTTCTTCCTCAATCTCTAGTCAAATCATCATGACGTGAAACCCCATGGATGTGATCAAAATATGCTCAAGTATGTGCATCTTCACGAATAACCCTTGAAGGGCTTGCAAATCTCGAGCTTGACTTCTTGTGAGTGATTTATAAGTGACTTGGATTGCATTATTCTCTCCTTCTTGAAGAGAATTTGTCCTTAAATTTGGGTCATTTTTAATGTGAAAATCAATGAGCAAGAGTTCTCACACATTGAATATATTGTGGACTTAGTACTCTAGGAGAAGGCCAATTATGTAAGCATTATCATTGAGTCACTTAAGGACTTGAGATGAATTATCTTTCTTTGGCATCAATTTACCTTTTTTTTGGTCAAGAAACCTATCCTTGTAAAGGTGAACCCACACTCAATTTTTGAGATCAAATACAACTCTTTCTCTCCACTTGTTTGCTCTCAGAACGGTCTCTTGTTTTTTCTTCTCAAGTTTTACTTTCTCATGTAGCTTCTTCATGAATTTGGCTCACTTTTTATCATGTAAACTCACAAAAACACCTTGAGATAAGGGAAAGAGATCTAAAGGGTTAGAGGGTTAAAACCATAAATAACTTCAAAAGGAGTTATGCCGATGAACAATGAATAATTCTATTATATGCAAACTCAACTAAATGCAAATGTTACTCTCAAGATGTCAATATCCTTTTTACCATGTTCTAAGCATAGAACCCAAGGTCCTATTTACCACTTCGATTTGTCCATCGATTTGTGGGTAGCAAGAAGTAGAAAACAACAATTTAGTAACAATTCTACCCCACAATTCCTTCCAAGAAGTGACTAAAGAATTCGGTAAAAACCAAAAGGCATAACCATCTAGTCATATAGATCGAATTTATTCTTGAAGACGGTTTTCACTTGTCACTAGGGTTTATCCATATTTGGTGGTACGCGTTCCTAAGATCATCCTAGAAAACACATAAGAACTATTAGGTTCATCCAATATGTCATCCAATCTAAATATAGGATGGCGATACTTTAGCGTTATCTTATTGATGACACGATAATCAACACGCATATGCTAAGTCCTATCTTTCTTTAGCACAAACAAAATTGAGACTTCATACAGACTCATACTCTATTTGATGCATCCCTTATTGAGAAGTTCCTCAGGTTGGTTTTGGAGCTCCTTAGTGCCCTATATATTACTTTGATATATCGATTTGTTTGGAAATTAAGAACCCAACATGAAGTCAATTTGGTATTCAATTCCTTGAAGTGGGGTTAATCAACTAGGAATTTTTTTTAGGAATACATCATCATAATCCTGCAAAGTAAAGGAAATAGAATGGGGAATATGAGGATTCAAATAGCTAGTTATAAAAGCATGTGCTATGAGGAGCATGGGTTCATGCTTGTCAATTTCTTTAAGCAGATCCATTTTTCTAGCCAACATCACCAATTATCCCATTGCTTTTAACTTTCTTCTCTCTTCTCCTTTATCAACCTACTCTCCATGGGTTTCTTCCTCTCCTTCTTTCTTACCCTTTTTATTTAACTCTCTCATCTTATGGTGTATTTTGTTCACTTATGAGAGTGATAGAGGATGAAGGATAAATCTTCGACCAAGCAACTCAAGTAAATACGTATTGGTTCTCCAATCATGTTTGGTTGAACGATCGTATTAACATAGTCTTCAAAGAGCAATGTGACAATCTTTCATGAAAATCAAATCACATAGTGGTAATTCTCAATATTAAACTGAATCATAACTTGTCAATTTATCATCAATTCTCCATACTTATTTAACTACTGAAGCTTGTATGGTATTGCATGCTTGTGGCGAGCTTCAAGATGTCAACTATAAAGGCACTAGCAACATTAGTGCAAATCCCTTTTTCTATGATCAAGGAACATTCTCCTTGATAATACATTTGGAATGAAATAGATTCTTTCATTGACTTGGGTCATCCAAGGCTTTGCTAATCATCGCTCGTCCTACCACATAGTTCAGAATTAAGAAATTCCCTTCTTGTGGCCAAACATCTTTAATTTCTCATCATCCCTTGGAGTATAGTAATCTCACCATCGTTTTGTTATTCTCCAAAGTACTCTTCATTCTCAAATTTATTTTCTTCTTAAGTATCTATTTCACTATGCTCCTTTTGCTCCACCTTTTCTCTAAGGTAATAAACCTTTCCTCTCTAAGATAATAGTCCTCTGGTTAGGGAATTCATTTTCCTTATGACCCTAACATTGACATTTAAAGTATTGAAACCTGTAGAAGTCATATATTTGTTACATTTGTTCTTTGGTGCTAAATTTTGAGTATTTTTCTCAAAGGCCTTTTTTATAAGGCTTTTTGAAATCTTTATTCTTGTTCCAACCCGATGATTTTTGAATTCCTTGGTTGTTTTTCCCCAAGAATTGATTGCTGAGTAACCTTTGAACTTGATGGATGTTCTTTCTTTGAGTTCCTCTCAATGTCTAGGGCCACTTGAAACACATCCTCTATAGTAGCAAACTTGTGATAATTCATCAACGAGGAAATTTCCTTATTCAAACTAACATAGAAACGAATTATGACATGCTTTTCATGTTCATTATACCCAAGCTTTAAGATCAATTTCTGAAATTCATCATAATAAGCCATAATATTTTTGTTTCCTTTCCTTAAGTTGTACAACTTAGAAAGGAGTTCATTTTGATATCTCTCCGATACATAGTTTTGTCTCATAAGGGATTTTAATACATCCTATAGTAGTGATAGTCCATCATAAAGGACTTATTGATACTTCTTTGCATATTCACACCATGTGATGAAACCCTTCAAATTGAGTTATGGCATAACAACTCTTTTTAACTTTAGTTAAGTCATTAACTTAAAAGATTCTCTCATAAGTTGACTCCCAAGTGAGATAAGCCTCGGGATGATAATCTCCATTGAAGTTTAGAAGATTAATCTTGATGGAATTTATTCTCGCATCTCATCCACCATTACCACCTTGGATATCATAATAGTTCCCTTGGCCTCCTTGATTGTAATGGTAAACTCTTTTGACTCTTTCTAGATCTTGGTCACTACCACCTTGATTAGGATTTCTTTGGCCATCACCTCATGGTTGGTTCCTTAAGTTTCCTCTTCCATGTGGGATGGGACTAAATCTTTTGCCTCGACCTCTATAACCCACTTAACCTCTTGGTTTATTCCTTTGATGGTCTTCAAATAAGGCCTGTTCATCCTTCTCCCAAACTCATCTTGTGAATCATCTTTCCTTTTCTCTTTGAATTGGAGGGGTTGATTTTGGTTAAGCTGTATTTGGGCTGGTGTATTTTGTTTTTTGGAGCTCGAGATAAATCTTGGTCTTGGGGAACTTAGTAAATTGGGTTATGGTTATGTGGAGTTTCTTGATTAACTTAGTTAAGTTGAGGTTGGAGTGGTCAAACGGTATTTCAATTATTTTGGTTGGTAATGGCATATAGTTGAGAGCTTATTCTAATATTGGTGGATTAAACATTTGGTGAAAAGTACCAGGGTGATAGAAGGAGAGGTATTGTATGTGTCTACTTGAAAAAGTTTGATATTTCTGTGGAGTGAAATGTGTGGAGTTTAAACAACCATTCAAATTTGCCATCTTTCCATCCATAGTTGACACACTTCCTTGAAGGGTGGTCATTTGTTGTTTTATGGATTCCATCCTACAACCCAATTCATCAATCTCTTCTAAGATTGCACTTAAGGCATTCCTATCCATTGGATGTGGTGTTTCTCCTTCCATTACCATTATACCTAGCAACTATGACACTAAACCAAAACAACAAGAAGTTAGTGTTAAAGAATTAATCCTCACAATTGCATGGGTTACACTACTTTGGATTGCCTCACAATTGGATTTGTTAGTGTTGAAAACTCATTTATACTTCGATGGTATACGAGGTGGATTGGCATAGATTCTTGTTTTTAAGAAATATGGGCAACTCGACTAAGATAATGTACACTTGAATTCAATATTAACGATGAAATAAAATAAGAAAAGTACAAAAGAAATCGGAGGAAGAAAGAGATGGATTCAAGAACTAAACAACTAAGTATGATGATACTAGTTGGAAATTAGTTTTAGGAATCAAGGAAAAGTGATTTAGAATCAAGAAAATGAAACTAGAAAACTAGGACGAGATCACCTACGGGTACATCACTTGACGACAAAACTTGATGTCCCGTTACTTGGTCAATGATTCGACAGTCCTTCACATATATCTTAGGAAAAATAGGTGCCCAAACTGACCTTGTTGATGATGAACCTTGACGACTCATCACTAGGGTGACAACTTGTCAACCTTCTCATCGAACTTGGGCAAAATATACTTCCAAACTAGATTGGTGGTCAATGATCCTTAATGACTAGTCACTGGGATAATTCCTCGTTAGATCTCTCAATGAATGTTGCAATGTGAACTCTAATCTTTATGCTTAAATTTCTGAAGCCTTGATTTATTAGGACCACTTCTTCTAGAATTTACCCTTTTGTGTTTAAAAACACTTTTCTTCAGATTTGTAGCAAGAGTTTTGGATCAAACTGTACTTTCTTTCTTCTTCTTCACCAAGAAGTTATGACGATCACCAAGAACACTTTGAATATTTAAATTTCTAACCCTCTTCAAATCAACTCCAAATAGCCTCAAATTTAACCCTTGCTTCCTGTCAGCATAGATAACAAAGCCCAATACAAATAAAATCCAAATCAATAAAAAATCAATAGACCTATTTCAAGTTCCTTAAGCTTCTTCACTTAATAATGGTGAAAATATTAACCCTCATCCAAACTAGGTGAGAACTCAAATCTAGATTATGACAACACAAGACAATGCAAATCTAGTAGTAGAAACTACAAGCAAGATTCAAAATAATAAAATATTTTTGGATTCTTTTCTCTGGAAAACGAGATATAACACCCTTTTTTAAAGAACTAAAGCAAAATTCAAGACTAGAATAATTGAGTGATCCTAAGCTCGGCTCTGATATCAAATGATATGAATCAAAATATGAAAGAAAGAATAAACTACACATATAAGAAAGTAGTCGATAGAAGTAATAGACAAAAATAGAAAAATAAGGAAAAGGGAAATCGATGGATGTTTCAAATCCAAGGATCTCCCATTTGATTACTAAAAAACACATATCTCTTATGTTGACCGGGAGGAAATCGTAACGCCCTCGCAACCAAACATTTATAAACATGAATTTAATAAAAGCTCACCAACTCTCTTTGGAGTGTTTTTCACTAATAATCAACAAAAACTAAGGAATGAAGACCTAGACTTAACTATTTATAGTCATGTCTATCTATTACATAAATGGTGCAAAAGTGACACTTGAGGAAATTATGAAAGTAGGCTAAATTGGAGTAGTTTCGTGTTGGTGTCTCATTACCTAAGTCATCACCAGTGTGACAGCTCCTCACGTCTATTATCAGGCTTCAAAGAATGCTATTTTGTCTATCAACTCTTGACGCCTCCTCGCTTAAGTCATCACAAATATGATGACTCATAACCTCCATTTTCAATCTTGAAAGAATGTTATTTACTCCTCAGTAAGTCTCAAGTCCAATCATCATGACATTAAACCCCTTGAATGTGATCAAAACATGCTCAAGTACGCCTATCTTCATGAATAACTCATGAAGGGATTGCAACTCTCGAGTTTTGTTTCTTGTAAATGGTTTAGAGGTGACTTGAATTGTTTTAATTTCTACTTCATGTCACTTATATGCTCGGATATTCTATGCCAAGGACTTACTTAGAGATATTAGAGTATTCAAGTGTCTTGTCGCATCTAAAGTGTAGACTTAGGTCCTGACATTATAATAATCATTTAGGTTCAAAATTCAACCCTGAGTCTCTGTAGTCAAAACTATAATTTTCTTTTGAAAAAATTGATTTTACCCATATTGCGATTAGCATGTAGGTACTAAGGGGTCGATTGGTAGAGTGTATTGAAATGTTAATGCATGCATTAGTTTAATGTGTATTAGTAGTACCTTGTTTGGTATATCTTTTTACCCTATGTATAACTAATGCAAGCATTAGTTATACATTTTATTGTGTATTGGGGTGTGTATTACTAATACCTCAAAATCCATGGCATTAGTAATGCAATGGATCTAATGCATGCATTAACATGCTTAAAGACCCTATTACCCCTCAAAAAAATTTCTGCATCCTTTCCAACATATATATTGA
>JAPEIP010000011.1:27747008-27762057 GCA_026120095.1 Capsicum chinense
CTATCAACTTCAATATATGTGCTATATATATATCACATACACGAGGATATTACCTCGTAATACAACGTATTTCATATATACTCTGATGGGTTATCGTTTAATTTAACTTATATTATTATATTATAACTTCAACATTATATTATTACCTTGATCAATCGATCTTATAATATCAATGTATTCAATATATAATTGAATACATTTAATTTTTTAAAATAAAAAATTATTTATTTTTAGTAGTAGATTAAAAATATCAAATATCGAGAGCAGATTCGTTTTTATAAAATTATTTTTTATTTTTTTTAACAAAAGTGACACTGTCTGTCACTTATTGTAAAAATACAAAAAAATAAAAATAATTTAAAATTACAACGGATAGCATCACTTTTTATCATAAAATTAATTTTTATTTATTTTTAACAAAAGCGATACTGTCCGTCAATTTTTTGTAAAAATACAAAAAAAATAAAAATAATTAATAATTGCGACAGATAGCATCTCTTTTCTATAATTAATATTTTAAAATTAAAAAAATTATAGTGATATTGTCCATCGATTTTAATAAAAATTAAATTTAAAAATCGACGAAAAATATTGCTTTTTTAATCGTTACTTTTTGGACTTTTTTTAGTAGTGATTTTGAAAAAAATAGCGAGGCATATGTTGGGGCCAAAAAATATTACATATTTTTTTTAAAGTAAAAAGGAGCCAAGTTTAGGCATTATTTTTTCGATGGATAGAGGGGGTTTTAACCCTCGTAAATATATTCGATGGATATCGGGGGTTAAAATCCCCCGCAAATTTATAAATTTTAGCGGCAAATTTTTAACCCCCGCAATTAGACCCATTTTTTGTAGTGATTGTTTTGCTCACCAATTACAATTGACACTTGTAGCCGTTGCTAAAAAGCATTTGCTCATAGATTACTTTTTTGTTATTATTACCAATGTGTTGAATGTGGTAGGAGCATCCTTTAAGCGCAGAGATCAACTTCGAGACCATCAAACAGAAATGTTAGAGCAACTCTTAGAAAGTGAAGTTCAAAGTGGAAAAGAATTAAATCAAGAACGAGGACTTCAAAGGTTAGGTGACACTCGTTGGGGTTCACATTTTAGAACATTGGATAACTTTATTATTTTATTTTCATCTATAGGTCATGTGCTTGATGCGATTAAATGTGGAGGCTCGAATACCAATGATAGATTATAAGCCGAGCCTTTTTCGACTATTATCAATGAATTTGAATTTACTTTCTTACTTCACTTGATGTTGAAGATATTGGTGATGTTCAATGAACTAAGTGCATCATTACAAAGGAAAGAGCAAGCTATTGTCAGTGCCATGACATTTTTGAATTACTAAGAAAAGATTACAATTGTTGAGAGATGATGGATGGGATTATCTAATGAATGAAGTTCGTGTATTTTGTGATAAACATGAAATCTTGATGCCTAAGATGGATGATTTTTATCTTCCCAAAAAGTCAAAGCGTAGGACTTTTAGTGTTACTTACTCACACCACTTACGTGTTGAGCTCTTTTATGCTATAATTGACTTGCAACTTCAAGAGCTTAATAATCGTTTTGATGTTGTGAGTGGTAACTTGCTCCTTGGTATGGCAAGCTTGAATCCAGCTAATGCTTTTGCTAATTTTGATAAGGATAAAATAATGATATTGGCCAAGCATTATCCGGATGAGTTTGGTGAATCAAAGTTTCGAGAGCTTAGTTACCTAATTGACTTTCATTATACACATGTGACGTGGTGATCCTATATTCTCTAGTTTGAAAGGAATTGGTGATTTGGCAGAAGCATTGGTTAATGCAAATCTTGTGGAGACTTCTTCTCTTGTGTACTTACTTGTGAAGTTGATGTTGATTTTACCAGTCGCTACTGCAACTGTAGAAAGAGCTTTTTCATCCATGAAGCATATCATGAATGAATTACGTAGCAGTATTGGTGATGCATTTTTAAGTGATTGCTTAGTTTTTATATTGAGAAGGATATATTTGTAAATATAAACAATGATGCAATCATTGATCGTTTTCAGAATATGAAAATGCGTCGATATCTAGTATGAAAGGATGATCTAGTTTTGTTATATTAGTACTAAATTAATATCATTTGATCATTTTGAAGTTTATACTTTGCCCATAATTTTTTTTATAATTATTAAGTTTAAAAGATTTGTATGTCAAATTATGTAGTTGATAATCGACATGACTATGTTAAAGATAATGGTGCACCCTCTATCTTCAAATCCTGAGTTCGCCTCTGAAAAAAATTATCTATAAGTAAACATTCCTAGTTAAATTGAACGAATTAAAATTTAAATTTTTTTATATTACCTTATTATTACAATAAATAAATATACCATTAGTGTGTAAAAGTGGAGGAAACTAAACCTGTGACATAGTAAAGCATTTAGATAGGAGTGAACACTGACGAGTAGAAATTGATCACGAAATCTATTCCTAAGTGCTTCTACAAAAATTTTAGGCGACGGACTCTATCAATGTTGGATTTTTGAAAAACATTATTTTCACAAAATTAACCCCCAGACCCCTTTTACACTATTTTCGAACTAAGGGTCGAAATGAGATGTAAAAGCCCCGAATCTGAACCAACCTCGCTGCTAACCCAAGTTCGATATTTCGGATCAAATAGTGCAGTCCGTTTTGCCATCTGGCACTTTGAACAATGAGTGTTGATCGAAGTCAACTATATGGCTTCTCAGGTCTCTAAAAACCATAAACTCGCACAAATCATTTCCAATCACATCAAGGACCGTGTCAGCCATTCTTGATCCTCAAAATCAGCATGTAGCAACTACAATAAAGGGCAAAATGGTCAAAACGTATAAAAATGAAAAATTCACAAATTCAGGTCAGTCATTACACATGTCTAGGCACCAACAGCTTAAACGGATTGCCCTTAATACCAGAAATGAAGTAATTCAAGTTGTCAAGGGAATTGTTGTCGATAGTTGCTGCCACGCTGCTGAAACTGAAGAATTTTTAATTCTGAACCACTTTCCTTCTGCCCGTCAATGCTCATGTCTTCCATAGAGCATTCGTGGCCGATAGGTTGTGATTCCTTTTTGTTGATTCGTCATTTAAATTCATGGCAAGGTTGCGTACAATACACTCTTGTGGTGGCGCGTTCTCCGGATACTGCGCATAGCAGGAGCTTTAGTGTATCTAGCTTCCCTTTCATCACTTAAATTGCTTAATGGCGACTTTATGAATATGGAGGTTGTCTGTGTTTGACCCTGGAGTTGTTATTTGTTGTGATGGAAGTCAATAACCATCACTTTTGAGCATTTCAGTTATCTTTGAGGACGCTAAAATGAGTAGTTGAAAGTATAATTGTTATATTGATATATATGCAGGGCAACATAGATCATGGAACTAATTTTAAACTCGAGCAGTCATTAAATTACCAAAATGATAAATTGTTGGAAAATTATAAACTTTCGTGCCACAGATTATATAATTGAAATTATTTGGTTGAAAAAAGTTTAGCCGTACATCAGTTGATGTGTAGGAATAGAAGAACCATTGAGTAATTATATTTCTCATTCGTTCAGAATGCGTTGAACCATGTATTGTAGACATCTTTTCCAAGTGTATAATTTTACAACACAAAATCATTCACATTCGAGTCAAACTGTAACTTGAACATATATGTTACAGAAAAATAGCAGATATCATCTACCGACTATAACACTAATTGTGATATTGTTTGAGGAAAAATCCTGCTTCTCATTCCATATATCTGCATCTTCATATTTCCTCATTGAGGTATATGTAGGTTGCCTAGGCAAGGGCAATTGTATATTGTCCGTCTCCAACATTAACACGACAGAGGATATGCTTGGTCTGTGAACCGCCATGTCTTGCACACAAATTAGTGCTAAGTGTATGCATCTCAATGCTTTATCATGTTTACACTCATCCCAAATAGAACGGTCCACTAGATCCATTGGCGTGCCTTCATCCCACTTCTGCCATGCCTGAAAAATTTTCCATAAGAAAAATGGAAATTCATTGTTACTGTACTTCTTAGCAACCATTGAAAAGTAGTTGAGGAAATTGATTAAACATCAGACCGAAAGCTTGAGTTGATGATCTCAAGTAATAGTACACCAAAGCTATAGACATCAGATTTTCCGGAGAACAAGCCTTCCATTGCATACTCGGGAGCCATATATCCGCTGATTTAAGTGAGAAAAGTAAAGTAGCACCGATAGAGTTAGTTCTTTGAGCAAGTTAAAGGAACATTAACATCTTTTATAGGAAATAAAATCGATTGATACTCACGTGTGCCTACTACCCTATTTGTATTTGCTTCATTTTGATTTCCTCCAAATATCCTGGCCATACCAAAGTCTGAAATTTTTGGGTTCATCTCTTCATCTAGCAAAATGTTACTAGCCTTTAAATCCCTATGGATTATTCTGACTCTTGAATCTCTGTTCAATAATGTTGAAGCGTTTTCTCCAGCTTAATTGGGCGTGCCTAACAGGATCTGAGAAGCGTAAACCAGCAAAGTTAATTGTAAGTGATCAATCTCTATCATTGAAATTATGTGACAATTTGTTGCATCCAAGAACTAACCAAATAAAAATGAATCTTAACTTTCGTTAGGCATGTACTCATAAAGCAGCATTTTTTCTTCTCCTTCAATGCAGCATCCCAAAAGTCTAACAAGATTTCTATGTTGTAATTTGGCAATTAGCATAATCTCATTCTTGAACTCCTCTACACCTTGTCCGGACTTTCTTGAAAGTCTCTTCACTGCAATTTCTTCGCCACATTGTAGCTTTCCCTAAATATAAAATAAACATTGACGTTAATTTAAGATTACAAGGCTATACTACTATAGCAAATTAAGACACACTAGTCAATTTGGATGGAAATCAACCTTGTAGACAGGGCCAAATCCGCCTTGTCCCAGCATGTTTTCACTAGAAAAGTTGCCAGTAGCTGCTGCTACACCACTGAAACTGAAGAATGTAAGTTCTGAACCACTACCTTGATGCCCTTCAGCACTCAAGTCTCCTGGTCCCGAAAAGTCCATAGTATATTCTTCACTCCTAATTGTCTAGCTTCTCACAATTTGGTTGATCCTATTGGACGCTGAAAATGGGACATTGACAATTTAGGTACTCTACATAAAAGGAAATTGACAATTTAGGTACTCTACATAACAGGAAATAACTGAAGTAAAACAAGTCGTAAACATCAGCAGTTCTGAAATTTTACCTCACGTTTTGGCTTTGTACTTGCATAGTAGCAAAACTGCCATACAAACAACAAATGCCCCGGCTACCAGGAGTGGATATTACCACAATTTTGAGTGTCCTATTGGTCTTACCTGTTTCATCAAAGTTTGTAATGAGAACATCTAAAAATTAGAAAGGCTTCTATTTCCTGATGCCAATATGTTGCAAATTTTAAATGATTGTATGAATACCAACAGAAAAATTAATACACAGTTTACTATATCAGCAGATTGTAATGCTTACCGAGTTCAGAATTAGCAAGGCGAACATACAGAGTGTTTCCACCTTCCTTGAACTGCTGCATATCAACTAAATCTCCACTCCATATCATGCAGTATATTCCGCTAACAAATGCATAAGCAGTAAATGAACAATCGTCCAGGCACTTGCTCTTACACACGTCGAGGTCTTCTATACCTGGTCTAACCGCGTAATCTGGCAACTTGATTTTCTCAATCTCCAAGAATCCATTAGCTTGAGAAGTTCATCGTTTGGCTAGATTGGATGTTAGGTTAGTTGATTCAGCTGAAGGTAATGTTTGGGTTCAGAGTAGTTCCGAATCTTTCTTAGTTTTAGAATTAAAGGAGAAACAAGACATGGATTCTAGTTTGGTCAAACGGAAGGAATCGGTTAAACACCAAAAAGTGGAGGTTTTCTCCCAAGGGGGAGATGATGTGTTGAGATACTAGAGTAGATTATGTATGCCATGTGTTAATGATTTAAGGCAGCGAATTATGGTAGAAGCGCATGGTGCACATTATTCTATTCATCCAGGTGCTACCAAGATGTATCGTGACTTGTGGGAAATATATTGGTGGAGTGGTATGAAGAGAGATATAATAGAGTTTGTAGCAAAGTATGCAACTTGTCAACAGGTTAAGGTAGAGCACCAAAGACCTGGTGGTATGTTGAAAGAGTTTGGTATCCCCACTTGAAAGTGGAAAGAGGTAAATATGGATTTTGTGACTGGTTTACCCCAATCGCATCGTCGTCATAATTCGATATGGGTTATGGTAGACAGATTGATAAAGTTAGTGCATTTCTTGCCAGTTCATATGTCCTATACAGCTGAAGATTATGCTAGGTTGTATATCTGAGAGTTAGTCAGACTATATGAAGTTCCCTTGTCTATCATTTTGGATAAGGGTACTTAGTTCACTTCCCAATTTTGGAAAGCCTTTTAGAAGGGTCTTGGTACCCAACTCCACCTTAGCTCAGCTTTTCACCCTCAGACAGATGGTCAGGCAGAAAGGACCATCCAAACTCTAGAAGATATGTTGAGGGCATGTGCTCTTGATTTCAAGGGTAGCTGGGATGTGCATTTGCCATTGATTGAGTTCGCTTATAATAACAGTTATCATGCTAGCATTCGAATGGCTCTGTTTGAGGCTTTTTATGGGAGGAGATGTAGACCACCCATAGGTTGGTTTGAAGTGGGTGAGGCCACTTTTCTTGGGCTTGATGTAGTGTTTGAGGCCATAGAGAAAGTTAATTTTATTAGAGAAGGATTTAAAATATCCCAGAGTTGCCAAAAATCATATACAGACGTGAGAATAAGGGTTTTCAAGTTTGAGGTTGGTGATTTTATGTATCTGAAGATTTCACCAATAAAAGGGGTGAAGAGATTTGGTAAGAAAGAGAAGCTCAGTCCCCGGTATATTGGCCCGTCATGTTGGGAAAGTAGCTTATGAGCTTGAGTTTCCCGCAGACCTGTCAGCAATTCACCCTGTATTCCACATCTCTATGCTTAAGAAATGCATCAGTGACTCCACCGTTGTAGCTTTTTTCAAAAGCTCAGATATTCAGAACAACCTTTCATATGAAGAGATTTTAGTTGAGACTTTAGATTACCAAATTAGTAGACTAAGGAACAAAGAAGTTCCTATGGTCAAAGTTCTTTGGAGGAATTAGTCGGTTGAGGGCGCCACTTGGGAAGCAGAAACAGATATGCGAACCAAGTACCCTCACCTTTTCTCCACAGAGTCAGATTTAGCCGAAGGTAATAATCTTCCTTAACTTCGTTCCTTTCTAATCACAAATTCAACTATATAATCGTCTTCATATAAGTTCATGCACTCAAAAAATTACTCAGAAGCTCAGAATGATTTACATTCAGTTATTCAGTTCATTTCAGTTGTGCATGCTATCATAGATTCTCAGATTCCTTAGAAGTTTCAGCTTAACTAGTCACATTCGAGGACAAATGTTTTCAAGGGGGAGATATTGTAATACCCCATACCCTTTCTAGCTAAAATTCGTCCCTAAAAAATTAAGGGATAGCTTCTAAGATGAATATTAATTATTTTGTGTGTAATTCTTTATATTTAGACTTTCCATTGCGTAGGAAATTAAGTTAGCTTTCCAATGATATAAGATTCGCCTAAATCTGATAACCGGGTAAGAAGTTATGGCTATTTTAAGTTTCATTCATAAAACACCATCATTCCGATCACTAGCGCGTCGCGGAGAAGATTTAAATAACGATTGTCAATTTTTAGTGGTCCTCCATGATAATGGCGCATCGCGGGGAGGGCCAATTTTCCATTTGTCAATTTCCAAAGGCTCAGCGTGATAATGGCGCATCGCGTCATGTGCCAAAATGGCATTCCAAAAGGGCACCGTAATGGCTTCGCATTGCGAAGTCTGCCCAGTTCCCATTTGTTGATTTCCAATGAGCCACTGCGATAGTGGTGCTTCGCGGTGGACAACCAATTTGCAAAATATTGCATTTCACAGTTTTGTTTGATAGTTTAAAAAGGGCATTTTGGTCATTCTCCCAGCCCCTAGTCCGTCTTAAACATTGAATTAAACCCCCCCAAAGCACTTTACATTCAATTTTCATCAAATTTCTCTCAAACAAAACCCTAGCTCATCAAGCTTTCTCTCCAAGCAACTCAAATTCCACCATTAATCTTCCAAGGAAGCTCAAGATTTGGAATCCCCAAGTCAGGAACTCCAAGAATTCATCTCCAAAGCATCAATAGAGATCCAAGCTTCAAGTATTAACAACTAGATCATCAATTAAGGCATGTGGAGTTTGAACATGGATAATTCTATTATTCTTGTGCTCAAAACTTTGTTTTAATTATAAACTTTCTGAATTATATATGATTTTCCATGAATTTCAAGTTAGGGTTTATACCTATTATCATTATTTGCAAGATTATGAGATTTTCCATGATTTAGAAGTTGAATTACATGATTATTTTTATGTTTCTATATATATATTGCTGAAATTTCCAAATTTTGAGTTGATTTATCAATAATCATATTATCATGAACATTTTGATGATTTAACCTAAGATTGATGCATGGGTTATTTATCCCAAGATTGAATATGGTTACTTCAAGAAAGATGATGCTTTAAGCATCTTGTGAACATATTTTTTTCAGATTTTCAAAAAAGCTTTGATCTTCGATCATCAGTTTAGCTATGGAATCCACTTTACAGAATTTAATCAGCTTTATTTACAGATTTAAAAAGATAAATACATATTTGGTTTTAGATAAAACCTTATGCTAGTTTAAAAGTAGATTTCCAACAGAATGAGCATAGCAAATAATAAGGGAGTAGTATTTAGCACCGAGCGGGAAGTGTGGGTTTAGCACATCCTACTTCCAATGAACTACATAGCCAACGTAGGTATAGATTATCAGATTATTCCCACTTCTATGTGGATGACAGTTATAGATGTGATCACTTAGCTCAGCTTATACTCCTTGGTAAGAGTATGACACCTCTCCCCAACGTGAGGTTTCTTCCTTAGGAGGACAAGATATTGGACTCCATGTTAGCTCACATGGTTTATGTCGGTTAAGAGAACCTCCCTTTAGATAAACTAATTTTCTTAAAGCCCTAAGATAAAGTATTTTCTATATTTTAGAAACTAAGTGTAAAGGCTCACAAACTTATTCAGACATTATTTTACTTAATATTTCAGTTACAGAATTACCACTTTTAGTTCTCAGACATAAAAGGTGGGCCCTTTTTCACTTAGCCTACATGGTTTGAGAATAAAAATAGAATACAAATTTCAGAACTAAGTGTAATGGCTCACAAGATTTAGATTACATATTTTATTATTCATGATTTGACTTTCAGTTTTTAGATTACTCAAGCTTACCTGAGTCATTTACATTTAGCATGCATGATGTTTTTATAAACTGTGATGATATTGTTTACTTATTGTATAGACCCATACACTCAGTACATCATCAAAGTATTGATCCACATATATGTCTATGTGATACATTGTCTCATAATGTAGGTTCAGGTGCTCAGTCTCAACCGCAAGAGTGATTTTCGAGCATCTCATGTACATCCTTGCAGTTGATGGGTCCTCTTAGTTTGGGGACTTACCTATTCAAATTTTCAGTTGCTAGTAAATATTTTTATTATTCTTTTCAGACAGTCAGAGTCAGTTGGGCCTGTCCCAGTGACTCTCTAGATTTAGTTAGTAAAGGCTTGTCGGACTACAAGATTCAGTCTTAGATTTTAGATGTCGTATTTAGATCGTTCAGTATTTATTTTATCAGATTGATGTGATCAGCCTTTTGAGATATACTCAAAATTTTCAGATGGTTTTCAGCATTTGTCAGTATCATATATCCATTTTTACCTATTTTGAGATTCAGAGTTAGTAGAAGGCAACCACGGTTAGCTCATGACTACTTATAGTTTGAAGCACCGTGTGGCATCCCGGGAACCAAATTTCGAGGCATTACAAGGTGTCAACTTCTTCGGGCATCCAAATCTAAAGAATTCTTTAGGGTTCTCATCTCTAAGTATGTGAAATTTCATCAATGGGTTCCCTTTCACCTATTGAGTCCCGAGGTTAACCCAATTCTCCAGTATAATTCCTTTTTCACAACTCAAGATTATGTATATTGGTAAATTCATTGATATCTCAGTCTTTTGGTGTCATTGAGTTATAATTGTTGTTATATGACCATGATTTCAAACTCTGGTTACATTATAAAATCCATCATTGTTAGAACTGAGTTATTGAATTCTTCAGACATGGAGGGTTATAAACACCCGATGACCTAAGATTGTATGCATATTCTTTTAATACTATATTCCCTAGTTAACATGTTTTGAATGCTTTCAAATAATGCATTTATTTTAGCCTTCAGATTATTATTAGCATTGAGCATTGTAGTCATCAGTGTCATTCAATTGGAAGTAGTACTCAGCACCGAGCAGACGCAGGGATGAAGCCTCACCCACCAGTTAGGTTGAGAGTTTTAGTAGAAGTCCCTAAGTCCCATAACTACGGCGCTATCGTAGGTTCTAAAGAATCACCCATCAAACGAGGCTTCACAATTTATTCCTTTTGGACATCAATTTAGTAGATCCACATTAGTTAGTGTTTGTATCCTTGGCAAAGTATCAAACACCCTCCCAATTGGGATTACAAGTTGGACCCTGGTTAGCTCAGATTGGGGTATATTGGTTATTAGTAGCTCCCACAGTCCATAGATAACAACTCAAATTCAGATTCTTACTTAACCTTGTATTTAGTTATTCAGTTCATGTTACAACATAGGTCTTGCATTAGTTATCATGTTACATGTACCACATTCAGGTCATATCAATCATTTTCTTATCTCGCATACTCAGTAGATTCAAAGTACTGATCGCATACTTTCTTTCCGCTATATTGTCTTATAATATAGGTACTAACACTCAAAATTTGAATTATGCTTAGTACGATCTCTTATTGTATCAATGACAACAGTTTGGTGAGTCCTCATCATGCGACAGCAGATTCAACATTTTTTTCATTTCGTCTTTGTCGTTCCTAGTTTTCAAATAATTAGAGTTAGTTGGGGGCTTGTCTCAACAACTCATCTTAGCAAAAGCTTTTCAGACTTATTAGTTAGATGTTCACCTTGTTTAGTTTGGGATCTCAAACTTGGTTATTTATGATTTGATTTCTTTGAATATTTATTATATTATTCAGTTCAACTTCCGCATAAGTTTTGTTTTTTCAGTTATTATCTATGGACTTAGTGTTTTGCCAGACCATGGGTTAGCTTAAAGTAACTTGTGATTCTAAGAACCGTGTTATGATTAAGGGGTAGTCTCGAATTTTAACGGTTCCTTATTTAGCAAGGCCTCTCTGAAGGATATTTTTTATTGGGTCTTTTCTACCGGAATTTGTAAATCAGGAGGTTCGGGGGAGAGGGGGGGAGGGTTGGTAGTGTTTGAGATTTTGGTTGCCACGGTAGGTTGTGCATACTCTAGGAGGCAATATTATAGTAAACTTATTGTTTGAAAGTTTGATTTCTCAGCAACATGCCGATCGTTTAGCTAAAAGCATCAAACTGTTTTTCTCAAACTTTCTAAAATGTAACAGAACTCTTGAAATTAATAAATAAAGAATCCACTTTTCACGAATATAAAAGTAGACAATAAACATAAAAGACACATGGATATACTTTTTTCTTAATTTTCCATCCCATGTCCAATACTTACATGGTGTCCGAATTAATTCAAATTTACATCACGTAAAACATATTTTTTTAAAAATACTTTCTAACATAATTTTTGTCATATCTAAGGCGTAGGTGAAAGAATCCTATTCCTATCATATATGGGTATGAATCTTGCCCCAAGGTTTCTATTGACCCCTCATTTCAGTTATCGAAAAAGGGACAAATATACCCCTGAACTATGATAAATGATAAATATAAACTCCCGTCATACTTTGGATATGCATATGCCTCTACCGTGAATGAAATGATACTTATATGCCCCTTATACTAACGATAGGTGCATATATATACCCAAAGTATGACAGAGGGTATATACATATCATTTGCCATAGTTTAGGGTATATTTATCCCTTTTTCATTTTAATTTTTTAATCTCAAATAATTAACACAACCCCACTATCCAACTCAATAAATCAATCAAACTTGATTTTCAAACTAACTTGATCCGACCTCTATTTTTTGTTCAAAATCTGATATTTCCTCTGTTTTTCGCTTAAACGTGAATCCCAATTAAATTGAAGTGATTGGTCATTGCTGCTAGTTGGTGTTTACTGGTTGAAGGGAGTAGAGATTAGGCCGGAGGTGGCCGGAGCTGGGGGTGCAGTGATGGTTCACCGGTGGGGTGTTTTTGGTTTGACAGAGATAGTGGCTATGTGATGTTAACCATTGGTGGATGTCATCGAAAATTAAAATGTGAGTGGTTCAATTTATTTGGTGTTATTTTGGAGTGTTATGGGTTAATAATTTTTTTTTTTTGAAATTGGTAGTAGTGGACATTACTGTATTGTGTGTATATATAGTTGTAGGGATGGAAAATGCATGTCTGTTAGATAGACATCTCTTGAGTTTTAATTGAGGCTGGGTCATTTGAGATTTTAAAAATTAAAACGGAAAAGGAACAAATATACTCTCAAATTATGATAAATGGTGTGTGTATATCCTCCGTCGTGTTTTGGGTATATATATGCCCTTGTCGTTAATGTGAAGGATATATACGTACCATTTCATTAACGATAGAGACATATGTGTACCCAAAATATAACAGAATATATATACATATCATTTATTATAATTCGAAAATATATTTTTCCCTTTTCTTTTCAGTTATTGGTGCAGTGATATATCAAAATGCTTACATTAAATGTACATAATTAAGGACTAGGTTCGAAGGTTGGGAAGGGTATCCATGAACACATCAAAGCATAGTGTGAGCTTATCTGTTCCTTTATAATACATCTTCCGTTAGTTTTACTTGTCATATTTTGCATCTTAATAGTCAAATTGTATAAACTTTTACAAGTATTTTAAGATGTATTTTGATCATATTAATATGAAAAAAATTACAACTTATAACATTTTTCGTATAGCTTTTAAACATTTAAATTTAAAATTTAAAATATTAAATCAATTTACTTACTTGAATTTAGCTTTGAAGTTTAGTCAAATTAACTTATATAAAGAAAAATATGACAAGTAAATATGAATAGTTGAAATAGTTCGATAATAACCCAAAAAAATTAATCTTTTTTCCCAATAAATTTACTAATTTTTTATCATCTCTTTCATACTAGACTCAAAACATATTTTGATGGTTTAATACTACTATACTGTACTGTATCATCATAGGTTCCTTTTATATTCTATTGCAAGAGTTGGAAACATATAAATTGCCTGCCCATATTGATTAAATCGATAATGGGAGACAAACTCCTAATCAATTAATTGAAGGAGAATTTCTTTCAATATAAAACAAGATGTAAGCAATAAACTTCTTTTTGACCAGACTGAACCGATAATTTTCTTCCTCTAACAAATTAGAGGTTGTCGAGAAAGAGGTTCGCAGTAAAATATAAGGCCGTCACCCGGGCCGACCCGGTAAGGCACGACCCACTAAGAAGTCAGGCCCGGTTTGACCCATCCTGCTCAGCCCCTGAGCTACTACAGGGCTGTTGGTCCCGGGATGGGCAAATTTTTTTAAGGCTAGTTGACCAGGTCCGCCGGTTAATCGACCCGAATCGGCCCGATTTATTTATTTATAAAATTCAAAATTAGCTGTTTGGGCCAAAGTAGTCGTTGGGCCCAATGGCTATATAGCCGTTTGGAGCCTCAAACGGCTATTTGACCCTTTTTTTTAAAAAAAAAAAGTTTAAAATATTTTTTAAAATCTAAAAAATTTCTTATAAATACCATACACTTTTAAATCATTTTCCACACAATTCTCAAAATTTCATTCTCTCTCAAATATTCTATATATCTCTTAAAGTGCTCAATTTTATTTTTAATTTTTCGATTATAAATACGAGTAGAAGTTTTCTAAAGTCGCAACTTTCGGATACTTTCAAAATTTGGTATTGCCGTTCCACCTCTTACTTTTAATTTTTAATTAGTGTATTAATTATTGAATATTAATTTTATTATTTTTTGTGTGTTTTGAATATTTTTTAGTTTGATTTATATTATGGATAAATTAAGAAACCTCGGTAAAAGTGTCAAAATTTTTTATCCCAGAAGTTGTAGGGGTAGTAAAAAATAAATTGGTTACGGTAGAAATAGTTCAAGTAGTAGATATACCCGTGTGCCTCAGGTAACGCTTAGTCAACCTTTTGAGGAAGAAGAAGGTGTAGGTGCTCACGATATGGATTATGCAGAAGTTTAGAAAAATTACAGTATAGAAGAAGAAAATAAAGTATATGCGGTTAATTTAGATGAAGATGATGAAAATATTGGTGAGACACCCGCAATGGGAAATGCTAATTTTAGATCTGAATCGGTTAATCTTCCTCCCCGTCCTCCCGTTGTCCCTAAAAATCTTTGAAAAACTAGCATTGCATGAGATTTTCTTACACATATAGAAGGAAAAACTAAGGTGCAATGCAATATTTTTCAACAAGTATATGAGCATAAAAGAGAAGGTAATCAAGGAGGTACGGGTACATTAATGAGACATATAAGAGAGAATAACCAAAGAGAGTTATTTATTGCAAAAGGTGGTGAGGCTGTTGGTGGGTCAATACGAACTAGAATGGACCCAACAACCGGTGTGTTAATTAAGAATTATAATAAATTGAGGGACCGAGAAAAAATAGCAAAAATGATAGCTGTGGGTTGTTTGCCTTTCACTTTTCCTTCTTCGGATGCTTTTATTCATTATATTCAAGCAATTTATAATCTTATGTTTAATGGTATTCCTAGAAGTACTTGTCGGGCCGATATTTTTAGACTTCATTCACAATATGTTTATTATTTATCTACATTGTTAAAAAA
>JAPEIP010000011.1:27766363-27778489 GCA_026120095.1 Capsicum chinense
GTTATTATATAAATTATGTGTCAAAACTGTATAATTTTCGTATAGAATATTTATATGTATAAGATATGTATAGAAATTGTATAGAAAGTGTGTAGAAATGATACAGAACAAGCCAGAAAATTGAAATGGCTAGAAAGTGAAATTTAAATTTCATGGCCATTTTGATGAAAATAGTTTAATTTAAAGTGTTGTTTCTGTCCTTTCCCCTCCCAATTCTTTTTGCGCTTCTATTTCTTTCGTTAGAAGAGATTCATATCATTATGAAAGAAAATCCTGATCTGGCAAGTTAAACAATATTTTCTACTAATATATAAGAGGGAGTTTGAGCAGCTTCGGGTTGTCCTCCTTGTCGACAATCCAGCTGCTTGCTTCGTGATTTTATTATATCACCCCTAATTAATTATTAATATGTCATTTATATATTTAAAATTAATATATTTAATTAAAAAATAAAATAAATATTTATGACACGTTCGATTCAGTTGTTTCAACCGTAATTTTATTATATTTCTCTTAATAAATTATTATAAGTCATCTAAGTATTAAAAAATTAATAATATTTATTTCTAAATTAACTTGAAGTCTTATATGAGGTTCGCTTATATTTTTTCACAGGTATTTTTTATCGTAATTTCACTATATCTCTTCTAATTAGTTATTGTAAGTCATTTAAGGCATCTCTATTTCGCTGCTTCAATCGTGATTTTACTATATCACCCCTGATTAATTATTATGGTTCTAACTATGTACGTAGACCAAATAATACAATGCAAGCAAAAGTTCCTAGATTCATGGAGATATAGAACAATATATAAAAACTTTCTCTTATAGTTAAATCACTGCCCTTTGTGCGAGTTTGTATACTGGAATCCTCGTTTTCATTACTATTTTGACTTTCACCACCACAAACGGCCTTATAAATGTAACTTTCACTGTGATTCTCACTACCACTTATAATGGAAGTATTGTTCCACTTAAATTGCAATAGAAGAAGGAGTATTAAGTAATTAAATTATTTAAAAAGTAGAATTAACTATCAAAGCTACAAAATTTTGGACAAGAATAGTAATATATATTATTTGAAAATTACATAAAAAATTATAAATTACAATAGTTAACAATTAAAATATCTAAACATAATAATATTTTTTGATATATTTCAAAAAATACGTCAAAAAAATAATATAAATCATAATAATTAACAGCTTAAAAAAATTTAAAGATCAATCTGTCTGCTTTGGCACAACTTCATTGATCCTATCCCTTGCCTTTATTTTTTCAGCTATTTTAATTTGTTTGTCTTATTTATTTTAATTTGTTATGTATTTCAAAAAAATTACAAAAAAAATCCTGTAAATCATAGTAATTAATAACTTAAAAAATTTAGAAGTTATAAAATATTTGGATGACTCTCAAAATTATATCAGTATCAGTTAAATTAGAGTAGAAAAAAAGTATTATAAATCACAGTAATTAAAAACTTAAATAGAAAAAAAAGTATTATAAATCACATTAATTAAAAACTTAAATTCTTTTTAAAATATAATTGACTATTAATGCCACAAAAATTTGGATAAAAAGAGTAACATATATTATTTGAAAATTACAAAAAAAGTATTATAAAGTACAATATTTTAACAATTTAAAATATCTAAAAAATTAATTTGTTATATATTTCAAAAAAATACATAAAAATTACTATGGATTACAATAATTAGCAACTTAAAAAAAATTATAAGATATAAAATATTTGGTTGACTCTCAAAATTAAATTAGTGCCACTTAAATTGAAATAGTTAAAAATATAATTAACTATCAATGATACAAAAATTTGGACAAAGAGCGTAACATGTATTATTTGAAAATTACATAAACAAGTATTATAAATTACAACAATCAACAACTTAAAGTATCTAAAGCATATTAAAATTGTGATTGATTATCTAAGTTCTATTTGTGTCATATAAATTAAAATTAAAAATAACTTATATTGGCACGGGCCTTCGACATCTAGTCTTGGCATAAAAAAAATGGTAACTTACATAAATCCATGAATCTTTAAGTGATATTTACATAAAATTCTGACTATTTTTTTAATTATATTTTATCCCAATTTTTTGAAATGGTGATACATATGTTATATGGTGCTACATATAAAAAAGTGAAACATTTGAAATTAACAAGATATTTATTTAAGGAAGTAACAGATTATTCTTATTCATTGTATTCTTTTATTTAAGGAAAGATATCTAATTTTTCTCTTTTTTTAGATTTAATTTAGGTGTTTTAATTATGTTTCTAATTTTTTTTCTTTTTTTAGATTTAATTTAGGTATTTTAATTATGTTTCTCTTTTTTTATCTTTAATTATGAAAGATATATTTTTTTGGTCTTTTTTCTCTTTTTTCGTCTTTAATTTTAATCTGCTTTTTTAGATTTAATTTTAATTATGTTTCAATTCTATTGTTAGTCCTTTAAAAAAATATTACTATTATTTTTGTTTCCTACACTGACTACACCATTAACTTTCATTAATAACATATGAATCACCCAATAATTGAAATAAATAATTGTATCTACCATATAAATCACCATAATACAATATATATCATCCATTAATATCATATATATAAATCATCCCAATAATTAAAATAAATAATTCTATCTACCATATGAATCACCCAATAATTGAAATAAATAATTGTATCTACTATATGAATCACCATAATACAATATGTATCACCCATTAATATCATATGTATCACCAGTTAAAATCATACAAAATGTATCTATCGTATGTATCACCATAATACCCATATAATGATATCATATTTATCACTCATCTGAATCACCATTAAAAGAATAAACATGTATGAATAACTAAATAAATTTATATATGTATCAATAGATTTTTTTTAAAAAAATGGGAGAGATTTTAGGAGAGGAAAAAAAAAGTTGCATGCATTAATGGAGGAGAAAAAATCAGGAAGGAAGATGATTTAAGCATTAATGAAAGAGAAAAAATCAGGAAGGAAGATGATTTAATTGTTGATAATTAAAAAAATATTTTAGGGAAGAAATCTTGAATGAGTTAATGGTGGAGTAAAAATAAGATGTGGGTTTTTTTTTGATATGTATCAAGAGTAAAGTTGAAAAATGAGATTTTATGTAAATTTTAAAAAAGTAAGGGATATTAGGTAATATAGTCTTTAAGTATGAGATTTGTGTAATTTATCCTAAAAAGAAGTTGGCATTACCCATCAAGTCAAAATCTGGGTTATTGTTACACATAGCTATTAATTGTATCCGATTATATTATTAACTTAAATATAATATTTATTTTGATTATTATTGAAATTTTCCATTATCATTGTGGGCGATGCAATTTTATTAAATTCAAATCCGTACAAAATTCGGATTATATTAAATTTAAAATATATTAATCTCAAATAAATATTACGGATTAATATAATTGAATTAATTATTTAAGTCCAAATGTGTATGGATTTAAATAAGGCCCAATATTTATTGGGTTAGTCCATTAATTTGGGCTATAAATGATGAGCTCACTTTACTAAGCCCAAGATATTGTCATATTCTAGAGGCCTAAATAAGCGCCACTTGTCAAATGACGTGGCATACCAAGTAAGTGAAGGAGCCAATAGGACCGTACCACATGTCAAAATGATGCAGCAGGCACATGAAATAAAAGCCCATAAAAAGGCGCCACATCACTTAAATCTGATTGGTCAAAGGAAGTTCATATTCATCATGACTTTTTCTTTCCTACAACTATAAATAGGGGTCTCATAATTCAGAAAAGGGACCCCAGACACCCCAGAATTCTAACAAGTAGCAAGAGAAAGCCTGTGGATCAAACGCCGCAATTTCTCTAAAAGCTCAAGCATCCAAATCAAGTTCATCAAGATTCAAGATCAAGACCGCAATATTCAAGAACAAGCTCAAAAGCCTTATAATTTAAGCACAATTCAAGATCAAGTCCCTAAAGTCCATCAAATCAAGTTCAAATTCAAGATCAAGCTTTAATTAGCTCTTGAATTTATATTTGAAAAGGCGAATCAGAGGATTCATAGAGATTGTAACACTCCCATTGAAATAAATAAATTGATTGTTGCAATATATTTTCTTGTCTCGATTGTTTATTTTTTCGATCAAAATTTTATTGTCCAATAAATTCTAGCACGCCCAGTGGGACAATCTCTACCTCTCATCTCAACTTTTCCAACTGCAAAGTTCAACAACATTAAAATGAATTCCAAGAAGATTAACTCTCAATCAAATGCTTCCAAGGCTGCTGATTCAAGGTTCTCTGCCGAAGTGGAAAGCATCCTTGGTGTTACTTTCAAAAGTTTAGGAGTTGTCACAAGGAGCAAGACAGGCTTACGAGGACAACAAACACATCTAGTGTCGTCCGTGCCAACTCCAGTTGATGGATCTTCAACCCCAAAAGGAGTGAAGCCCAATACAAGTGCTTCAGAAGGAGGAAGCAATGTCTCGGAATCACTTAAGAAGACTCTAGCTCTACTTGAGCATTCCGGTTCCAAATACTCTAGCGTAAAGAGCGATGGTCGTTCAACAAATGTGTCATCTCTACTTACACCACATAAGCTCAGCACTTCAAAGATCAACTTATGTGATAATTCGTGTTACTCTCCAATATCTCCGGTGTTCATGCAAGAAATGGTAACTGATGCCTCATCTATGGAGGAGCAACTTGCGAATCTGACAAAGGCAATTAAAGGCCTGACCAACTATGTTCAGAATCAAGAGACTAAGATTGATAAGATAGTAGATAGGGTAGAAAGATTAATAGAAGGAGAATCTAGCCATGCACCGAGAAAAGATCTTGAGGTTCATGAGATAGAAAATCCTATAAAACAAACACCACAGACTAAAAAGGTGCAAGTTTCTGCTGAAGGAATGATCCCGATTGGGCAATTGAGGGAATTTATTGAAGGGACCCTCAAAGACAAGTATGATGTTGTCACCAAGTATTCCCTTGTGTATGCCAAGCCCTACACTGCTAGAATAGATAGCCTCAAAATGCCTGCCGGCTATCAACCCCCCAAATTTCAACAATTTGAGGGAAAAGGGAACACAAAACAATATGTCGCACACTTTGTTGAGACATGTAATAACGCTGGAACTTACGGTGACTATCTTGTCAAACAATTTGTTCATTCCCTAAAGGGAAACATATTTTATTGGTATACGGACCTTGAGCCTAATTCTATCAATAGCTGGGAGCAATTGGAGCATGAGTTCCTAAATCGCTTCTACAGCGCAAGGCGTACGGTGAGCATGGTAGAGATAAAAAATACTCAGCAAAGAAAGGATGAGCCAGTCATCGACTTCATCAATCGATGGAGAAATATGAGCCTAAACTGCAAAGATAGGCTCCGTAAAGCTTCTGCAAGAGAGATGTGTGTCCAAGGAATGCACTGGGGGCTTCTCTATATCTTGCAAGGAATTAAACCAAAATCCTTTGAAGAGTTAGCTATTCATACTTACGACATGGAGTTGAGCATATCTTCTGCTGGAAAGGAAGGAGAGCCTATTCATGACCCTCAAAGGGGAAAGAATAAGCAAGAACCCAAAAGATGGGGTAAGTTTGTCCCCAAAAATGATAACAAAGAATCCATGAATGTTGACGTGTCTCCTGTGAAGGTCACCACAAAGGTGAACAAGAAGCAAAGTGTGAAAATGACTTCTGAAACTCGTCCAAATCAAAAAACTTTAAAGGAGATGCAAGAAAAGGAATATCCCTTCCTTGATTCTAATGTTGCTGAGATTTTTGATGAGCTACTTCAGTATAAACTCACTGAAATCCCAGAGATAAAGCATCTCAATGAAGTTGGAAGGACCAATGACCCTAATTATTGCAAATATCATAGGCTCATAAGTCACCCTCTGGAAAAATATTTTGTCTTTAAAGATAAAGTCATGCAACTGGTAAAAGAAAAGATCTTCTTCGATGATGAGACAGCTAGTTCTTATCAAATATCCATCACTTTTAGCTCGCTCGACCCATTCCAAATATGTGCCGGAGAGCATAATAAGGAAATATTAGAGCCCGACAGATCTTCAATTAACAAAGACCATGATGAAGGTTGGACTCTGGTGACCAGACGCAGACACAAGAAGACGAGTTTACGAAAAAAGACGTACAAGCAGCCAATCGGAAGGAGAATGGTGAAAAAACCAAGAAAATAAAAATTGGTTGAACTTCCAAAGAAGACAAGGGTGGTGGAGCTTCACCACCAAAAACCTCGGCGTCCGGTGACTTTATAGGAATTCTTACCGAGTTGGTTCCGTGAAAAGACTGCCCAAGTCAACCTCGAGGAATCTTGTTTAATACTGCCAAAGAGGGGGAAAAGGGTGAAAACATACCCAAAGAAGTTCCTCCATCCTCTGAACCGCTTGCTGAACCTCTTGGCGAAGAGGCACATATGTGCGATACAAAAATCACATTCACAAATAATGATCTTTTTCTTGGTGAGGCCCTACATAACCGTTTCTTATACATGGTGGGTCAAATTCTAGGAAAGAAGATCAATAGAATCTTGGTAGATGAGGGGTCTGGAGTCAACATCCTGCCTATCCGTACAACGAAAGAACTTGGCATTGCTAGTAGAGAATTGGATGAAAGTCGTATAATGATCCAAGGCTTCAATCAAGGGGGCTAGAGGGCCATAGAAGGTATCAAGTTGGGAATTCATATGGATGATTTTCAATCTTGGTAGATGAGGGGTCTGGAGTCAACATCCTGCCTATCCGCACGATGAAAGAACTTGGCATTGCTACTAGATAATTGGACGAAAGTCATATAATGATCCAAGACCTTAATCAAGGGGGCTAGAGGGCCATAGGAGGTATCAAGTTGGGAATTCATATGGATGATTTTCAATTAAACCCATTGATGTATGTGATCGATGCAAAAACTCCATACAATATATTGCTTGGTAAGCCTTGGGTGCACGGGAATAAAATTATCTCGTCCTCTTACTATCAATACTTGAAGTACCTCAAAGGCGGAGTGGAAAGAAAGATAGTTGTCGATGATAAGCCATTCACTGAAGCTAAGTCACATTTTGCCAATGCAAAATTCTACTTAAAGAAGCATGTTGTGGATGAGAAAAGGGTTAAAGATGTCACCAAGACCAAGTATAAAGATCTTGCATCTAAGAATGTCGCGGTGACTGTATAAAAAGTCACCACCAAGAAGCCTCTCTCCACTTCAAATAAAGAAAGTGTTACTTTTATGAAAAAGAAGGCAACTCCCATTCTTCGATACATACCAAAGGTAAAGAAAGAGGAAGGTCGCCCTTATGATGCCTAAGATAATGTGTTAAAGGGGCTAACTTTACCTATCAGGAAGATTGAAGCAATAAATCCATTCTTAAGGCTACTTGGGGAGTTTGTGGCTCAAGCTCCGCTAAAAGAAATGACGCTCCCTACGAAACATACGAAGGATGGCTTCGACCCAAATACATACAAGTTATTTGTAAAGGCTGGATACAACCCTAATGATCCATCAAGGTTAGGAAAACTTTCGTTAGAGGGTACAACTAGGCAAGCACGTGAAGGACTAGGATATGCGCAACCACCTCCAATTCGCATCTCCATAAGAAGGGCAGTCAGTAATTACATCACTGTGGAAGAAGAATCCACTGCCGCTAATAAAATACCCTCCGTATTTGATCGACTTAGAGAATCAACCGCAAGAACTTCTGTGTTTGAAAGGTTGGGTCCTATAAATAATAAGAAAAACAACAAACATCGAAGAAGTCATCAAAGCACGATGCTGCACTCTTCATTTAAAATCTAGAAGGATTTCCAAAGTTTGATTCCTTCTAGAATGAAGCGACGGATAAAACCGATAGTTTTATGCAACGAGGTGCTAAAAGCAAAGGCGCATACTATGGTTTATACCAAGTAGCATGAAGAAGATGAAGAGAGTGTTGGCTCCTCATATTATGTTACGACCCAGAATGAGAAAGATGTCTCATCTCAAATAAAGGTTAATGAAGAGATAGAAAATGCTTGTTGGTGTTAGCATATATTCGTCAACGATAATGATCCTCAAGAGGAGGAAGATGCTAGAGATGCTCCATCACAACTTGAATAAGGAGCAAAGGCCACAATAGATCCCTTGAAGAAAGTTAATCTTGGAACCGATGAAGAATCAAGACCAACTTACCTGAGTGCATTTCTAGAAGTAGAGGAGGAAATCACTTATATGGACATACTCAAATAATATATGGATGTCTTCACCTGGAGCTATAAGGAAATGCCTGACTTAGATCCAAAAGTAGCGGTCCATCAGTTGGCAGTCAAGAATGGTGCTCGTCCTATTAAGCAAGCCAAAAGACGCTTTAGGCCAGAGTTGGTTCCATTGATCAAAAATAAAGTTAATAAACTCATTGAAGCTATCTTTATTCGTGAAGTTAAATATCCCACGTGTATTTCAAGTATTGTTCCAGTACGGAAGAAGAATGGCCAAATTCAAGTTTGTGTCGACTTTTGAGATCTTAACAATGCATGCTTTAAGGATGATTTTCTAATCCCCACACCGGAGTTATTGATTGATGCCACCACTGGTTATGAGGCAATGTCCTTCATGGATGGTTCATTCGGCTATAATAAAATCCGTATGGAACCAAAGGATAAAGAACTCACTGCATTTCGTACGCCCAAAGGTATTTATTACTACAAGGTGATGCCTTTTGGTTTGAAGAAAGACAGCTCCTCTTATTAAAGGGCTGTGCAGAACATCTTTGATGGCCTGATCCATAAAAATGTTGAATGCTATGTGGATGATCTAGTGATGAAGTAAAGAAAGAGAGACGACCACTTAAAAGACCTAAGAATGGTATTCGAGTTACTTCGAAGATATCAACTTAGGATGAATCCATTAAAGTGTGCCTTTGGAGTTTTTTTGGGAAAATTTCTTGGATTCATTGTGCGACACCGAGGAATTGAAATTGATCAAGCTAAGGTTGATGCAATTTTAAAGATGCCCGAGCCTCAGTATATTCATGAGTTGAAAAGCCTTCAAGGAAGGCTAGTATATTTAAGAAGGTTTATCTCAAACCTGGCTGGAAAATGTCAACCATTTAGTCGTTTCATGAAGAAGGACACTCCCTTCGAATAGGACTAAGCTTATAGTAATGCCTTTAAGAGTATCCAATCATACTTAATGAAGCCACCGGTTCTTACGGCACTCATACCTGGGAAACCATTGATACTCTACATCGCGGTACAAGAGAGGTCAGTTGGAGCACTATTGGCTCAAGAAAATAGGGAAGGCAAAGAAAATTCTCTTTACTATTTAAGCAGAATGATGACGCTGAATGAGCTAAAGTATTCTCTAATTAAAAAGTTATGTTTGGCATTAGCCTTCTCGATTTAAAAAATGAAGCACTAATTTCAGGCTCATGTTGTTCGGCTTGTCTCTAGGGAAAAATCCCATCAAGTTTGTGATGTCAAAACCAGTCCTAAGTGACTGGCTTACAAGGTGGTACCTTTAATTTTAGTAGTTTGAGATTGTGTACGTTCCCCAAAAAGCTGTAAAAGGACAAACATTGGCTGACTTCTTGGCAGATCACCCAATACCTGATGACTGGGAGCTGAGCGACGAACTCCCTAATGAAGATGCAATGGCTTTTAAAGTTAGATCCCTATGGAAGATGTACTTTGATGGTGCTACACATCGAGATGGATCTGATGTTGGCGTAGTGTTTGTCACTCCACAAGAAGAGGTCATCCCCTACTCTTTTAGCTTGACGAATCATTGCCCCAATAATGTTGTTGAGTATCAAGCGCTCATACTTGGACTAAAGATGGCTATTGACATGAAGTAACTGCAATTACAAGTTTTTGGTGATAAAGTAGATGTTGGGAAGCTATAAAGTCCGAAGCCTGAGTTACGACCATATCATGAATATGCACAAAAGTTGATGGGATGGCTTGGAGAAATAACCCTCCAGCATGTGTCGAGGAAGGAAAATAAGCAAGTTGATGCCATGCCCTTGCTGCTTTGGTCTCAACCCTGACTCTTCCAAATTAGATGCAAGTCACTATCCGCCAAGAATGGGTAGTACCCCTATCAACTGAGGAAGAAGAAAGTAAATTTGAATACCTCATTGCTGTGTCCGAAGCTGTAAATAAAGATTGGCAACAACCTATTATTGACTACTTGTGTTATAGGATACTTTTAGAAGATCCAAGAAGAAGGACTGACATTCATCGCCGTACACCTCGCTTCCTTTATTACAAAGACACACTGTATCGAAGATCATTTGAAGGAGTAATTTTACGGTGTTTGGGAGAGGAAGAAGCAATTCAAGCTTTGCAAGAAGCGCACTCAGGAGTTTGTAGATCACATCAGTCTGAATCAAAGCTCCATTTTCACAGTAAAAGGATAGGATATTATTAGCCAACGATGGTAAAAGTTTGCTTGGACTATGCTAGAAGATACAAAGCTTGCCAATTCCATGCAAATTTCATACATCAACCTCCAGAGGTACTACACCCAACTGTAGCATCTTGGCCATTCAATGCTTGGGGAATGGCTGTTGTTGGTCCACTACCAAAATCTTCTGGTGGACACTTATACATCTTGGCCTCGACAGATTACTTCTTAAAATGGACTGAAGTTGTTGCTCTCAAGGAAGTAAAGAAGGAAAATATTTCAAACTTCATTCGAGTGAATATCATCTACCACTTTGGAATTTCTCTGTACATAATAACCGACAATGGCAAGCCATTTGATAACAAGTTGATAAACAAGATCTGTGACCTCTTTGGCTTCAAGTCGCATAAGTCTTCAATGTATCATGCTACCGCAAATGGTCTAGCTGAAGCCTTCAATAAGTCTTTATGCAGCTTGTTGAAGAAAGTTGTCTCCAAATCCAAATGAGACTGGCATGAGCAAATGGAAAAAGATTTATAGGCGTATAGGACAACTTACCATACACCGATGCAAGCAACCCAATACTCACTTGATTTTGGGGTTGAAGCAGTTCTGCCACTTAAGCGTCTTGAAGTAGTTCTGCCACTTAAGCGTCAAATACCTTCTTTGAGACTAGTCATTCAAGAAGGGCTCACTGATGAAGAAAATGCTAAGTTACGTCTTGTGGAGTTAGAAGCTCTTGATGAGAAGAGGCTGGAGGCTCAATAAAATCTTGAATGTTATCAAGCCCGTCTATCTCGTTCTTTCAATAAAAGGTTTCGCTTGAGATGCTTGAGATCAAGTCCTTGCAGTAAGAAGGCCCATTATCACTTCTCATAAGTCTGGGGGAAAATTCACCTGAAGTGGGATGGACCATATGTCGTACAAGAAGCATATTCAAATGGTGCTTACAAGCTTGTTAATGTAGATGGTGTAAGGATTGGCCCCATCAACGCCAGGTTCTTGAAGAAATACTATCCCTAAAGGAAGATGACACTCCTAAAGGCACGAGTATAAACTGCATGTACACTTCTTAAGGAACGAGCATAAACTGCATGTACACTTCTTAAGGTATGAGTATAAACTACATGTACACTCCTTAAGGCACGAGTATAAACTGCATGTCCACTCCTGGCCCGCAAGAGTATAAACTATGTACGGCTAAAAAAAAAGTCCGCTAGGTTCAAAACCTCAAAAGAGGCGGCCTAGGCAAAAGTTAGGACACAAAAAAAACACTCACCCAGAACTACGTTGTGACTTGATCCTCTTCATTGAGGTACGTAGGCGCTTGGAATCTCATTCCAAGTTCAGTTTCATGAGTGTCAAAAAATATGTTCCTACAGTGTTTGTCATATGAACACCAAGTATGAAACTATTCTAATCAAATTTTGGACTTACTCCAAATATTTGTGACTCAATGGAGGCAACCCGTCGAAAAGGAAAAGAGTTACTTCAATGGAATTTGAAATGCTAAAGTTCTCCAAACCTACAACTAAGAGGATCTCAAAATTTTCATGCCTTAAGGTGGACAAAATTTGTCACTTTGCACCTTAAGCTGGCCTCTTACGGGTTTATCCTTACAAGGATATCAAAATTTTCATGCCTTAAGGTGGACAAAATTTGTCCCTTTGCACCTTAAGCTGGCCTCTAACG
>JAPEIP010000011.1:27790543-27806964 GCA_026120095.1 Capsicum chinense
AATGGTGCGTATACACGTGTATATATCTTCTATAGACGTGTATATTTAACGTATACATGTGTATATGTTTTATAAATTAGTATAGATGTGTATGTTTAGCGTATACAAGTGTATATATTTTATAAATTAGTATATAACTATATATATATATATATAGATTGTAATGTCTATATATTGTAGTATATTTTATTTAAACTTTAAAGTAGTACATATATATTGGATGGTGCGTATATATGTGTAATTGTGTATATATTTTTTAAATTCTAATGTAGTATATACTATATATATAGTGTGTATATATATATTATTTAACGTATTTATAATGTATATAGGTAAGTATATATATTGTATATTGAATTTTTTTTTTTTATATTTTTGATCGGGTTTGACCAGTTTTTTAACTGAATTTGACCGAGTTTAAATGGGTCAGACCGGATTGGGTTAAGTGGGCCGGGTTAGAATTATTTTAAATTTTTTACTTATGAGCCCCGACCCGGCCCGGCCCAACCCACTTAGACTCAACCCAAACCCAACCCGGCCCACAAACCGATTAAATGACATGGGCCAGTTCCGGGTTGGCTCGGCCCGGCCCACTTGACAGTCTTTCTATGAGGTCTTATTTGTCTGGAACTTCCTAAATACTTTATACTCTCACTTAATTTATTATTTCATTTTGATCCGATACTTCTACTTTATTTGTTTTAGTTTCTGTAATTTTTCTTTGGCAAAATGCCTTCTTATATTTAATACATATTTAATTTTAATATTTAAAATTTTATTTTTAAATGAGATGATGTACAGTAATGTGTGTATATACATATGTATAGTTTATTTTAAATAAAAATTTTCTTTTTTGTTAAATTGTATATTCTATAAAAATATATCATATAAATCGAGAGGAGGCTACATTAGAAGTTAAACCTCTTAGGCAAAAGATTGCTCCTTTTCATTCCATGTGAATTCAGAAGTCACAAATCCAATAATTTCCTGCACACAATATGTCAGGCAAAAAATTTTGAATTGACATCACATTTGTGTCCTCTGTGGATTCTCTTCAAAACCTTTAATTTACTCTTTTAGTCGGTAGTGACTAAGACTTTACTGGATCAACATGAATTGTGGCGGAATGACTGAGATTTCTCAATTTGAATTAGATATTTCAGATATAAGCACTTAAATGAAAAAATTCTGGTAAGAGTATCCCCTGAAATGACCTCGACAATGCGTGAATCTGAATTTAGTCGAGCTTCAATAGAAATATCAAATAGCGAATGAGAAGCCAAAAGGAAACAAAAAGGACATTACCCTGAAATGATCTCGACAATGCGTGAATTTGAATTTAGTCGAGTTTCAATACGAATATCAAATAACGAATGAGAAGCCAAAAGGAAACAAAAAGGACATTATTGCTGAAATTACCTCGACAATGCGTAAATTTAAATTTAATCAAGCTTCAATATAGATAGCAAAATAGTGAATAAGAAGCCAAAAGCAAACAAAAAGGACATTAATTTAACCAATTTGTCTAGCACTCTACCTCAACTATCTAAATTAGGAATAAGGGTACTTGGCTACGTTTCCTGACAACTACTTTTCGGTATAAAGAAACTAATATTACAATTAGGTTTATCTCATACTCTAAAATTTGTACTACTCATTTAAAATCTTTACACGATCTTTAAATAATATCTTAGTCCAAATTAAGAGAAAAGAATTCTATAGTACTTGACCATCTAATTAAATTCAATGGAGCCTTATTCCTATCTTGAGAATGTTTTCATCCATTCAAGTAAAACATATAATAAAATCCAAGTATCGAAATGAAATACAGAAATGAAGTACATCTGCTAAAAACAAAAGGGAAGTGAACAGTAACGGAACAAAATCTTTTAAATTATATATTTTAATAAATTAATTTTTTTTTTTTAGTATTACCTCCCTCATAAACTATTTATATGTCATACTAATAATCAAACTTGATTCCGAAAGTAAAATTAATACAAATAATATAATTTAAATAATTTTAAGAGAAATATCAAGTCGAGAAGCATAACAACCCATTTCATCGTGATTAAATTATTCATAATAAATTCAAAAATTTTCCTTCTTCAATATTAACTTGAGTCCAAAATAGCCAATATTTTATTTATTAGGTCACCTCAAATATTTCGGCGAAGATTTTAACTTTTGCGCCTCTACTCTGGTTACTCCCCGCCACGGCTGTCTTCCGATCGACATAGCTCTGCACACTGCTGAGTTAGCTGGTCGTACAATATCACTAACACAAAGTAATCATAAAACTTTCTTTCCGATATAGTTTCGATATGGGTTTCTATTTGGGACAACTTCAAACGATCAGATCTCATAAAATATAAGGAATTTAGAGATACCAGTACCTTCCAAATCAAAGATCCCTGAGTCCTCTTTCCAACGCAACAAAACGTTCCTCAATCCAAATTTGGAGTAAAAAGTTATGACTGTTTTACTGAGCACTTCCGAACTGAAACGAGATTTCACTGTAGCGAAAATTCTGATGGTATTTAAATCAGCTTCAGCCGTATTTTAGGTCTATAACCCCCAAATTTCATCCCCTAACCCTAAAGAGGTGGTTTCCCAAGGCTTAAGGTGAAATTTCTTCGTTGAGGTAAGTTTTTCCATTATTTTCTTTGTCTTTTAATCCTTTAACATCTTACAATCCTTAGAAAGACCTTTAATGGTGGAATTCTTTTGGGAAATACTCATGGGTGTTTTTACTATGACCTAAAGTTGATTCTAAACTATAAGTTAAAGATTCCTAACATGAATTTCATAAACTAGATTATAAATTTTGATGGTTGGGAACCTTGAATTTCGTAAAGATGAGACCTTTAGCATAAAAACTCCATTAATGGAGATGAATTAAGCTTGAAAGAGCTAATTAATGGCTAAATGACATTGGAGAATGATATAGACCTTGAATTAAGGATCGAACTACTGAGTTTGAATCCCCAAGATATTTGTTTGAAGAGTAATTATTTAATTACTCTTATTATTGCTTAAATTTTAGATGGTTGATTATTCCAAGGCATGAAGGAAAAGAAATAACATTCTTATTATGACTTGTTTCATTCAAAAGCTTAGCATCCAGGTAGGCTAGATTTAATGAGTAGAAGATTGTGTTATTTCATATTTTCATAATTTAGAATTGATGGGAGAAAGCATGTCTAGGCCTGCGGGCATGGAGTTGAGGTGGATAAAGACACAAGTACTTAACTTTAATCCTGAAAATTATATAATTGATTGATTATGTGATATTTATGATATTATGTGTTATGTACCCGAAAGAAGATTGTTGTAAACGTAATATATGAACATGATGTTTTTTTAGTTGTTCTAGTGCTGAACCTAGTTGAGTTGTAATGGTATTTAGTTGTATGTATTGTGCAATAATACGATGAGGAGATTTATGCTAAGATCGAATATTGATGAGCATAGTAATATCTAAGGGATAAATGACTTGAATTAGTGTGATGATTGTATTATGTGGAAAAAGGTAGAGGATAATAATACACGTGAATATGCTAGTTATAGGTGGTGATGTTAGAACCTAAGTTGCGGTAGTTAAGAAGATAATAATATTTTTAATAATTAATGAGTAATTAAAGTTCCAATAGTGACTTATATGCGTAAGAATTAAATTGTGATTTATTTTATGATATGCTTGTTTTGATATTGATAAAAATACTATATCTATTGGATGCCCATGAGAAGCTAAATTGGTGATAATGATGGTTTATTGAATTGTGCTTATGAGTGGCTTGTTTGATAATGATAACTCCTTAAAGTAATGCTATGAATCGCTTGTTGATAAGCATGATGAATTATTGTAATAGTGCCCGTGAGAGGGTCAAAATGTTGATAAATGAAAGAACTTGATCAAATTGTTATTAGTTTAAGTGCACTTATAAATTTAGTACGTCATATTGCATCTCGAAAGGTAGTGTAAATTTAATAAAATGTATGTAATAGGTTACAGTTTGATTGGAGTTTAGACTCAATTTAATTATGTGTATGATCTTAAATTAGATACTTGTTGATTGGTATTCGGGTATACTTGAAACTGATGATGTTTGGATTGTTGAAATGTCTATAAATGATTATTGAAAATTTACTTGATGGAATTGTCTTATGACTTTAAGTGTACTTGTAAACTTGGTACATTGTATTGTATGCTGTGAGGTAGTGTAAATTTGATATTGATATTACTTGTTTATGGTGGATTGGGTACCACGCCGGTATGAATATGTATATGGTGGATCGGGTACCACGCCGGCATGGATGTGTATATGTTGGATCGGATGTCACGCTGGTACAAATATGTATATATTGGATTGGGTACCATGCCGGTACGAATATGTATATGGTGGATCAGGTACCACACCGGTACAAATATATATATGTTGGATCGGGTACCACGCCGGTACGGATATGTATATGTTAGATCAAGTAACACGTCGATATAAATATGTGTATAGTGAATTGGGTATCACGCTGGTACGGTACATGGACATAGATTGTTTCCTGAAGGTCATGACTATTTGAGCAAAAATAAGTCCCATAGCATGTGTGTGCATATTTTTATTGAGTTTGTGGATGTTTACAGTATGGTTGATACTCTTGATGGTTATGTGGCTTGTTTCTGAGCACTGTTTGATCTGTTATTGTTGTATTATTGATTCATTGGGTATTTGATTGTGTGATATGTATTTGAAAAAGTGAAACTTTATACTTACTTATGTCTTGGTTGACTTGCTTCATTTATACGTGTTTTAATTGTAGCTTACCAGAATGGCTAGTTATCATTCTTTAATATTATAATAGAGCATTTGATTGTTAGCCCGAGAGTTTAGTGTGGGTTGTCTATGAATACAAGTTTGTTCCTGTGAATATGAGTAATGAAAAGATAAGGTGAATCAAGAGAAACAATGATGTGTTAACATTGGACTGTGGTTGATGGTTTGAATTAATGAGGCTAAAGTATGTTAGTGGCGAATATAATATTGATGGAGTTGGAAGAGTAGTTGGATGTTGTAACTTATATAGGGAAAGTAATAATATTATTATAAACTTAGTTGAATTATATTCCATTCAAAATGTCATGATTTATTTTCCTTAATTCTATTTTATGATTATATGAACTAATACGGTCGGCCGATGATGCCTACCAGTACGAGTGGTTGTACTGACCTTACTATTCTACATTTCTTCTTAGAGTGTAGACTGGATGCAGGTTAACAATATTCAACACTAACTTCTGCACTTTCTTCTTGACAGATGTTAGAGTCTTTGTATTATTTATTTTATTGTTAGTCTATGTTGTAGTAAATAGTTCTTGTACATGTCTCACCAAGTTTTGGGATAGTGAAGGACACTTGTAAGAAGTTTTATTAAAAAAATTATTATTAATATTTAATTTACCTTAATATATTTAATCCAGTATTCCCTTAAAACAGAAGTCTTCTGCATATTTTTAGTTGGGTAATAAGGGTTCCTAGCTGCTTAGAATAGCGTAGGTGTTTGGACGGTCCAGTAGTTTAGGTCATGATAGTTGGTATCAAAGCGTTAGGTTCTCCGGTCCCACATATACAAGAGCAATGTTAAGTAGAGTTCTGTAGATTGGTGTGTAGGGCCCCACACCCAATCTTCGGAAGGCTATGAGGCATATAGAAGTCATTTTCCATTCTTTCTTCCATCGTGCCATCCTAATCTTGGACTATTAGATTGAATCAAATTGGTATATAGATAATTCTAATTGATATCTTAATACAGCTCAATTAGAATGTAGTTGATTCCAATTGGTATCTTAGTAATTTTGAATAAAAATTTAAGAGATTTCAATTTGTATCTGTTAATAAGGTCTAAAAGTTTTTGTTAATAGGTAAAGACTTGTGAAAATGTTGATTGCTTGTATTTGATATTTGGCTAAACTTGTGTATCTAGATTTTTGTCATTGTTGTGAATTATTTTTGTTTGAATTTAAGTGATGAAAATTGATGAAGTAGTTTTTATAGATAATTGTGATGGGATTATTTGATTTCTTGCTATTGTGAAACTAGCAATTCTATGGTGTTTACTTATTTTTTGTACTATTATACAGATGAAATTGATGGTATGAGAATTGAGAGGATGATATGAGAACATTATGTCAAGAAAAGATGGTGAAAAAGTGATATGAATAAAAGACGAGGTGATATGTATTTTCTGTAATGAGAGGTTCTTGTTAATGATATCGTGGATGGATCCTTGTGTGGTTTAATTATTTGATATTATGTGAGGATTCTTATGTGGTCAGATCATTGAGACTATAGTTAGAATTTTTGTGCATTTCTATTATTGAAATTATAATAGGTTCCTTGTGAGGACTAGCTAAGTGACATTATTTTTGAGGTCCTTATGTGAACAAATTCTTAATGCTTGAAAAAATAATGAGTTTTAAATAAAAGTGATAGAAATTAGTAGAGGTTGTTGATACCTACAGAATTTGATCGATTCGATAACTTGTCTGAAATGTGATATTGGTGATGAGACTGTTAATGACCTGTAATCGATTTATTTTGTTTGGCCTTGTTTATGTATTAGTGGTGTGGAAACCACTCTTGAGGTATTTACGAGTTAAGTAAAGCCCGTAATAAAAAAATATTGTTAGATAAAAATAAGGATGACTCTGTATATCTTAAATTGGTATTAGTTATATTGAGGCATTTTGGCTTGACAATGAAGTGTTTGACGTGTGAAAAATGTTGAGTTAATGATTGGTTGGGCATAATTTTTAGCTGTGGATTTGTGTATTAGGAAAAATCTTGAGAAGATAAATTATTGTTGACTTGACCTTGTGGCTGAATTATTCATTTACGTGTCCTGTAGAGTTATCTGATGTACGACTCTTTTAGAGGGTAGTAATCCCTATGATGATGGAAATGCAAAATAAAATAACTTATTTACACCCATAAAATAATTAAGAACGGCCCTGAATGTGGGAATAAGTGCATTGTTAAATGACATGACTGATCTTTTCTTGGGTGATTCTTGGTTGATATGCTTGTTGAGTGATTAAGATATGATGATTAAATGGATATTAACAATGTTGTAGAGGAGAATGTGTTGTAGGCTTCAATTTTGTGGAATCTTTATGGCTAATAGTTGTAAGTATGTGTAATGAGTGAGAGGTTGTGTTGTCACCTATATATAGTAGTAAACCCTAAGCTTGAAATAGTGAGTGATCTTAAGGTAAAAGGGATAGTGCTTATGAGATGTTGAAGCTAGCTTTATAAAATAAATTTAGTAGTCTTGATTGAGTGCATGTGAGTACCTAAGTTAGGTGACTTGTACATGGTGTGGTGACTTGCATATGATCATGATGTAGATTTTCCATAGCATAGTCTTGGCTAGAAACTAAGTCAGGTGTCTCAAAGAGAGGTTGTGTGTTGGGTGGATTAGGTGTGACTTGTTTAGTGTTAAAATTCAAATAGTAGATTCATGTAGCATCTCGTAGCACTTTTCAGAATTGAATTCGGGACTCTAGAGCTTTGGTAGTGAAAAAGAGGTGCTTTTGGATATTTGTCTTCATCAAGGTGAATCTTTTAATCATTTTTATCTTGCATTCATAAAAACTCAAGTTTCAGACTTAAGACGTTGAAAGGAGAATAAGTGATTCTTGTGTAAATGTTTGGCTCTACTTCTTCGTATTTTGAAAAGCTTTGATAGAATGTTTGATTATAGAATGTGGGTTGATCAATAAAGATATCGAGTGAGTGAATAGGGTGGAGTATAAGCAACTCTATTAGTAATGTCTCTCTAATTCCAACCTCGTGTTTTTCTCCACTGAATGTCCGTTTGGGGACGAACGGATGGGAAATTGGTATCCGATTGTAACGACCTATTTCGTCGTTACTAAATTATTCATAATAAATTCATGAAAATTCTTAATTTTCATTCCTTAATATTAACTTGTGTTCAAAATAGTCAATATTTTATTTATTAGGTCACCTCAAACTTTTCGACTAAAGATTTTAGCCTTCGAATGTGTCTAGATAAACTCAAGCCAGATGAATTTAATTATTCATAGGTGATAATATCAATACTTTAGTTTGAATATTTCACCTAAGTATTTTGTCCCCTCCAACGATACATGTACCAATAACTCTGTTAGACTTAGATAAACAGGAAGAAATCTGTCATCTCACAGGTATCCAATTATTTTATTGAGTATCTTTTACCTCCTGCCAACCCAAGTTTTGAGTTATTCAGCCCTACTATTTTTTTGTCCATCTCGACTGGAAGTTGTTGATAAGAAGATACTTTGTGCAGTGCAACCTGTGTAGTGAAATCTGTTTTTACTATTTTTTTCTTAAGTAAACAGCATGACAACTGTTGATTCAGGCAGGAGTACAGGACCAACCATGCTACCGGTATAGTTTTTGTCTCTTAACTTAGTAGCTTTGGTTCAAATTATATATTTATGTTTAAAATTCACTTGTATGAATAAATAATTGTTGAAGAACTCAATATACTGTCAATTGACTGAAATATGTATCTGAATTTTCAGGGAAAATATAGTGGAATGGTGGTATGTTGGATTCTTGGATTTGGGTCACTTGTTTCTTGGAACAGTATGCTCACTATTGGAGATTATTATTATGAACTCTTTCCGGTGAGTTTCCCTTTGATCTATCCTTAAACAAAAGTCTCTGTTGATTCTGTCAATTGACTTTCACTTGGAATCTTAGCTATGTTATTCGGAATGTTCAAGAATATTGGGAGGTGCGTGCTGGATCTTCTGAAATTAGGGCATTTTGGAAGATCCAACGTGGTTTTGTTAGCTTTTTGGAGAGTCCGTGCAACATATAATGTAAGGGCCTTTTTGTGTGATAATGATCAAAAACACACTTGAACTATCATTTTTTCATGAGTTTCACGCTCCAACTATCGGATGTACCTTTTTCATATCTTTTCTTACCTGAACTACCAACATTTATGTATTTAGACGCACCTCAACTATTAGTTGTTCCCCTTTTCTACTTGAACGCTGGTGACAGTCTTAGGAAAAGAGGACAGTTGATAGTTGAGGTGTGTTTTAATACATAGATGACGATAGTTCAGATAGGAAAAGGAAACAACTGACAGTTTGGTTGTGAAACTCGCGAAAAAATGATAGTTCAAGTGTGTCTTTGACCGTTAGCTCAATGATTTATGATGTTTTCTTGACATGAAAAATGGGTTTATGCTAAACATGGGAATGGACTTGTGTCAAACAAGAGTTGAAAATGGTGTTGTGCAACCTGGAAGTAAATGAGAAACCCTCTTTGAGAGTTGCAAAGAGTGAAAATCATGTGGCTAAATGGTTTTATTATAGCAACTTTACAGTAAAATCATAGAGAGGTCCCAAATAACTATTAGTACTTCAAACTAAAGGGACTTGAAATATAAATATCTGCTAACTGGTTTTATTTTGTGATGTACAATGAAGAAATACCATCCTTCAAGGGTGCTTACCTCGTTTATCAGCCGTTTGCACTTGCAACAATGGCAGTTCTCGCGTTTAATGAGGCAAGAATTGATACAAGAAAGCGCAACCTAACCGGATTTACTCCTTTCTTGTTAAGCACATTCGCGCTCCTAGCGGTATGTTCTGATAATTTATGCTATCACTTGTTCTTTCTTTTCTAGTTTTTGTTTATCCCGACTTGACTTTTATTCACAACTTGCTAGTTGGATTTGGCCACATCAGGAGCAGGCGGTCTTGGAAATTACATCGGAATATGTGCTATTGTTGCTGCTTTTGGAGTTGCTGATGCTTCTGTTGAAGGTGGAATGGTAGGAGATTTATCCTTCATGTGCCCTGAATTTATCCAAGTAAGGTTCAACAACTCTTTTTCTCGTAGGGGTTACTACTATAATTCTTGAATCACAATAGTGATGTGTCTTACTGCGGTTGTTATGAATTTTCAGTCGTACTTAGCTGGTCTGGCCGCGTCTGGGGCTCTTACTTCGGCTTTAAGGCTGGTGACGAAAGCAGCTTTTGAAAGAGCTAGTAACGGTCTTCGCAAAGGAGTTAGTATGTGATCTGTATTTCCATTGTTAGATATCAAAACGAGAGGAAAAAAGAGAACGCTTAAAATGTTATTCCTATTTGATAAAATTGGTCATTTCCCTAGTCAGAATCTTGTGGTTGTTGATTTTGCAGTGTTGTTCCTGGCTATCTCCACGTTCTTTGAACTACTATGCATTCTTCTATATGCGTTCGTCTTTCCTAAGCTACCAATCGTTAAGTACTATCGTACAAAGGCAGCAGCAGAGGGATCAAAAACTATTGCAGCAGACTTAGCAGCAGCAGGCATCCAGACTGAAGCAACCGAAACAGTACATAAGCTCATCCCATATAATCTGAAAAGTTTGTTACTTATTTCTTCACCTTATCGATTGATATGCTCCTGTCAACTGAATAGGCTGATAATAATGCTAAACAATTGGAGCGCCTGAGCAACAAACAACTGTTCTTTCAGAACTTCGATTACTTTTTGGATTTGTACTTGATTTATGTCCTGACATTGTCAATTTTCCCTGGATTCTTGTACGAGAATACTGGTTCCCACAGATTAGGCTCATGGTAAGCTTGCTTGTCTCTTCTCCGCGTTTGTTGTCTTGCTGTAAAATTTTTGAACCCTCCTTCACTCTCTCTTGAACTGTTCTAATAAAAAGAAATAAGCTTTTCAGCAAATGGATAGAAAGATGCGTAGAAACAACAACATACCTATGAGTGGGGTCTGGAGAGAATAGAGTGTACACAAACTTAACCTAGCTTGGGAGAATTGAGAGGTTGTTTCCAGCAGATCCTCGGTTCAAGGAAACGCAATCTGAAGTAGTATTATAATACATTGGAACTTCATGCTTTGAACTTGAAACTTTAAACATTAAACTGTTTCATGGTCTAAATTTTGGGCATATGCAGAGTCAACTAGGTTCCCGGAGTCTCACTAAAATAGATAATAGTACGTATTTTTAAATACTAAAGTCGTTTAACTAGAACTTGATTAATAAACAACTAGAAAAAGACGCTTCCAGGAAAGACCCTATTACATAGAGTACATATATAGTGTCATTTGCTACATGAACTATGTAAGTAAATAAAGGTTTGCTTTGTTTCAGGTATGCTTTAGTCCTGATAGCAGTTTACAATATGTTCGATTTGATAGCAAGATACATTCCACTGATCGAGAAAATCAAGTTGAAATCACGAAATGGCCTAATGATTGCAACATTGTCTCGTTTCTTGTTCATTCCTTGTTTCTATTTCACTGCAAAGTATGGTGATCAAGGCTGGATGATAATGCTCGTGTCCTTCCTCGGACTCACCAACGGTTATCTCACCGTTTGTCTCCTCACAGTTGCTCCTCAGGGATACAAGGTTAGCAGAATACTTCCACATAACTGTTACGGTTTTTGCGCTGATTTTCTTACTGTATTTAAGTTTTATTTTTTTTTTTAAAAGGAAATACCATAATTACTTTTATTTTTTTTTTCTGAAAGAAAAAAATATAATTCTTTTTCATATTTGACTAACCTCTTTCTTGGAGCAAAAGTTTTTGGACATCTATAAATAAAAGACCCCTTCTCATATCATAACACAATAACATCCCAATGTAGTCTTTTAAAATTTCCGTTTAGGGGAGATTTTCTCTCTTATTAGTTTTATGTTTTTAATATTAGGTTTTATATGTAGGCCAATTAGCCAAATCATATAATAAAATTATGTTTTTAGTATTGTTTTTCGTTTTCATCTTATTTATCGTGTCATAGTTTGCAACTAATAGCTTTTGCATAACGCCTCTCGATTTCGAACCTAGCAAGTGGTATCAAAGCTTACGGTTCAATGGTCCAATGGTGTGGTGAGACGAGATTAAACAGATTCAAAGCGGTTTTAAAATCAAGCTGCAACCATTTGGATGATAATAAAGATTTTTATCGAATTACATGTGGAGAACAAGTTTCAATCATATTTTCAACACTTCTGCTGCTGCATCTTTAAAAATAAAAATGAAATATTACTTTTAAATCAATTTGTTACCATGATATTTTAAACCTTATTTTTAACCATGGCAAGCAGCAGTTATGAAGATTATATTAAGAACGAAGTTCATGCACGTGATATGAAGAGACGGATCAAGTGAAGAAAATCAAGTCAAAAAGGAGAGATTTGTTAGGGTTTTTCCCCTGATTTTCTTACTATATTTAAGTTTTATTATTTTTTTTAGAAGGTAAATAAAAGTTAGCAAAATTATTTTTACTTTTCCTGAAAGAAAAAAATATAATCTTTTCTATATTTGGCTAATCTCTTTCTTGGAGGAAAGGTTTTGGACATTATAAATAGAAGATCCTTCTCATACCATAATACAATAGCATTCACATGTAGTCTTTTAAGATTTTCGTTTAGGAGGGATTTTCTCTCTTATTAGTTTTATGTTTTTAATATTAGATTTTATATGTAGGCCAATTGGCCAAATCATATAATAAAATTATGTTTTTAGTATTGTTTTTCGTTTTCATCTTATTTATCGTGTCATAGTTTGCAACTAATAGCTTCTGCATGACCCCTCTCGATTTCAAACCTAGCAAGTGGTATCAAAGCTTACGGTTCAATGGTCCAATGGTGTGGTGAGACGAGATTAAACAGATTCAAAGCGGTTTTAAAATCAAGCTGCAACAATTTAGATGATAATAAAGATTTTTGTCGAACTACATGTGGAGAACAAGTTTCAATTATATTTTCAACACTCCTGTTGCTGCATCTTTAAAAATAAAAATGAAATATTACTTTTAAATCAATTTGTTACCATGATAATTTAAACCTTATTTTTAACCATGGCAAGCAGCAGTTACGAAGATTATATTAAGAACGAAGTTCATGCACGTGATATGAAGAGACGGATCAAGTGAAGAAAATCAAGCCAAAAAGGGGAGATTTGTTAGGGTTTTTCCCCTGATTTTCTTACTATATTTAAGTTTTATTATTTTTTTTAGAAGGAAAATAAAAGTTAGCATAATTACTTTTACTTTTCCTGAAAGAAAAAAATATAATCTTTTCTATATTTGGCTAATTTCTTTCTTGGAGGAAAGGTTTTGGACATTATAAATAGAAGATCCTTCTCATACCATAATACAATAGCATTCACAATGTAGTCTTTTAAGATTTTCGTTTAGGAGGGATTTTCTCTCTTATTAGTTTTATGTTTTTAATATTAGGTTTTATATGTAGGCCAATTGACCAAATTATATAATAAAATTCTGTTTTTAGTATTGTTTTTCGTTGTCATCTTATTTATTGTCTCATAATTTGCAACTAATAGCTTCCGCATGATGCCCTCTCGATTTTGAACCCAACAATAACAACACAAAAACCAATACAAAAACATTTCTTCAGTGTTAGTACAACAACAACATCAACAATCTATCTAGTGTAATTCCACAAAGTGAGGTCTAGGGAGGGTAGAGTGCACGCAGACCTTACCCCAATCTCAGAGGTAGACAGGCGAGGAAAAACAATTCAAAGCAATCCGAACAAGAAGTAATGGAAGTACAAGAAACAATAAACAATAAAAAAACACAAACAACAGTAACAAATAATAACAAAACAACACGATTATCAGGTATAAGGAACAACAAATAGTACTAGAAAATTGAACGACGAGAGGCTACAAGGGCAATACTATCGACTACTAATAATTTCTTCATTGTTATTTTGACTTAAATTTCTTGAACTTACTGAATTCTGTTTGCAACAGGGACCTGAGCAAAATGCATTGGGCAACTTGCTGGTGTTATGCCTATTGGCTGGAGTATTCTCTGGCGTTGCACTAGATTGGTTATGGATTATTGGTAATGGCAAATTCTAACAAAACCAGTTTCCATAAATTGTTTCTTTTAAGTTTCTACAAAGACATTGATATGTACATATATATCGTTAACTAAGTCATACAAAATGTTGGAATTAATCTCTTTTTTCAACTCGTGGGAGTCTCCGATGTACTAGGTGTGAGTTCAATTTTCACGGTTTCCTCATCGTCTTCTCATTTCCTAATTGCCCGATGTAGTATACTAATATTTTTAGAACTTTTTGATTATTTAAACCAAAATGCTTTGTGGTTTTGATATTTCGTCCATGTATGACATGTATTCAGCTAAGGAACGAACAATATATTAATATGTATGCATGAACCGGTTGGTTTGAAGTTGAATCTCATTGGTTAATGCAGTTTATTGTTTGGAAAATATTTTCTTCAAAAATAAGTTATTTTTCAATGTTCGGTTGCTAAAAAAGTACATTTTCAATGAAAATATTTTCCAATGGATAAATATAAATTCTCTCTTCGATTCGTGAAATAATCAACCGCGCACATTACTTGCGCCAAGATATATTATATGTATCATACCCTTACTCATCTTTGGAAGCAGAACCTCCCTCCTTTGCTGCCCGGGTTTAGTCATTTAGTTTATCAACATCGTTAAAGTATGCATTATCTATATATTTTTAATTTTATATATTTACTACTTGAAACAAAGGCTATTTCTGTAATGCCCCGCATTTTCGAGCTAGAAATCGGACCGTCGTTCCTATGTGTGTAAACTCTAATCTCATGACTCATATTTAAATTCACGTGTCATGATCTTTATCCTAGTGTGTTAAGTGATTATGAGGTGAAAAATGCTAACGGAAATCACTTAAAGCAAAGTTTAGCTAAGAGCCTTCGAATCGTTCAAAGTTTGGTATTCGATTCTACAAGGGTCAATTTTGAACGTGTATAACTTTTGATATACGTATAATTTAGCAGCTCAAGACCCACCAAATAGTAGATAATTCAATTAGCTTTCCAACGATACCAATTTTGTCTTAATATGATACCCGATCGAAAAGTTATGATATTTTTCGTGAGAGGCAGTAAGCCAACGCGATTGGGACGCGACACGTCGGTCATCGACGCGATTAGCGACGCGACGCGATGGCCACCGCGTTACGAAACTGTTTCACACGTTATTTCAGTTCCTAATGGGTCTAGGGGCACTTTGGTGACTTCCCCTCACCCAAATTTCATCCATAACACAAAATTTCATCCCCAAGGAGCATTAGGGTGCATCTTTATTCAATTCTCTCAAAGAAAAACCCTATCCACCACCAAGAACAAGATTCAACCTTTCTTCCCCAAAGATCAAGAATTCAAGCCTTTCAATTCAAGATTCTCAAGAAAAGTATCAAGATTCGGGTTCCATCTTTCAAACTAATCAATATAAGGTACGTGGGGTTTTCCTAAACTGCATGAGCATGATGAAATTGTTTCAATAATATTTAAACGTTGAGAAATCATGAATTTTGCAGATGATTTTGAAGATACATTTAAAATTATGCATTTGTGAAACTTTCTTGATAATAATGCTTTGGTCTTGAGGCCTTCCCCTAAATTTGATTTGTACTTGTATATAAGTATGTATGTGTTTTTGAGTTTGAATGTTGAATTGAGAGCATGATCATTTAAAATTCCTCTCTTGTTATAAAGCCTCTTGTTTTCATATGTTATTCTATTGTATATTGAGAAGCATGATCTAAATGCCTTTACTATCGTTAGTTGACTTGGTTTTGGTGATGACTTGAAGAGAGGGTGATTTTCTTAAATTACAAAAATGAAAGTGATGAGTTAAAGAGATTTCATTGTTTGTTGCAAGATACTTGACCACCATGTGTTGTGAATTGAATTGAGGGTCTTTGAGTATGTTTTCATGAATTTTTACTATACACATCCCCTTGTACTATTTGATTAGTTTGGTGGTCTAAAAATAATGTGTTGAAAGAGAAGACTGTAACATGATAATGTATGGCTTAGTTATACGACTTGCAAGTCTTGGTATGACGATACCGAATCAGATAATGCCATAACAGACTCAGAACAGAACATAAGTCAGATTTCATTCACATTATCAGATTTTGAATTCAAAAAGGTGCATGTTTAGAACAGGTTAAAAATGGGCACCAAGAGAGTTAGGTGGTTACCCGAATTAGGCATGAGTAGAGGTGTGCATCGGTCTGTTCGGTTCGATTTTATATCGGTTCGGTTTATTGATTTTTGATTTTTAAATATGCTAACTCAATAACCAAACCAATAAGATATTTTTTGTCGGTTTCAGTTTATCTGTTTTTAGTCCTTAACGGTTCGGTTTTCGATTTAACCGATAAGAAAGTACTCATAAAATAGAAATAGTAGTAACTAACATGAAAAAAAATCGAATCTTAGTTGCAACAAAAAATCCTACATAATGTGTTTTAATTTACAAGAATCTTCAAGTTTGAACTAAATGTTGTTAGGAGAAATTAAGAGTTTGTATAATTGAAATAATAG
>JAPEIP010000011.1:27807301-27828393 GCA_026120095.1 Capsicum chinense
ATATATATTCTTATTGGGTTTTCGGTTTACCCAATAACCCAATAAGAAAAAATCAAACCGAACAAATAACCCAATAATTTTTTTTATAAAACCATTAACAAATCGTTAACCCAATAACAATAAACCAATAATATTTTTGTAGGTTCGATTTATCAGTCGGTTCGGTTTTTGCACACCCTTAGGCATGAGTCATACGATTCGTTGCTCGAAACCATGTTTTGCCGATACAGGTTTATTATGTCCCCAATGAGGGATTATACGCTGGCCTAGTGCCTTGTGGCGTATCAGATTCAGATACTCCAACCCTTGCGGCAAACTTGGGTTGGGGGCTTAGCCGCCTAGTTAAGGGCGGATCCCATATAGCCCGTAGGATACTATCAGATATGTAGGGTGTACCACCTAGCTCAGAAGTAAAACAAAGAAAAGAATTGCATCTACAGAATTGTTTTAAAATCATATGAAACTACCCATATATTTTAAATTATTTCATGCATAAAGTTTTTGGTGAAATGCTCTCACTTATGTTATATATCAAAGTGCATTATTTTGGATTGCTCTGCGTACCAGTACATCTGTATTGACCCCCTATATTTCATGATATGAGGATCAGTCTCGGTGTCTCGCTAAGCTATAGACCATTGTTAGACGATTGGAGTTGGTGAGCCTCCCTTATTTCGAAAGGCCTTATCTAATGATTGCATTATTTTTAGTTCATGGTCTGACCGGGGGCCTTGTCTCGGTCTTCAAACAGATGTTATTTTCCTTCAATTAGTAGAGATTTTGCAGACAGGTGTTAGATGGATTTGAGTCTTGTTGAACTTATGTAACGCCCTGAGTCTGTACCCCAGACGTTACACGGTGCTCATAATCTCGAAGGACCACAAACTAACCCATGACTGGTACCTGCTGTATTAATTGAATGATAATATTGTAATATGCATAAATTAGGTAGAAAACATGCCATAAGGTTCAATACTTTAATAAAAATGAATACGGTATAACAATACCGAAACTGAAATATCTATTTGAAAATACTCTAGTACGAAAAAGCCTCTAAACTATCTGAAATATGAAGTTGATGGGACAAGTCCCGAACTAACTTCGGCTACTAAAATAAAATTGAAATGCTGAAAGAATAATCATGTCCTCAAACTATGAGGACTCACCACTAACTCTGACTGCTGAAAATCTGAACTGCTAAGTATGATTGGGAGCCCGCACGTCTAAACCTATGATATAAAACATCATAGCATAAAAGAAAGGTATGCGTCAGTACTTTGAATGTATTGGTATGCAAAGTGAGGTAGGCTGAAATGCATAGGCTCATATGCATGAACAATGCTGACTGAATGACATGAATATAACTGAATAAGAGTAGATGCGTGATTACGTAAACTGTAACTGAGATTGTGATAATACTGGATACTGAGTTTTGAATTACTAATTTACTGATATCTGAGTTTACTGATACTTTGAAGCTGATAACTGAGTGACTGTATTTGACAGTCTTGATCCTGTGGAACTATACTGAGTTCCTTACTGAATTGAGTGACTGTATCTGACAGTCCTGAATCTGTAGAACTGAATTGAGTTCTATTCTGAGACTGGAACTAAAACTAAAACTGTGGGAAGTAATCATCTAACCGACATGCCCCTCTTTGAACTGATTGAGGTCTAACCTGGAACCCTAGCTAAAAGGGTGTTAGTACCGTGCCACGGGTAAAGACAAGCTGAGTTACCCTCATCTGGCAGTTGCTCTGAACGAGAATGGTGGTGCCCTCAACTGGCAAGTAGATCACCTCATCAATCCTCAACTAGCAGGTTGATGTTTCAACCTATGTTGGCTACGTAGTTCTAAAATACAAGGACTGCTTCTAAGGATCATACCCTCTACTGGTAGGTGAGTCCCAATCCGTGGGTTCACTCGGGGCTGAATCCTACTCCCAACTGAATAAACACTGAACTAATTTCTAGTTCATACTAGGCTTGACTGTGCTGTTACTGATTATACTATCTAATTGAACTGAACTGAGTTCAATTGACTGACGGAATATTACTGAATTTTGTTAACATGCTAAATTTACTGAGGTCTGAACTGAATACTGAACTGGACTGGACTGATATTGAGTCTACTGAGTTTTTCCTGAGTTATGTAACTGACTGAGAGTACTACTGATTGTGACATGACTGATACTATCCTTAGACTGACCATGACTCTAGGTAATCAGCTAAATTATTAGGTATTACATACCCCCAGGACTCGATAGCATAAATTATAAGACACAGCACAATCTTGAAATATGATAAATAACTACTTGATAATCATTCATTCTTTGGGACATTCTAGCAAACACTTGCATGCCATGAACTTGAATATATGCTAACATGATATAATTTTATTATTTAATTCTCATGATCAACTCATCAAACACTTTGAAGGCATTGTATAATGCACATAGTAATAATCAACACATGAGCATCAAAATTTCAAGGCCTTAACATGAATTCACATGATACTACATACATAATAGTTGTTTTTACATAGATTTTATACTTAATCATAGAATAGAAATCCAATCAACATTATAATCATGAATACACTTGAATCCAAATTATAGTAAGCATGGAATCAAGCTACTTGAAGTTTAAAAGAGTTTCTTAAACTCCAAGGGTTGAAGGAACCCTTGGATGAAACTTGACATACCTTGGTTGCTAAACTCTTGAAAATTAATGGCGGAATCTTGAGGCTTGAATTTGAAATTCAATCACCTAGGGTCTTTGTTCTTGATTAATTTTTGAAATAATGAGTGTATGTTGTCAATAGAAGGCTAAATTTTGTGTTTTTGGGGGTTGAAGGATGTGGGAAAAGACCTAAATACCCCTTAGGATGCGACTTTTTAATAACTAAAAATTGAACTATCGATGCGCAGACCGAAGCGCCGCTTCATTGGAATCAACACAATGGACAACAAGCCACGTTGAGTCTGTGTCAGTTCACTGAAAATTGTCACTGGAGCCAAGGAAAAATATTGATCGATGCGATAGCCACCGCGTCGAGCCGAGATCGCATCGATGCACTATTTTGGATTTCCAAACGTGGTTCAAACGAGGTCCAAAAAATCTAAAACTCATTTAGGAACACCTACTGACATTCCTGATCATGAATCAATCTAAAGATTGATAATTTAAGGTCATAAGTGTCGTGAAATAGAGTTTCCAACTTACAAAAGCCAAAATAATACTAAGTCTGAATACTTAGCTAGAGTTTTCTAAGTCTGGGACCCCTTAGCAAGCTTAAAAGACTGAGTTGAGCTTAGGATTTTGCGGGGTCTTACAATATCTCTCCCTTGGGAACATTCATCCTCGAATGAGACTGATTAAACTGAGAATACTGATAGACTGGATTTAGATATTGGACATGCACAACTGAAGCATGATTTCATGACTGAAATTACTGATATACTGAATTATCATACTGAACATGCATACCTGATGCATGAGTGTATAGCTGAATATGATTCATGAATGCATGACTGGGATTACTAATAAGCTGAGTTTATATACTGAACATGCATGTCTGATGCATGAGTACATAACTCAACTGATTTGTGAATGTATCACTTAGTATGCAACATTAATTGATACCAAGTTGGTAGCTATATTTGAACATGAGATTGAGTAAATTCAAAGGAAAACTATTAACTTGGGCTAAGTCTGAGCTTGCGGAGAAGAGGTGAGGATACTTGGTTTGCATGTCTGCTTTTGCTTCCCAAGCAGCTCCCTCAACGGACTGATTCCGCCAAAGTACTTTGACTAGAGGGACTTCTTTGTTCCTTAGTTTGCAAATCTAATAGTCAAGGATTTTGACAGAAGTCTCTTCATAAGAGAGCCTATTCTGAATATCTATGCCCTCTATAGGGACTACGACTGCTGGGTCACCTATTCATTTCTCAAACAAGGAGACGTGGAACACTGGATGTACTGAAGCTAAGTCTGAAGACAACTCAAGCTCGTCAGCTACCTTTCTAAAACAGCTAAGAATTCAATAAAGACCAATATATCAGGGACTGAGTTTCCCCTTCTTGCCAAACCTCTTCACTCCTTTTAAAGGAGAGATTTTCAAATACATAAAATCACCAATGTTGAACTCGAGATCCTTTTTGCATACATCTACGTACGATTTCTGTCGGCTCTTAGCCATCTTAAGCCTTTTCCTAATCAACTGAACTTTCTCTATGGTATCAAATACCAAGTTAGGACCTGCCACTGCGGCCTCTCCCACTTCAAACCAACCAATGGGAGATCTATACCTCCTCCCATAAAACACCTCAAATAGAGCCATCTGAATGTTGGAATGATAGCTGTTGTTATATGCGAATTCAATCAAAGGCAAGTGGTCATACTAACTAACTTTAAAGTCTATCGCACACGCTCACAACTTATCATCTAAATTATGAATGGTCCTTTTTGCTTGACCATCTATCTAAGGATGAAAGGCTATACTGAGGTGAACTCAAGTACCAAAACCCTTTTGGAATGCCTTCCAGAAATGAGAGTAAAATGGGTACCTCTATCTAAGATAATGGATAATGGTACATCGTGCAATTTAACCAACTCCCTGATATAGATTTTGGCATAATCCTTGACTGAATAAGAGGTATGGACTGGTTGAAAATAAGATAATTTGGTCATCGTGCCTTCAATGACCCAAACTGAATCATGCTGGCAACGAGTACGAGAAAAACCCATCACAAAGTCCATGTTCACTTCTTCCCACTTCTAAGTGGGAATACTAAACTCCTACATGGACCCACTAGGCTTCCGAGGATCAATCTTAACCTACTGATATGTTGAGCACTTAGCCACAAACTCTTCAATATTTTTCTTTATCCCACTCCACTAATAGATCTCCTGTAAATCATGATACATCTTAGTGACCCCTGGATGAATAGAGTAGCGCGCATCATGTGATTCTGCAAGAATTTTCTGTCTCAAGTCATCTACACCTAGCACATATAGCCGACCCTGACAACGTAAAACACCATCTTCTCCTTGGGAGAAGACCCCTACTTTCTAATCTTTGACTAATTCTTTCAACTTGACTAGACATGATCCCTATCCTGCTTTTTCTTCAACTCGGAAACCAAGGATAATTATGAACTACCTACTCCCATAGACTACTTTCTACTGAATCTACTAAGCGAACACCTAGTCGGGAAAACTACTGAACTTTATGAGCTAACTTCTTCTTACCATTCTCCATATAAGCAACACTACCCATAGAAATTCTACTGAGAGCATCAACTACTACATTGGATTTACCTGGATGATACAGGATGCTCATGTCATAGTCTTTCAACAACTCCAACCACTTTCTCTGACGGAGGTTTAATTTTTCTGAGAGAACAAATACTGCAGGCTTTTATGGTCTGTGAACACATCAACGTGCACACCATACAAATAGTTCTTCTAAATCTTTAAGGCAAATACTACTGTTGCTAACTCAAGATCATGAGTGGGATAGTTTTTTTTATGAGTTTTAGGATGTCTTGAGGCGTAGGCTATGAACCTACCTCTCTACATCAAAAAACACCCTAAATTGACTCTAGAGGCATCACAATATACCACAAACCCATCTAAACCATCTGGTAGGGTCAAAACTAGACCTGTAGTGAGTCGAGTCTTCAACTCCAAAAAACTTTTTTCACAAGAATATGACCACTGGAATTTGACTTTCTTTTGAGTCAATTTGGACCTAGGGGATGCAATAGATGAAAATTCCTCAATAAACCATCGGTAATATCCAGCCAATCCCAAGAAACTCCTAATATCTATTGGAGAGATGGGTTTTGGCCAGTTTCTTACTGTTTCAATCTTTTGGGGATCAACTCTAAACCATCACCAGAAATGACATGGCCAAGGAAGGCTACTGACCTTAGCCAAAATTTGCACTTAATGAATTTGGTGAATAACTGATGGTTTTTGAGAGTCTGCAATACTATTCTGAGATGGTCTGCATGATCATGCTCACTGTGGGAGTAGACAAGAATGTCATCTATGAAGACTATGATAAACATGTCCAAGTACTGCTTGAACACACAGTTCATCAAGTCCATGAAGGCTGCAGGGGCATTTAAGACCAAAGGACATGACTAAGAATTCAAAGTGACCATACTAAGTTCTGAAGGCTATTTTTGGGATGTCACATTCTCTGACTCTGAGTTGATGATAGCCTGATCTGAGTTCTATCTTAGAAAAGTAACTGCTACCCTGAAGTTGGTCAAACAAGTCATCGATTTTGGGAAGTGGATACTTGTTCTTGACCATGACTTTATTTAGATGACGGTAGTCAATTCATATTCTAAGAGAACCATCTTTCTTACGCACGAATAAAACTGGTGTATCCCACGGGGACACACTGGGTCTGATATTTTAACTGTTCTTTTAATTCTTTGAGTTCTGTTGGAGATATTCTGTATGGCGAAATAGATATGGACTGAGTATCTACAAAAACGTCTATTTCAAAGTTGATTTCCTTTTTGGGAGAAACTCTGGGAAGATCTTCAGGAAACACATCTGGGAATTCACATGCTACTGATACTAATTCAAGAGTAGGGGTTTCTGAACTAGAGTCCTGGACTCGAATGAGATGGTAGACACATCCCTTAGATATCATTTTTCTTGCCCGAAGGTAAGAAACAAGTTGACCCCTAAGTGCTAAAGTACTACCCTTCCATTCTATGACGGGCTCATTCGAAAACTAAAACAGGACAATTTTTTGGCTGTCGACTGAGGCATAGCAGGAATGAAGCCAATGCATACTGAGAATGACATTAAAATTAGTCAACTCTAATTCGACTAAGTCTGCTGAAGTGACTTTCTAAAATATTATAATTGGACAGTTCCTGTATACCCACCGAACTATGATAGATTTACCCATTGGAGTAGAGATTGAGAAAGGCTTTGCTAGAATTTTGGGACTGACTCCAAAATCAATGGCTATATATGGAGTAACAAAGGACAACGAAGCTCCTGGATCTAGCAAAGCATAAACATGTAAATGGAAAACTTGTAACATACCAGTGACCACATTAGGAGAACTTTCCTGATCCTGTCGGGACTGAAGAGCATATTTAAAGAGTCTATTTAGGCGCTGGCCATTGGTGGCACTGGATGTGGTACCCTGCTAATTCAGGCGATTGGACTAAGCTGGGGGGAGGTTATACTGACCCTGTGAATCTGACTAGGGATAATCTCTGACTTTGTGGCCTGGCTTGCCATACCCGAAACATATATCGCTGCCTGCTCTATTGATACCCTGGTGGTATTTGCCATATTTCTAACAAAGGGGATTGGTTCGGGCGCTGCTGACACTACTTTGGGGTTTAGGGCCTGGGCCCTATCTCTATTACCGTCTTTAAATTTTGGCACTGGAGCACTAGCTAAGGACGGAGCTAGAATTGAGGATTTCGAGTGAAACTGAGAACGATTCCCACTCTCTGACTTAGGCTGAGTGAAGTTGAAACTACTTATTCTCGCTCCCTTGTTCTCCCTCTCCTTCTCTTTATTCTTAACCTTCTCTATCTACTGAGCATGGACCATGAGACTGGATATGTCCATCTCCTTAATCAACATTGCGGTCCTACACTCATTAACCACACTATTAGACACGCTAGACACATACTTACTCATCTTAGATCTGCTATCAGCTACCACATGAGGAGCGTATCTTATTAATTGATTAAACTTGAGAGAATACTCTTTCACTGTCATGTTTCCCTACTTCAGATTTATAAACTCCAAAACCTTCGCTTCCCTCAACTCCAATGGGAAGAACCATGAATAAAAGTCATGCAAAACTCCTCCCATTATATGGGCCCTGTATCTGAGCTCTTTTTGCCTTCCATTGTTTGAACCATGAGTGGACCAAATCCTGCAACTGATATGCGGCCTACTCAACACTCTCAACAGTAGTCACTCCCATAATATCTGTAACTTTTTGCACCAGACTAAGAAATTCCTGAGGGTCCTCATCTGACTTAGACCCAGTAAAAGATGGAGGGTTCATTCGGGTAAAATCCCGCATCCTGGAAGCAGTAGTATTGGCCACTAGGTTGGCCAGAACAACAGCTAGAGATTTATTTTAGGCTGCCACAGAATGAGCTAGGGTGGTAAACGCTGCTCTGAATTTAGCATGGGAGACATGTTCATCCAGAAGATCTGGCTGGACGTGCTGGGGTTCTGACTGGTCTTCTGTTCCTCTTTCCTTAGTCTAATTTAGAGGCATATTTTATAAATGGAAGAGAAATTTGGATTACACAGGGATTTTAACTAGAGCTCATGCTTACTCGTACGACATGAATAATGAAAGAAGGAAAACTTTTCCTAAAACACCTCGCAGCATCCTGTCCATAATTGTGGTGCGCTATACACCCATGCACAAGACTCTACTAGATGTGAATTTCAGACTTCCTAGGACTCTGTTAAACCTTAGGCTTTAATACCAAGTTTGTAATGCCCCAAGTCTGTACCCCAAATACTACACGATTCTCATAATCCTGAAGGACCACAAGCTAATCCATGACTGGTACCTGCTGTATTAACTGAATAATAATACTATAATATGCATAAATTAGGCGGAAAACAAGCCATAAGGTTCAATACTATAATAAAACTGAATACGGTATAAAAATACCAAAACTGAAACATCTGCTTGAAAATACTCTAGTCTGAAAAAGCCTCTAAACTGTCTGAAATATGAAGTTGATGGGACAAGTTCCCAACTAACTCTGGCTACTAAAATAAAACTAAAATACTGATAGCATAATTATGTCCTCAAACTATGAGGACACACCACTAACTTGGACTGCTAAAAATCTGAACTACTAAGTATGATTAGGAGCCCGTGCGTCTGAACCTATGATATAAAATATCATAGCATAAAAGAAAGGTATGCGTCAGTACTTTGAATGTATTGGTATGTAAAGTGAGGTAGGATGAAATGCATAGGTTCATATACATAAACAATGTTAACTGAATGACATGAATATAACTGAATAAGAGTACATGCATGAATACGTAAACTATAACTGAGATCGTGATAACACTGGATAGTGAGTTCTGAATTACTGATAACTGAGTTTACTGATACTGTGAAGCTGATAATTGAGTGACTGTATCTTAAAGTCTTAACCTTTTGGAACTATACTGAGTTCCTTACTGAACTGAGTGACTGTATCTGACAGTCCTAAATTTGTAGAACTGAACTGAGTTCTATTCTAAGATTGGAACTAGAACTGAAACTATGGGAAGTAATTATCTGACCGACATGCCCCTCTTTAATTGATTGGGGTCCAACCTGTAACCCCAGCTGGAAGGGTGTTAGTACCGTGCCATGGGTAAAGACAAGCTGAGTTACCCTCATCTGGAAGGTACTCTGAACGAGAATGGTGGTGCTCTCAACTGGCAGGTAGATCACCTCATCAATACTCAACTGATAGGTTGATGTTTCAACCTACGTTGGCTACATAGTTTTGGAACACAAGGACTCCTTCTAAGGATCATATCCTCTACTGATAGGTGAGTCCCCATCTGTGGGTTAACTCGATGCTGAATTCTACTCTCAATTGAATAGATACTGAGCTAATTTCTAGTTCATACTAGGCTTAACTGTGCTATTTCTGATTATACTATCTAACTGAACTAAACTAAACTGAGTTTACTGAGTTTTGTTGACTAACGAAATACTACTGAATTCTATTAACTGGCTAAATTTACTCAGGTCTGAACTGAATACTGAACTGGACTGGACTGATACTAAGTCTACTGAGTGTTTCCTAAGTTTTGTAAATGACTGAGAGTACTACTGATCGTAATGTGACTGATACTATCCTTAGCCTGACCGTGGCTCTAGGTAATCAGCTAAATTATTGGGTATTAAATACCCCTTGGACTCTATAGCATAAATTATAAGACATGGCATAATGTTGAAGCATGATAAATAACTACTTGATCATCATTCATTCATTGGGACATTCTAGCAAACACTTGCATGCCATGAACTTGAATACATGCTAACATGATATAATTTTATTATTTAATTCTCATGATCAAGTCATAAAATACTTAGAAGGTATTATAGATGCACATAGTAATAATCAACATATGAGCAACAAAATTTCAAGGCCTTAACATGAATTCACATGATACTACATACGTAATAGTTATTTTTACATAAATCTTACACTTAATCATGGAATAGAAATCCAATCAATATTATAATCATGATTACACTTGAATTCAGATCATTGAAAGCATGAAATCAAGCTACTTGAAGTTTAAAAGATTTTCTTGGACTCCAAGGGTTGAAGGAACCCTTGGATGAACACTTAACATACCTTGGTTGCTAAACTCTTGAAAATTAATGGTGGAATCTTGAGCCTTGAATTTGAAATTCAATCACCTAGGGTTTTTGTTCTTAAGCAATTTGTGAAATAATGAGTGTATGTTGCCAGTAGAAAGCTAAATTTTGTATTTTTAACGGCTGAAAAAAGTGGGATAAAACCCAAATACCCCTAAGGATGCGGCTTTATAATGACTAAAAACCAAACTGTCGTCGTGCAGATCGCTGTGCCGCATTGAGTTCATGTTGGTTCACTGAAAATTACCACTGGAGCTAAGGAAAAATATTGATTGACGTAATAGCTGTTGCACCACGCCAAGATCGCGTTGATGCATTATTTTGGATTCCCAAACGTGGTTCAAACGAGGTCCAAAAAATCCAAAACTCATCTTTGAACACCTACTGACATTCCTGATCATGAATCAATCTAAAGATCGATACTTTAAGTTCATGAGAGTCATGAAATGGACTTGCCAACTTACGAAGGCCAAAATAATACTAAGTCTGAATACTTACCTAAAATTTTCTAAGCTTGGGACACCTTAGCAAGCTTAAAAGACTGATTTGAGCTTAGAATTTTGTGGGATTTTACAACTCATGTCATGTTGTTTGATTAATATAATTTGATTACTATGTTTCTATATTTTTTTTATAGTTATGAGTTATGCATATGATTGCTAGATAAAAGGGCTCTCGAGCCTTAATAGTTTGGGATGCTCGTCACGGACAAGGCCCCGACTCGGGTCATGACAAACTTGGTATCAGAGCATGGTTCATAGTCCCTGGGTATCTGTGAAGTCATGTCTAGTAGAGTCTTTCTTAAGAGTGTGTTGTGTATCACACTTACAATCAGAAGACTACCGAACATTTAGGAGTTGCTTCTTATTCTTCCATACTCTAGTTTGTGCTATAGCGTCATCCATAAGAAAGTTATCCAAATTTCTTTCTTACTCTAATTTTAGGGGCCATGCCATGTCCAAGTGTTTAGCTCTTCCAGCGATGTGGTTCTTACTGATTAAGTTGTCCATATAGTTATGAATTTGCACAAGTGGTTAAGAGGAGTCCATGAGTGCTTTAAAGTGTATTAATTTAAGCATATACCCCTATCTGCATCAGTTGTGCAGTTGAGTCTGAGGTATGGAGTGTATTCAATCTCCTTTAATAAAATTCTTATGGGGATGTCATGTTTAAGGATAATTATGTGTAGCAAAGTATTGGAACTATATTTCCACCCGCGTAGTAGTGTATGTTAATGCATTATGACCAATTGGTAGTAAGATGGTCCAGAAGTTGGTGACATGAAGTCTCAAGGTTAACAGTTAGAGTGAGGGTGACATTTGCGTAAACAAATAGTTTTAGTTGTAAAATCATGGATGGAAGAGTGAGTTGTCATTGTATAGTAATAGACTAATGTGGTAGCAATATTTGTAGATTGTATGGTAGTCCATAAAGGAAGTGATTGGCTATGATTATTATCTATTCGAATTAGGGAAGGAGCCTAGAGTGGATAGTTATGGTGGTTACAAAAATCAGTTATAGGTTGTGAATGGAAAAGGGTAGATTAGTTAATAAGTTGTAGGTAGAGACTCACTATTGTTTATTAAATTTTGAAGATCATTGTTATGTATAATTAGGTAAGAAAGTATGATGTGAGAAATTAGAATATGTTGATAAGATTGAAATGGGTTATATTATAAGATTAAGATCGACTAATACTATCATGTGGCTTTACCCCTTTGATGGTCTTTTCTTTAGTAGTAGTAAGCTAGAACTTCATGTGAGAAAGTATGTATTAGATTTAGAGGTGTAGTAGTAATGTCGTAGAGAGGGTGAACTTATAAGTCATAGTTAAGTGAAGTAAGAAACTCAGGTGATACTTCTATTCGATTGAGTAGTATAGTATGTGGCATAATTCAGACGATTGGTGTTGTTAGACAATAGGCTTGAAATTTAGATATGGATTGTGGTGGTAAGAGTAGTAGCTTAAGATTAATGATGCATGTTTTATTGGAATTAATTAGGAGGCTTGATGTGATGTGTGAAATGGCCTAGGTTTATAATTTATGAAAATTTTAAGTGTTAATCGTGAGGTATATATGTACATGAGGACTAGTATTAAAATGATGAATTGTGGTTGAATCATTAAGTAAATAACATAAGTATAAAGGAATAAGTTGAACCCAGGTAGCAGGTTGTTAGATAAAGCTCTATGGGTATAAGTGTTTTGTGTACCTAGATTTAGTTCTTGAATCTTTTAGTATGGAGAAGTTTGGGAAGTTGACGTAGGCAATATGCACCTTTGGTATAATTTTACAGATTTTGTTAAGTTGTAGGTTATATGATTAGAGGTGTAATGATAGTATTCTAAAGAATTGAAGATAGAGTATTAAGTGTTTAGAAGCATGGGAGTCTATGCCCATGAAAATATTAGTCGTAAGTTGATGACTTTGGGAGTTAGAAAAAATTACGATTAGTGTCCCTGAAAGGGGATGTCCTAGAAAGAATTTAGTGTCTTTGTATTAGAGATTAATGAGAGGATTTTGTGTTCATGTGTACATTGATACCCCCTTTTTGATAAGGAGTGTGGATACGTATACTCATAAGAGTAGGATTTGTAGAGTGATAGTTATAGAGGCTAGCAAAGTTAAGAGTAGCATTTTTTGGAAAGCGAGGTCTTCAGAGTATAGTTCATTAGGGAGAGTTTAGAGTTTAAGTATGCAGTGATGTCTCTTTTGTGTTGAGAGTCGTGGCTATAGATTTTGATGTAAGATTATGTCTATAAGTTTAGGATTATGACTTTGATCTAAGGAGGAGATGGTGAATTAAGGTAGTTCCTGAATGTTCTCAGTGTGGCAAGTTGCAGAAAGGAACCATGATAAAGCTATTTCTACTCAAGCATACTTCCCCTACTTTAATTTAGGAGATTATCCTACTGATGTCTTACGTCATCTGTTCAAGTCATGCCTATGCCTATGGTTCGAGTTCTCTATGGACTTATGTTCATGATCCGACCTCCAAACTAGAAGCAATAATATCTCTCAGTAATCTAGTCTTTCATGTATTTAATCCATATGTTATGCTGCTCATGGTCCATGAAAATCTATGTCTCTCAGCATGGTTGGTCCAAAGAAAATATGTTTCTATAAGCCACCGATTCATTCTATGTTGGGTTTAGCCAAAGTGATAAAGTTTATGCAAACCCATGGCAAATCTTAGTTCTTTAAATGAGGAGCAATCGCTTCAAGTGGAAATCTTTGTGTTAGTTGTAATGTAACACCTCGTAGCATTCTAGACTCAATACTACTCTTAGTTGCATGTATAGAGAGCTTACATCCTAATTTTTTTTCTAATTATTAAAAGGCTTAGTCATATTTATGAGTTCTTAACTTCCATGATTTTCAAATTGATCTTCCCAACCCCGAGATGTAGATTTTTGAGTTGATTCATGATCAGGGGTGTAAAGGGGGTGTCTCAGGGAAGTTTTGAATTTTTCAGATGTCTCAGAGAAGTTTCAAATTTTTTAGATGACGTTTGAGGTATGTTAGGATGATCAAAATAGTGGGACAACGCGATATCGATGAGTCGCTCCAATAATTGCATTGGTAGGGACCGACGTGGCACGTCGCTTAATGCATCGGGTGCCCAGTTTGTCTTACTAATTTTTGGGTCCAGGAGGGTAATTCTGTCTTTTTTTGTTATTTTATCTTGATGTATGCACTAATGGTTTCTCACTATGCTTTATCCTAAGAATTCATATTGTATTGTGTTTCTTCTGAACGACTCTCTACTTATGATCCATACACTTGATATAGGAAGTACTTTTTGATGGTATCATATCTTCACCTTATTTCCCACCGTGAGTAGGTCAATATATATGGGTTATAATTGAGTAGTGTTTCTCCAATTCATGATGATTGTGCTCCGGTCCCTTAATGACCTTCTATATATTAGTGCGATGGTGGTTGTGGAAGCGAAGTAATGCGGTAGGTAGGAGAGTTGATATTCTTGAATGTGAAGGTTTTGATTTGATCTGTTTAGCTAAGGTTATTGGTGATGAAGGAAAGAAGGGGGATGTACTTTCATTATGAGAAATAGCTAGGAAGGAGATATATGGCAAAAATCATTATGAAAGTGATTGAATTTGCTGGTCTTAGTGGGGGAAATCCATGAAGTGGGGGTAGTAATGATAGACTTGAATGACGTGATTGATGAAAACACCACCCGTGTACTATGTGGATTAGTATTCCTTGAATTAAAACTCTAGTGTGTTTGATGGTAGTGATAAGGTGAAGAAATATCTTTAAAGGGATATAGATTATGAGTCCCCTAGTTTAAGCTAACATCTCTTTTCTTCGAGTTAAGCTTCAACATAGAAGTACTATGCGGGTGAACTCAAACTCTTATGGTTAGAAGTGTTATGGGAGAATTGTAAGTTGGAAATGATGAAGTATGTTATTTGTTGTTTGGGGCATAGTTGAGTAGTGTCTCTCAGTTTTGAGTCTATTAGTTGTATCTTGTAAGGTAGAGAATGCTTCTATCTTCCATGAAATCTTATATCATGATTAATACCAATATAAATCAGGTCTATGATCATCAAATAAATCCATGCCTTATGTTGTGGTGATTATGATTCATAGAATTTATTTGCAAGATCATCCCTATGTAAAGTCTCATTATCTTATGTTTCATGCTTACACATTTCACTAGGAGTTATCATGAAGATCATTTGATGTATTTGCATATTTTGTTGAGGAATAATGTTCAATGCGAGGTTTCATTCTTTATTCTACACTTTTAGAGTTTCAACAAGTCCCTACCCATCATTCAAGGATGAATGATCCCAAGGGGAAGATAATGTAACGCCCTACATTTTTGAGCTAGAAATCGAACTGTCATTCCTATATGTGTAAACTCTAATCTCATGAATCATATTTAAATTCATGTGTCATGATCATTATCCTAGTGTATTAAATGATTATGAGGTGAAAAATGCACATGGAAATCACTTAGAGCAAAGTTTAGCTAAGAGCCTTCGAATCGTCCAAAGTTTGGTATTCGATTCTACAAGGTTCAACTTTGAACATGTATAACTTTTTATATACGTATAATTTTTCAGCTAAAGACATACCAAATTGTAGATAATTGAATTATCTTTCCAAAGATACCAATTTTGTCTTAATACGATACCCGAGCAAAAAGTTATGGTATTTTTCGTGAGAGGCAATAAGCCGACGCGATTGGGATAAGACGCGTCGGTCATCGACGTGATTAGCGATGCGACGCAACGTCCACCACGTGACGGAACTATTTCACACATTATTTCAGTTCCTAAAGGGTCTAGGGGCACTTTGGTCAGTTACCCTCACCCAAATTCCGTCCATAACACAAAATTCATCCCCAAGGAGCATTGGGTTGCATCTTATTCAATTTCTCGCAAAGAAAAACCCTAGCCACCTCCAAGAACAAGATTCAACCTTTCTTCCTCAAAGATCAAGAATTCAAGCCTTTCAATTTTAGATTCTCAAGAAAAGTAGCAAGATTCGGGTTTTATCTTTCAAACTAATCAATATAAGGTATGTGGAATTTTCCTAAATCACATGGGCATGATGAAATTGTTTCAATAATATTTAAACGTTGAGAAGTCATGAATTTTGCAGATGGTTTTGAAGTTACATTTAAAATTATGCATTTGTGAAACCTTCTTGCTAATAATACTTTGGTCTTGAAGCATTCCCTTAAATTTGATTTGTACTTGTACATAAGTATGTATGCATTTTTGAGTTTGAATGTTAAATTGAGAGCATGGGCATTTAAAATCCCTCTCTTGTTATAAAGCCTCTTATTTTCATTCGTTATTCTATTGTATATTGAGAAACAAGATATAAATGCCTTTACTATCGTTGGTTGACTTAGTTTTACTGATGACTTGAAGAGAGGGAGATTTTCTTAAGTTACATAAATAAAAGTGATGAGTTAAAGAGATTTCATTGTTTGTTGCAAGATACTTGACCACCATGTGTTGTGAATTGAATTGAGGGTCTTTGAGTATGTTCTCATGAGTTTTTACTATACACATCCCCTTGTACAGTTTGATTAGTTCGGTGGTCTAAAAATAATATTTTGAAAGAGAAGACTATAACATGATAATGTATGGCTTAGTGATACGACTTGCAAGTCTTAGTATGACGATACCAAATCAGATAATGCCATAACAGACTAAGAAAAAAAAACACGTCAGATTTCATTCAAATAATCAGATTTTTAATTCAGAAATGTGCATGTTTAGAACAGGTTAAAAATGGGCACAAAAAAAGTTAGGTAGTTACCCGAAGTAGCCATGAGTCATACGATTCGTTGCTCGAAATTGTGTTTTGCTGATACGGGTTTATTATGTTCCCAACGAGGGATTATACGCTGGCCTAGTGCCCTGTGGCGTATCAGATTCAGATACTCCAATCCTTGCGGAAAACTTGAGTTGGAGGCTTGGCCGCCGAGTTAAGGGAAGATCCCATATAGCTAGTGGGATACTTTCAGAAATGTAGGGTGTACCACCTAGCTCAGAGGTAAAACAAAGAAAGGAATTGCATCTACAAAATTGTTTTTAAATCATATGAAACTGCCCATGTGTTATAAATTATTTCATGCATAAAGGTTTTGGTGAAATGCTGTCACTTATGTTATATATCAAAGTGCATTATTTTGGATTGCTCTGTGTACCAGTACATCTGTATTGACCCCCTATATTTTAGGATCTGAGGATCAATTCCGGTATTAATTATCTTTGAAAAAAATGTATCATGCTATAAACAATTAATATGTAAAATGAATTGTAGTGTTAAGTCGTGTACGTATTAAAATGATAGTAATTGATAAAAATTTTAAAATTTACAAAATTAAGGATAATTATATAAAATAAAAATATGATAATAAATTTGTAAAAAAATCTAAAATAATGACAATTATCAATAACTTTTCGGATGTGACAAGAAATTATTGTGCGATCCTTGTCAGATGTGACAAAACATTAAATTATTATACTATAAAAAAATGATTGTTCCGACTCAGCGTTTGCGGACTATAAAATGTAAAAATTAATTTGCAATTATGAAAAAATGTAAAGAGTGTTAAAAATATTAACAAAATATAATTAATTTAAAAATATTATAAAAATATGATGTAATATTGTATAGGTGTGTATTTTGTGTATTTATTGTGTGTATGTATGTTGAGTATTTAAAAAGTAATAATAATAATAAAAAAATAAATATCAAATCTACTTTCTTCCCAACATATCCCTTAAATTATGGATAGTAGGTGAGCAAAAGTCAAGTGTCATAATGATAACGAGACCTTAACTTGACTGATTTGTTGCTCTATGTATTAAAATAATTGACTCGATTCAACTTTTGTGGATTTTAATAAATATATAATATGCAGGTATTGATATGTAATTACAAAAAAATGTAAAGAATATTAAAATTATTGAAATGTAATTAATTTGAAAATACTGTAAAAATGTGACATTATGTTGTGCACATGTGCAGATGATTGTAAAATGTTAAGAATGATAATGAATTGATAAAAATCCTTAAATAAGAAAAATTATTAATAAGTTATAAAAATAAAAATATGACAACAAATTGATTAAAATTCTAAAGTAAGAATGTTTATCAACAATTTGTCAATCAATTATAAAAAAATGTAAAAAATTATATTTTATGCCCTTTAGCGATCAGGAAGCCTGAAAACATTAATTTTAGGCACGAAGAGCCAAAATTGGGTGTCAACAGTTGCCCCTTTTCATTTGAGAATGATGTAGAAGTTTTTAAATGAAAACGTTGACATGTAGCCAATTTTGCTCGATAAAAATGATAGATATTTTTTTTATTTTTGAAGAAAAAATTGATCGAACTCTAATTCAGAGTTGCCTACATACCTCGATCTGTGTGACAATCAAGTCGGGTGTAGTTCAAAAGAATAGGCAATTTGTTTCTTGCCTTGTTGTTGGGAGCGAGTAATCATGTAGAATAATTATTAAGAGGAGGATTGTTTGGGAATGAAAGTGTTCACATATTCCCGAGGTTACTTTTGAAATTGCCTAGTATCGAGCTGTGAGATGCATAATTGTGTACTTGCTGGGGAGAAAGAATGATTGCGTGGTTGTGATGAACAAACTCTGCATAGAGCTTCCTACATATCTTAAGTGTCACGAGAATCAGGTTAATGTAGTTTGAAATGAGAAAATAGAAAATTTTAGGGCGATTCTCAAAATTTGACCCAGTGTAAGATGTGTGGGATTTGAAAAAAATGCCTTTTTGTTTTGAATTATATTTTTAGTTGAAGAGATGCATGATGTATTTGATTGTCTACGAGGACCTGAGGATGAATGACGTTTTCGATTATTTATGGGAACTTGGGGATGAATATCGTCTCTGATTGTTTATGGGGACCTGAGGATGAATGACGTCTCTGATTATTTATAGGGACTTATGTGATGAATGAAAGATGTCTTCGATTGTTTACGAAGACTTGATGCATGTCATCACCAATTATCTTATGGAGACTGATGTGGAATGTCATCTCCGATTTCTACAGAGACTGATGTGATGAATGATAATGTCTTCGATTGTATACGAAGACTGATGTTGACTGTCGTCTTCAATTATCTATAAAGACTGACGGATGACATCTCCAATTATTTATGGAGTCTAATGTTGATGATTGTCTCTGATTGCCAACGGAGACTAATGTGATAAATGGTGTCTTCGATTGTCTACGAAGACTTGATGACATCACTAATTGTCTATGAAGATGGATGTTGAATGATGATGTCTTCGATTGTCTATGAAGACTTGTGCATGATATCTCCAATTATCTATAGAGACTGATGTTGATTATTGTCTCCGATTGTCTATGGAGACTGATATGATACCTTCGATTGTTTACAAAAACAGATGCATGACCTTCCAATTATCTATGGAGGCTGGTTTGGATTTTCGTCTCCGATGGTCTACAGAGATTGATGTGACGCCTTTGATTATTTACGAAGATAGATGCATGACCCTCTAATTGTCTATGGAGGCTAATATAATGAATGATGTGTTCAATTGTCTACAAAGTCTTAATGACATCTCCAATTATCTATGGAGACGGATATTGAATGATGATGTATTCGATTATCTTTGAAGACTTGAAGACATCTCCAATTATCTATGAAGATGGTTATTGAATGATAAAGTCTTCAATTATCTACAAAGACTTGATAACATCTCCAATTATCTATGGAGACTGATGTTGAATGATCATCTGCAATTGTCTATGAATACTAAGGTCATTAACCGGTGAGGTAATGGCCTCTCGATTGGTAGAACAACTGGAATGTAATAGCCTTCCGACTGGCGGGGCTGTTGAAGATGTAAAAGTTCTGAGAACACCTAATAGAAAAGCAAAATGTCTGTGTTTGAAGGTGGTAGCTCTAAAAAGAAAGGTCAATTGTCTATATTTGGAGGTGGGTGTTTTTCATGTGAAGTGCAATACATGTATGCGAAGGCATGTGTTTGAAAGGAAAGGAAATTATTCTTTGCATTTTTGTTGTAAAAAATGTGTTGAAAGATGAAAAATATTAGAGATTTCTTTGTGTTTTGTTTTTGGGAAATGTGAAAAGATGAAAATACAGAAGATTGTTTTGTATTTTATTTGTAAGAAATGCTGAAAGTTGAAAAATATAGAAAATTATTTTGTGTTATTCTTTGTGAGGAATGTTGAAAGGTGAAAATTGTAGAAAATTGTTTGTGTTTTCCTTATAAAAAGTGTTAAATAGTGAAACAAAATTATTTTGTATTTTCTTTTGTAAGAAATGATGAAAGTTGAAAAATGAAAATTGTTTTGTGTTTTCTTTGTGAGGAATGTTGAAAGGTGAAAATTGTAGAGAATTGTTTTCCTTGTAAAAAGTGTTGAACAATGACACAAAATTGTTTTGTATTTTCTTTTGTCAGAAATGTTGAAAGTTGAAAAGAGCATAATCGTGCCTTGACTGTAGTTGGTACCAACAATTAGTAGTGTGTATGAGAATTCCTCCATCCCTTCCCAACTAACTGAGATTGACTGCAGGGTAACTCTTATAGCTTCAAGTGTTACCTCATACATCCCTAAGTATCGATAGGATTCGTTTGTCTTGATTTAAACAAAGATTTTGAATTTTGCTTATTCTCATGTTTCAAGTGCCCTCTCCAGAAAGAGTGTCTCATTTTCACATGTACTTGAGTATTTTTCTTTTGAATATACAGACATCTAGAGATATACACTCACACTCAGAAAGAAATTCAATGAATGCAATTGTGATACCATAGGCTTGGCCTTCATGTGGATCTTGTAAGACTTGTTATTATCTTTTAATGTTGGCATGGGGATGGGTAAGATGATATTTGGGTTAAAAGAGACTAATTTCTCAATGAGCGTTGCATTGTATTTGTGCTTTTGCCATTTGTTGCACTTTGATGCTTGATGTTCTTTGTTGTGCTTCTTGCCACTTGTTTCGTATTTCCTTTGACTTATTTTGAATCACGTGTTGGAGTTTTACCCCTTTTTATCAATAAAAGTATTTTTTTTTATCTTTTTTCTTTTTGATGATGATGATTCTCAATCTTTACTGGAGTTATCTCTTATTTTTTTGTGTGCGGGGTGGGTGGGG
>JAPEIP010000011.1:27830661-27847399 GCA_026120095.1 Capsicum chinense
AGATAGATAGATATAGATAGTTATTGTTCATGTTCATGAAACCATGCATATCAGCCTACCTCATTTTGCATACCAGTACATTCAAAGTATTGATTGCATACTCTTTTCTTGCGCTATGATGTATCCTATCATAGGTTCGGACGCTCAGTTCCTGGATTGCGTATTGATTTTCCAGACTATCACCCATAGCAATGGTAAGTCCTCATATTTCGGGGACATGATTTATTTAGTTCAGATTACTTTAGCAGTTTCAGTCATTTCTATTCAGTTAGAGTTAGTTGGGGCATGTCCCATAAACTCTCATTCAGTTAGTTTAGAGGCTTTCGGATACTTCAGACAGTTAGCCAGTTCTCAAATTTTAGTTGTCATTGCCAGATGTTTTATCAGTATTATCACTTTTGTTTATAGATTTTATCAAATTTATTACTTAAAACCTTATGGCATTCCTCATTTAAATTCTGCATATGACCTTTTGTTATTAATTTTACTCAGTGCTCACAACAGGTACCAGCTCATGGGTTAGCTTGTGGTCCCTCGGGACTGTAAGCACCGGGTAATGCCAAGGGTGTACTCTCAGGGCATTACAAACTTAGTATCAGAGCCTAAGGTTTTATAGTGTCCTAGAAAGTCTGAATGTCACATCAAGTAGAGTCTTGTGCATGGGTGTGAAGCGCGCCACACTTATGGACAAGAGGCTACGAGGCATTTTAAGGAAAAGTTACTTTCTTTTAGTGTTCATATTGTGCGAGTGGACATGTTCTCAAGTTAGACTCTTTTTCTAATTCCAATCTTTCTTCCATTTATAGAATATGCCTTCTAGGAAGGCTAACAGAAGAAGAAATGAGAATCAATCCGAACCTCCGCCCGTTCAAGAAGATCGCCTGAATGAGTATATCTCTCATGCTGAATTCAGAGCTGCTTTTACTACCTTAGCTTATTTAGTAGTTTCTTAAAGAAATCTGCAAGCTGTTGTCCTATCTAGGCTTTTGATTCATGCTCAGCTGAGTGAGAGGAGGGAGCCTGAGAAGAAGGAGATAAAGAATAAGAGGGCCAGAACAAGTAGTCTTAAGCCTAGGTCAAGGGGTAGTAACCTCTCCTAATTCCATCAGAAATTCCCTGCCCCAGCTTCGCCTTCAGCCAGTGCGCCAGTGCCTAAGTTTGAGAGTAACAGTCGTGATAGAGCGCCAAGCTCTAAGTCATCAGGTAGTGGGAAGAGTGTTCGTAAATATTTACTTTGCGAAGAATGTGGTAAGAATCATAAGGGTGTGTGTAGAACCGGCAGTGATGGGTGTTTTGGGTGTGGCAAGCCAAGCCACAGAGTCAAAGATTGCCCAAAGAGTGGTCAGCAGGGTCGGTCCAACCATCCTCCAGTTTTATCTGGTCACCTGACTTAGCAGGTTGCTACTACTTCCAGTGCTAATAGTGGTCAGCGTCAGAATAAGCTATATGCATTTTAGTCCCAACAGGATCAGGAAAGTTCTCCTGATGTGATTCTGGGTACGTTACCGGACTTTCATTTACATGTTTAAGCCTTGTTTGATCCTGGAGCTTCTCTTTGTTTTGTAACCCCTATGTAGTTGTCGAGTTCAATGTCAGTCCCAAAGCCTTAGCAGAGCCTTTCTCAGTGTCTATCCCAATGGATAAATCTATCCTAGACAGATGGGTATATAGAAATTTCCTGATTACAATATCTCAGTAAATCACTTTAATTGATTTTAGAAATAGAGTAGTTTAGTTTCAGCTTCTTAATAAACCAGTCAGTGAATGAAGGGGGTAGTACCTCAGTGCTAAGGAGTCAGACGTAATTTTAGATTTTTTTTTCAGAATCCTATAACAATATATGATCTAGAATTAGAAGCATGAAACCAGGAGTTTAGCAGCAACAGTAGAGTTGGGATAGTATTATTTGAATTTAAGTAGATTTTGACTCTATAGGCCTAGTTGTATGAAAGGTGAATCAGTAGGCTTGAAACAGTGTATGCAAGAATTCAAGTTTAGTGATTCAAAATTTCATGTTATTGATGTTGGTGTAGTGGTAATTCTCATGGTGTGGGAAAAAATATAAGTTTAGAGAAGTGCTAATTATAGGCTATGATGAAGGTAGTATGGATCATTGAAGGCTTGGGTATATCTATGTTAAGTGTTAGAATCTAAGTTTGAACCTTCGAAGTTTGAACTAATAGAAAGTAGAGTTGAGAATTCTAAGTTAGCCAGTTCTTAAGTTGTTACATGATGTATTTAGGGCTATAAAAAGTTAATAGTTCTATCTCAGAAGGAAGTATCAACAGTAGGGTTTTACATTTTCAGGTGTAATCTTTTAAGGTGAGTTCAGTGTTTATGAGTATTATTATATCTCGGACTCTAGCATAAAGTGGTTTTAGTTTAGTTTAGAGTTTGTTAAGTGGTCCACAGACTTAGGATGATGGCTTTAAGCTAAAGGGAAGATGGTAGAATTAGTGACGAAGTCAGGCTTTCAAATTCTAGTAGTGATGCCAGTGTGTTCTAGAACAACACTAGGGAGGGAGATGCCCGACCCATGCTTATTTCAGTATTTGTACTTCAATTATTACGATATCTACTTATGCCTTGCATATCAGCTCTATGATCATAGCTCATATTCGTGCATCTTATTAAAAAATCATGAGTTTTCCCAGTTCCTAGTATAAGGAGTTCCAGTTTGATCAACAGTACGGGTCATGTTCCTCAGATTCAGAAACTCCAAACTCAGGTCATGCAGCTTATGACTCATGTATTCATGTTTTATAGTACGCTCAGTACCGATGACTCATGCTACACTCTTAACGATCACTGGTATCTATATTATATTATGTATATCCTCAGTTCGATCTCTTGATGAATCCATGATGATGATATTCTATTCCTCTGGCCTCAGTTAAGTGCCAAGTTCTGTATAGTGTTCATTCATGCTTCAGGTCCTCATGTTTTAGCCTTTCAGTGACCTCTCCTTATGAAATGATATAGTGATAAACAATTACTTAGATAAGAGAGTTTAATGTTTCATGTTAAAGAAAGATTGTTGCATGCTTGTTTTACAGGAAGCTGTAGTTATAAAGATAGACTTGAATTTTATGTTGGTGTGTGAGTGGATAAATGCATTACGTGGTGGTGAATGGCTAGTAAGAGGTTGTATTTAGTTGTTGAAAGAGAAATTAGAATTATTCATGAGATGAGAAGTTGTGAAAATACAGGGTGTGTTTAATTCATGATTCAGACTAGTATTATAGTATTATTGTGCATTTCTTTGATTCAAGTAGGCTTGTACACAGTGGGAGAATTCAGTCCAGCTCAGACTTCAATAGATAGAATTATCAGTGCCCATATGAATATTATAGTATTAAGGTGGAAGGTATAGTTGAGAGAGTATTTGAGGAGTATGTCTAAGCTTAAAAGATAGTAGTTGCAATTCATAAGGCCTAGTATCTCTACCCTATCTGATGTTTCGTAGGCCTATATTTCATATTACAAAATTTTGGCCTTATTGTGATTTCTTATCTAGATGTCTTATTCAGAACGTGCCCAAGATTCTTTGCTCCCTAAATTCATTAGAACTTCTTAGAAAGAGTATCAAAGAAATACTCCAGTTAAGTATAAGCTTTCTGTATGAGTTAGTCTGTATAGCCAGTAATTCAGATTGGTAGTCAGACAGACAAGTTCCTATGTTTTTTTTGTCTTCCGATCTAGTCTCACTATCTGAAGTTTCATGAATATATCTCTTCTAAGAAATAGTTTGTTTACATCCATGCAAATCGTGAATCCAGTTCAGTTCATGCATCATATTTCAAATCCTAGATATTCGGTCGTGATTTAGTCCGTAAGCGTTTCGTGCATCATCTTAGTTTTCCTAGTATTTCAGTCAAGTCAGTATCATTCAGGGGACGAATTATCCTAAGGAGGAGATATAATATCCCCGAGCTTTTCATGTACTAAATCTCTCATCTTTTCTTCATGAAACCAGATCCAGCCAGAGGTAATGGTTACTTATAAGTTGACTCTGTCGTTCCTATCTCAGCCTTATAACCATTCTCATGTCACTACATATGCTCAAGAAATCAGATCAGTTCACGAGACCCAATTCATATATCATATTTCAGACTCAGTTATGCTCTCATATTCCTATTTATGTGTGTTCAGTAAATGATCTCAGATTCTTCAGTATTCTAAACTTAAGGTAACAAGTTTCCTTAGAATCTTTCTTTTCCGTACTCAGTTTCAGCTGCATACCATTCTCATGTCAGCCATGCATTCGTAGAACCAGTTTAGTCATGAGTCATGTTCAGACTCAGTCATTTAATCACGTTTTCATCATGAATATTCAACATGTAATCTCAGTTTCTCAGTGTTTTCAGCTTAACCAGTCTCATTCGAGGATGAATGTTCCCAAGGGGGAGATATTATATTATAATACCTCAAAAATCAAAACGAATGTTAGAGTCATGTTCCAAGCTCATGCAAAGTATATTAAAGTCCCTTTGTAGTTTTATGAGTTAGTTTGATGTATATTAGGGTCTCAAAGAACTCCCATCTATTAGACGAATCGAAATAACCCTTACCGATTGAAATTTTGATATGAATGTTGCCTTAGTCAACTTCAAATAAGCATATATTTTGATCTACTCATAATTTTCCAGATCACGGCCCACCAAGATGTATGAAATTCAATTATCTTTCTAACGATACCAATTTCGCCCAAATTTGATACTCAGGTGAGAAGTTATGGTACTTTTAGTGAAAGTAGTAGCTCAATACAAAGAGCACCACATCGCGCCGATGCGCCATTTTTCAATTGTCACTTTCCAGTAAGTCTTCGGTATTGGCACCATGTCACACCTAAATGCCAGTTAAAAATTATCTTTTTTAGTGACGCAATGCGATAGCACCGTGTCGCGCCAGAGTGCCAGTTCTCACTTGTCAATTTCCAGTGACGCAACGCGATTCCACCGTATCGCATCAAAGTATATTTTTGCACTTGTCCATGGAATACAGTCTCAGCTAAATTCTAGTGTGTCATTGTGATGGCACCACATCGCGATGAAGCCCAAAATTAGGATTCCAGTGATGAAAATGTTTAATTATTTCAGGAGTAGTTGGGCCTTTTTCTATGACCCTAATCAGTTCAAAACACCAAATTAATGCCCTAAAAGCCTACTTAGTCATTACTTTATTCAATTCCTCTCAAATCAAGAACATTCTCTCTCAAATAGAAAACTCTAGCCTTCAAAATTCAAGATCAAATCTCAAGAACTCACCATCAACTCTCATGAATTCATCAACCCAGGTATGTTAAGTATTCATTCATGGGTTACTTTCATCCGTGGAGCCCAAGTATCTAATTTTAAAGACAAATTTATGATCTTTACACGTTATTATGATTTTAAATTGGGATTTCAACCATAAATCTCCACGAATCTTGATTGCATACCATGCTTATATGAAATTGTTGTTATTTTCAAACCCCACATGTTTTAATTTTTCTATTTACTAAATTAAACCATGATTAAGTGTTATTGATGTTGAAATCATGCTATTACTCCAAGTTTAAACTATTCCCATGTTTAGCCTAAGCCATGCATACCAAGTGTTCGATTAAATGCCTAAAAGAATGAATATTTCATAAAAGTTTTCATGTTATGTCCTCCAAGCTTAAGTACCATTTTACTATTATCGCTATTGAGTCCTGGGGGTTATGAATACTTGAAAACTTAGTTGTTTACCTAGTATCAGTAACTTCAGAATAGTTTTAGAATATATTATGAGCATTATCAGTTCAATCAGTCATCAAAATCAGTTAACCTTAGAAAAGTTCATCATTCCAAGTCAATTCAGTTGGGAGTAGGATTTAGCACCGAGCGAGTGCAGTGATGGAGGCTTCCCCATCAGATAGCCAGAGTCGTTAGTAGTAGTCTCTATACAACAGAACTACGTAGCCAGCGTAGGATATAAGGAGCCACCCGTCAGCTTAGGCTTGACACACTTAGTCCTTCGTGATAATACATCAGTATAGTGGATCCACACAGCTAGCGTTAGTTCTTGTGGCATGGTACTAACACCCTTCTAACTGGGGTTACAGGTTGGACCCTGATTTGCTCAGATTGGGGTATGTCGGCTAGATGATATCTCCCACAGTCTTAGTCTAGTAATCAGTTCAATAATCTAGTTTCAGTTGCTTGACATAGCATACAAATACTAGTGATTCAGTTATCAAATTTTAGTATTTCAGTATTTACAGATTATATTCAGAATATGTTATATGCTTGATCATGAATCCTCAGTACTTACAGATTTCATACATTCTTAATATTTACAAATTTCACATATGCTCAGTATCTATAAATTTTATGCACTCTATTCAGTACTTCAAAGTATTAATCGCAACTCTTTTATTGCACTATGATATATCATATCATAGGTTCAGAAGCACAGTTCCCAGATCATGCAAAGATTTTCTAGACTATCAGCCGTAGACGTGGTGAGTCCTCATATTTCGAGGACATGATTTATTTAGTTCAGATTACTTTATTAGTTTCAGTCATTTATATTCAGTTAGAGTTAGTTGGGGCCTGTCCCATCAACTCTCATTCAGTCAGTTTAGAGGCTTTCAGATATTTCAGACAGTTAGTCAGGTTTCAGATTTTAGTTTTTATTATCAGATGTTTTTTTAGTTTTATCAGTTTTGCTTACAAATTTTTTCAGATCTATTACTTAAAACCTTATGGTATTCCTCAGTTAAATTCAACATATGACCTTTTGTTATTAGTTTTACTCAGTGCTCATAGTAGGTACTAGATCATGGGTTAGCTTATGGTCCCTCAGGATTGTAAGCACTGTATGACGCCTAGGATGTACTCTCGGGCCGCTACAGTTCCCAGGAAAGAGATATTGTAATACCCTAAAAAATCCAAACCAATGTTAGTGTCATATTTCAAGATAATTCAAAGTACGTTATAATTTTTTGGTAGTTTTATGAGCGATTTGATGTATCTTAATGCCTTGAATAACTCTTAGCTATTAGACGGATCAAAATATTTCTTACCGATCCAATTTTCGAGAAGAATATTACTATAGTCAACTTCAAATGAGCTTATCTTTAATTCTACTGAGAATTTTCCATCTCAGGACCCACCAAATTATAGAAAATTGAATTAGCTTTCCAACAATACCAATTTTGCCCAAATTTGATACTCAGGTGAGAAGTTATGGTACTTTTAATAAAAGGCAGTAGCCCATCGCAATCAGGTAGCGTCGGTGATAACCAAAATAATGTTCTTCCTTTTCCAGTGTGTCATTGTGATTGGCATCGTGTCATGCCAAGGGTCAAATTCATATTCAGAAGGTCACCGCAATGATGCCACATCACACCAAGGTGCCAAATCGAGTTTGTCCATTTCCAGTGGTGCAACACGATAGCACCGCATCATGCCGTTGGAAAAATGGGGATTGTCCTTTTCTAATGGTACAAAGTATAAGCATCGCGTCGCACTAAAGGCCAAAATTGGGATTTCTAGATTCACTATTTAATTTTCAGGGATGGTTTGGTCTTTTCCCATGGCCCCAAATCCATCCAAAAGATAAAATTAAAACCCTAATGGAGCATTAGGTGCCCCATTACTCATAATTTATCTCCAAGAAACCTATTTTGTCTCAATAACAAGCCCTAGCCTTCAAAATTAAAGATCAATTCTCAAGAAAAACCCCAAGAATTCTTACGAATTCATCAACTCAGGTATGTCAAGTGTTCATCAATGGGCCTCTTTCACCCTTGGAGCCTAATAATCTAATTTTTAAATTCAAAGTTATGATCTTTTACAAGTTATTATGATTTTTAACTGTGAATTCCCATGGATCATGATTCTATACCATGTTTAAATGAAATTATTGTTGTTATTGAACCCCACATGTTCAAATAGTTATATTCGCTGATTTAAATCATAATTAGTGATGTTGATGTTGAAATCATGCTATTTCTATGAGCTTTAAACTATTCCCATACTTAGCTTAAACTTTGAATATCAAATGTTTGATGAAATGCCTACAAGAAAATTTTTTGTATTAATGCTTTCATATTATGTCCCCAAAGTTCTAGTACTATTTTGCTATTATTGCTATCGATTCCTGGGGGTTATGAATACCAAAAAATTTAGTTGATTTCTTAGTCTCAGTATCTTTAAAATAGTTTCAAACATGTTATGAGCAATATTAGTTCGGTCAGTTATCATGATCAGTTAAACTTTGAACGGTTCAGTATTCTAAGTCAGTTCAATAGGAGTAGGATTTAGCACAGGGTAAGTGCAGGGATGGACACTTTCCCATCAGTTAGGCAGAGTCATTAGTAGCAGTCCATATATTCTAGAACTACATAGCTAACATCGGATTTGAGAAATCACCCATCAGTTTAGTCTTGACTACCTCTCAAGGATCACCCGTCAGTTTAGCCTTGATACCCTTAGTCCTTTGGGACAACACATTAGTGGATTCACATAGCCAGTGTTAGTACCCATGGAACGGTACTGACACCCTTCCAATTGGGTCATAGGTTAGACCCCAAATTGCTCATTTGGGACATGTCAGTTAGGTGATAGCTCCCACAGTCTCAGTCTAATAATTAGCTCAGTAATTCAGTTTTGGTTTTGCTTGACCATAGCAACAGCTATCAGTTACTCATGTATCAGTACTTGGTATTTTAGTTTATAGATTATATTCAGAACATGTTTTATGCTTGGTCATGCATTTTCAGTATTTATAGATTTTATGCATTCTATTCAGTACTTTATGCTATTTATTCAGTGAGTTATTACTCCTGTACATAAAACCATGCATATTATCCCACCTCATTTAGCATACCAGTACATTCAAAGTACTGATCACATACTCATATCTTGCACTATGATGTATCATATCATAGGTTTGGATGCTCAATTCTCGGATCACGCATAGACATACCAGATTATCAGCTGTAGCGGTGGTGAGTCCTTATATTATGCGGACATGGTTTATTTATCTTATTTATTTCATAAGTTTGATATTTTTCTATTCAGACAGAGTTAATGAGGGGTTTGTCCCATCAGCTCCACAGTCTATCAGTAGAGGCTTTTCAGACTAGTACAGACAATCAGTAAGTTTTGTTATTATTTTATTAGTTTCAAACAGTTGTTTCCAGATTTATGTTCCAGTATTGATTTCAGTTGCTAAAATCTTATGGCTTATCAGTTATTCTTCCGCATATGTTATTATATTATTCAGTGCTCGCAGAAAGTACCAGCTCATGGGTTAGCTTTTGGTCTCTCGGAACCATAAGCACCGTGTGGCGTCCAGGGGTTACTCTTGGGTCATTACAAATCCAAGTTGTTATATCACAACTTATACCATCCATTAGGGAATTATTTGCCCTACTCCTTTAATTCTTCTATTAATAAAACCCTATTCATCTCCCAAAATCATCACTTCAATTACTTTCTCTCCAAGGAAACCAAGAATTCAAGTTCCCAAATCCAAGAACCTCTAAAAAATCATCAAGATTGGTGTTTCTCTTCCAAGATTAAAGGTTTAAGGTATGTGTGATTTTCATCCATGGGCCCTTTTCACCCATGGAGTCTAAGAATTCTTTTTGGTTTCAAATCATGAGTTTTCTAGATGTTCAAGTTGAATTATCTCCATGAAGATTTATTACTTTCAATTATAAGTTATGTTTATAAATGTTTCAAGTGGAATGATCCCCTATATGTTTTGAATGTTATAATTTTCACGTTAAATTGCTAAGTCATGAATTAAATCTTGTAATCATTTTATATTTGCATGCTTTGCTCATGCTTATGCACAAGTTCATGACTCTCATGTTTTTGATGAAATGCCTAAGTGTTGGATTTAGAACAATGATTCCCTATTATGGTTTTCAAAGCTTTTATATGTCCTTATTATTATTTTCATTCAGTATTGGTGGTTATGAACACCCGATACCTAGTTGTTTACTTAATTTCAATATTTTCAAAATGATTTCAGATAAACTATGAGCATTGTCATTCAGTTAGATGTTATAATCAGTTGTTTTCTCAGTTAAGCTTAGTTCTGCCCAGTAAATGAAGAGTAGGATTCAACACCAAGCGAACCCAGGGATGGGGGCATTTCTGCCAGTTTAGGGTTTGACCCTTACTAGCAATATCTGAGTTACAGAACTATGTAACCAACCCAGGTTTGAGATGTTTTCCTACTAGTTTAGGGTTGACACATATCTCATGAGTTCTCCTTCCAGTATTAGGTGACTCTTTAGTCCTTCGGGACACCAGTTTAGTTGATCCACACAGCCAGTATTAGTATTTTTGGCACGGTACTGACACCCTTCCAATAGGTGTTACAGATTGGACCCTATTTAGCTCAAATTGGGGTATATCGATTAGATGATACCTCCCGCAGTCTCAATACAGTATTCAGTGTATTCTCAGTTTAGGTTTACTTGACCAAGTGTATAGATATTTAGTTATTAGTTATATAGTTTTTAGTATTTCAAATCTTAGGCTCATTTCAGAAATATTATATGCTTGGTCTTGCATTCTCAGATATTACAGTTTTTCATGCATTTATGTTCAGTTATATCATGTTATTCAATTGGTTGTTATCTCTTATGCACAGTACCCCAAGCATTTTAGCCTGTCCTCATCTCATATGCCAGTACATTCAAAGTACTAGCCAGATACTCTTATTTGCGCTACGATGTTTTATATTATAGGCTCGGACGCTCAGTTTCTCGATCGTACTTAGACCGTCTAGTGTTATAGCAGCAACAGAAGTAGTGAGTTCTCATCCTTTGAGGATAAGATTATCTTTTATTTAGTCATTTCAATATTTCTTTTACTTAGTCAGTTGGAGTCAGTTGGGGCTTTGTCCCATCAACTCCATAGTCAATCAGTTAGAGGCTTTTCAGACATTCAGAAAGTAAGGTTGACATTTAGTTCGTTTTAACAGTTTTTATAAATTGTTCAGACTTGAGATTAAATCATATTTTTAGTATTTAGACCTTATGATTTTATTAGCCATTTCCGCACATGACTATTATTGTTATTTTATTCAGTTCTCACAACAGGTATCAGCTCATAATTAGTTGAATAAGCATGTCTCTCACGTCAAATTCAGAGCTTCTTTCACTACCTTAGCTTATTTAGTAGTTGCTAAGAACAATCAGTAGACTATTGTCCTAGCTAATCCAATGGAAAATATAGCTACAGCTAGGATTCAAAATTTTACTCAAATGAATCCTCATTTGTTTTCTGGATCCAAGTTTGAGGAGGATCCGCAGGAGTTTGTTGATATGGTTAAGAAAGTGATAGATATCATGGGTTTCACTTTGAGTAAGTGTGCAAATTTGGTTGTATATCAATTGTAGGATGTATCTAACACCTAGTATAAGCAGTGGAAGGGTAATAGGGGTGTTGAGGCAGGGCCTATTGAGTGGGAGAAGTTTGCCATAACCTTCTTAGATAGGTTCTTTTTGTTAGAGTTGAGAGAAGCTAAGGTGTAGGAGTTCATTAGTTAAAGCAAGGTAATATGAGTGTGAAGGAATACTTGCTTAATTTCACTCAGTTAGCGAGGTATGATCCTTCGATGGTGGCTTATAATAGATCTAGAATGAGTAAGTTTATTTCTAGTGTAATTGATAGTGTGGTCAAGGAGTGTAGGAATATTATGTTTATTATGGAGATGGACTTATCGAGACTTATTATTCATGCTCAACATATTGAGGAGAATAAGCTTAAGGAGGAGAGAATAAAAGGGTCAAAATAGGTAGCTTTAACTTTTCTCAGTCAAGGTTAGAAGGTTGTAACCATTCTCAGTTTCATTAGAAATTCTCAACCCCAGCTCCATCTTCAGCAAGTATGCCAGTGCTAAAATTTAGGGATGACAGTCGAGATAGGGCGCCAAGCTCCAAGTCCTAAGGAAGTATGAACAGTGGTCGTACTAATCCATTTTTTTTAAAATGTAGTAGGATTCATGAGGGTGTGTGTAGATTTGGTAGTGATATGTGTTTTGGATGTGGAATGCCAGGCCACAAAGTCAAAGAATGTCCAAGGGTTGGTCAGCAGAGTTAGCACAGTTGTCCTCCAATTTTAGCCAATCGTCTGACTCAATAGGGTATCGCATCCCATACAACCAGTGGGTAGCATCTGAACAGGTTGTATGCCCTCCAGACCCGATAGGATCAGGACAGTTCTCCTAATGTGGTTACAGGTACATTACAGGTCTTTCATCTTCATGTTTATGCTTTATTAGATCCTGGGGCTTCACTTTCTTTTATAGTCCCCCATATAGCAATTTATTTTGGTATTAATCCCGAATCTTTAGCAGAACCTTTCTCGGTGTCTACCTAGTGGGTAATTCTATCATAGCCAAACAGGTATATAGAGATTGCCCGGCTACAATATCTCAGAAAATCACCTTAGTTGATCTTGTAGAGTTAGAGATGACTGATTTTAATATCATTCTTAGCATAGATTGACTCCACTCATGCTATGCTTCAGTTGACTGTAGAAATAGGGTCATTCAGTTTTAGTTTCCTAATGAACCAGTTATTCAATGGAGGGGTAGTATATTAGTGCTTAGGGGTCAGGTTGTTTCTTATCTTAAGACAAGAAAAATGATATACAAGGGGTGTGTTTACCATCTTATTTGAGTCAAAGACTTTAGTTTTGAGACAAAAAGTCTCGATTTAGTTTCAGTAGTAAGGGAATATCTAGATATTTTCCTTGAAGATCTTTCTCTAGTTCCTCCCTAAAGGGAAATTGACTTTGAGATAAATATCCTTCCAGATACCCAACCTATCACTATTTCTCCCTACAGAATGGCTCCAGTTGAGCTTAGGAAGTTGAAAGAATAATTGAAAGATCTCTTAGATAAGGGTTTCATTAGATCCAGTATTTCCCCATGGGGCGCTCCAGTCTTTTTCATGCATAAGAAAGATAGTTCTCTTAGAATGTGCATCGATTATTATCAGTTGAACAAAGTCACAACAAGAATAAGTATCCACTTCCTAGGATTGATGACTTATTCAAACAACTCTAGGGTGCCAGTTATTTATCTAATATAGACCTCAGATCTGGCTATCATCATCTCAGAATCAGAGAATATGACATTCAAAAAACAACTTTCAAAACTCGGTATGGTCACTTCGAATTTCTAGTTATGTATTTTGGACTAACAAAAGCTCCAGTAGCTTTCATGGACTTGATGAACAGAGTGTTCAATCAGTACTTGGACATGTTCATCATAGTCTTCATTGATCATATCCTTGTCTATTCCCATAGCAAAAATAATCATTCAGACCATCTAAGGATTATGTTGCAGACCCTTAGAGCTCATCAGTTATTTACCAAATTTAGTAAGTGCAAGTTTTGGCTAAGGTCAGTAGCTTTTCTTGGCCATATTATTTTTGGTAATGGCATTTGAGTTGACCCTCAAAAGACCAAAGTAGTGAGAAACTGGACCAGACCCATCTCTCAATCAGAGATTAAGAGTTTCTTGGGTTTGGATGGCTATTATAAATGGTTTGTTGAAGGGTTTTTGTCTATTACGTCCCCCATGTCTCAATTGACTCTGAAGAAAGTCAAGTTTCAGTGGTTAGATTCTTGCGAGAAGAGTTTTTAGGAGTTGAAGACTCGACTCACCTTAGCCCAGTCTTGACTTTGCCAAATGGTTCAGAGGGATTTATTGTTTACTGTGATTCTTCCAGAGTTGGTCTTGGTTGTATATTGATGCAGAGAGTTAAGGTCATAGCCTATGCCTCTAGACAGCTTAAGCCCTATGAAAAGAATTACCCTACCCATGATCTTGAGTTGGCAGCTTTTGTGTTTACCTTGAAAATTTGGAGGCATTATCTTTATGGAGTTCATGTTGATGTGTTCACAGATCACAAAGTTCACAGTATGTGTTTTCACAAAAAGATTTGAATCTTTTTCAGAGAAGGTGGCTCGAGTTGTTGAAAGATTATGATATGAGTATGTTGTATCATACGGGCAAGGCAAATGTAGTGGTAGAAGACCTTACTAGATTATTTATGGTTATTGTTGCTCATGTTGAGAATGATAAGAAAAAGTTAGTTCAGGAGGTTCTTCAGCTTGCTAGATTAGGTGTTCGATTGTTTTATTCAGCTGAGGGTAGCAAATGGGTTCTAATTAGTTCAAAATCTTCTTTGGTTGCCTAAGTAAAGAAGAAGAAAGATAAGGATCCCAGTTTAGCAAAGCTGAAGGAATCAGTTAGAGAGCAGAATGTAGAGGTTTTTTCCCAAGAGGGAGATGGTGTGTTATGATGTCAGGGTAGGCTGTGTGTGTCGTGTGATGATGGATTGAGACAACGGATTCTTATAGAATTGCATGCTGTATGTTACTCTATACACTAGGAGCCACTAAGTTGTACCGTGATTTGCGAGAAATCTATTGGTAGAGTGGTATAAAAAAAGATATTACAGAGTTCGTAGATAAATTTACTAATTGTCAGCAGGTTAAGGTTGAACACTAGAGGCCTAGTGGTACATTGCAGAAGTTTAATTTCCCACTTAGAAGTGGGAAGTTGTAAATATGGACTTTGTAACTGGATTACCTCGCACGCGTTGTCATCGTGATTTAATTTGGGTTATTGTAGACAGAATGACCAAGTAGCCCATTTCTTTCCAGTTCATACTTCGTATTCAGCCAAGGATTACACCAAGATCTATCTTTGAGATTTGGTTAGGTTGCATGGAGTCTCATTGTCTATCATTTCAGATAGAGGTACTCAGTTTTCCACTCACTTTTGGAGAGCTTTTCAGAAGGGTCTTGGTACCTAAGTTCATATCAGTACAACTTTACATCCTCAGATATATGGTTTGGCAGAGAGGACTATTTAGACCTTAGAGGAAATGTTAATAGCTTGTGTCATTAAATTTAAGCGTAGTTGGGATGACTACTTGCCATTGATCGAGTTTGCCTATAATAACAGTTATCACTCTAGTATTTAGATAGCTTTATCTGAGGCTCTCTATAAGAGAAGATGTAGATCTCCCATTGGTTGGTTTGAGGCAGGTGAGGCTACTTTAATAGGGCCAGATTTAGTGTTTGATGTGATGGAGAAAGTTCAATTGATTAGGGAAAGGCTGAAGACAGCCCAAAGGCATCAGAAATCCTCTGCAGATGTGAGGAGAAGAGATCTTGAGTTTGAAGTTGGGGATTTGGTATATTTAAAAATCTCGCCCATGAAGTTAGTGAAGATATTTGGCAAGAAGGGGAAGCTTAGTCCCCGATATGTAGGCCCTTACAAAATCTTGAGCCATTTTGGGAAGGTATCATATGAGCTAGAGTTGCCTACAGATTTAGGATCGGTGCATCCAATGTTTCATGTTTCTTTGTTAAAGAAGTGTATTGGTGATCCAGCGATTGTAGTTTCTTTAGAAATCATAGATGTTCAGGATAGCCATTCTTATGAAGAAATCCAAATTGACATCCTTGATACTCAGATTCTTAGACTAAGGAACAAAGAAGTTCCCTTGGTTAAAGTTCTTTGGTGGAATCAGTCCATTGAGGGAGTCACTTAGGAAGCAGAAGTAGATATGCATAACAAGTGCCCTCATCGTTTCTCCGAAAACTTAACTCATCTTAAGGTAGTAGTTTTTCTTTGATTATATCTTTTCCATTCTCAGTTCCATCTATATAATCATTCTCATGTTATTGCATACATTTACGAAATCAATTTAGTTCATGTGTCATATTTCAGACTCAGTCATGTAATCATGTTTCCAGTTATGCATGTTCAGTATGTGCTCATAATTTCCCCAGTATTCTCAACTTAATCAGTCTCATTCGAGGATGAATATTTCCAAGTAGGAGATATTGTAATACCTCATACCATTCTTAGCTTAGTTCAGCTTCTAGTTGCATGTATAAAGGGCTTGAAGCCTGAAAATTTTATGAAGTGTTGGGGAATTAATCATTTTTAAGGCCTCTTAACTTCGAGGATTATTAAATTGGTATTCCCGACCTTGAGATGCTGGTTTTTGAGTTAATTCATATTCAAGGATGTAATGAGCATGTCTCGAAGAAGTTTTGGATATTTTGGATGAGGATTGGGTCATATTTAGATCACGAATCCAGCAACTCACCGCGATAGTGTCACATCGCGGTGCTTATAGCGATGGAACGTACACTGCATCGCGGTGAGTATGTAAAATGCAGTCCAGTTACAAATTTAATTTTCTAAGGGAAATTGTGTCTTTTCCCCTCAATCCAAGTCGTCATATTATGACTTATACCATCAGTTAGGGCGTTATTTTCCATACCTCTTTAATTTTTCTCTCAAATAAACCCTATTCATCTCCCAAGATCATCACTTCAATTACTTTCTCTCCAAGGAAACTAAGAATTCAAGTTTCCAAATCCAAGAACCTCCAAAAAATGCATCAAGATTGGTGTTTATCTTCTAAGATTAAGGGTTTAAGGTATGTATGATGTTCATCCATAGGCCATTTTCGCCCATGGAGTCAAAGAATCTTTTTTGGTTTCAAATCATGAGTTTCTAAATGTTCAAGTTGAATTATTTCCATGAAGCTCTTATTGTTTCCAATTATAAGTTATGTTTGTAAATGTTTTCAAGTGGAATGAGCCCTTATACGTTTTGAATGTTATACTTTTCACGTTAAATCCCTAAGTCATGATTTGAATCTTGTAATCATGTTATTTTTGCATGCTTTGCTCATTCTCATGCACAA
>JAPEIP010000011.1:27871111-27892019 GCA_026120095.1 Capsicum chinense
ACTCTAATGAATTTATTTTTATTTGTGTGGGGATATTTCTAAATATTTCTATTTTTATTTTAATTTTTATTGATGTTCATTTCTTGGGGAGGGGGGGTGATTAGATGGTATTTGGCAAGTATGGTTGGTATGACAATACCACTACTAAGTGGCCTTGGTTAATAAATGGTAAATGGATTGGTTAGTTGCTTTGTAATGGCTTTAATTGAGCAATAATAGTGGGATGTGTAGCAAAGCCGTGGAAGGTGGAGGTCCCGGGGGGACCAAAACTGGAAACTCATATTTACCGATGTGAGGTTTGGTCTTGGTGACCGTGTGCATGATGTCACACTATATTTTGAGGGATGTACTAGTTATTTTAGGTTTTCTTCCTTAGTCGTGTAGCTACACGCACTGGGTCCCTTTCAGCTAGGAGAGCTGAACCGATATAGCCCGTGGGTGGTTTAGGATGGCAAAGCTACACAACTCAGGTAAAGGTTTTAAATGTATGTTAAACCCAATTCCCTTTCCCGGCATGGTGTTATATATATATGATTGTATGCATTATGGATGGATTTTACTTGGCTTTGTAAATGGCATTATCTTATCCTTATCCTAGGTGCATGCTAGTGTTCACCCACCAACCCGTCTTCGGGTGGCTGTATACCCACGTTATACAGGAATTGTCTATTCTACTTCTCCTACTTAGTGATCGGATTCGGGGACAGTCGATGTTGAATTGAAGTGGTGAGCTTCCATATTTCTAAAGGCATCTATTTTATGTCATGGTTTACTTTACATTTTTCTCGTCTTTCATAGACTTTGGTTTTGGCTATGGTCGGGGGCATGACCCGACTAGGCACTCTTTGGTTGGTCTAGAGACTTTGTATAGACAACTGTGGACTTAGGTATAGTATGGATTATTTTTTTATATGTACATACATACATTAGCTTATTATCAGGGTATTGGTTTATAGTTTCTGCATTAGTTTGGTAGGTTATTAGGTGGTTGGACTTAGTTGGGTTGGTCTCGGATATAGACTTATCACAAAGTCACCACATATTTGGATATGCTATCTTGTTATATGTTTGGACTTCAGTTGACTCAAGGTATGCGTTTGGTGGTTGGGTTGGGAAACAGGGGCAGTTCTTGTCTTGGTTGGGCTTAGGATTTCCCATTATGCCAAGCCCTTAGTTCGGGACATGTCAATTTGGTATCAGAGCTTAATGTTTTTGTATCATGGGTGTCTACAAAGCCATGTCGAGTAGAGTGTTACTTATGGGTGTGTCGTGCACCATACTTATAATCAGGAGGCTACAAGGCTTTTAGGATGTTTTACTTTTTGGTTATTCTACTTTTGGGCTATAGAGTCTAAGGTCTTTAACTCTTCTATGAATTTTCCTTGGTTCACTCTTCAGATCATGTCTTCTCAACAACCTAAAGTTGTGGAAACTTACCTATTCAACTAAAAAACAACATGGATGGATCTAGTCTAAATCATAGGGCACAGACCTGGTTAGGGATCACAGCTTTTGGTTTTCCCAGTGGAGCCCAATCTTTATCTTCCCATTTTCTTTATAGATTTTATGGTCGGTCATACCATGGTTTTTGCGAGGAGGAAGGAATTGGTGTTTTGGTTGTGGTCAGTTGGGTCTCGTGTGATGGGGATATCCCATAAGGGTTATAGCTTGGGCAAATAGAGTATTGGCTATTACCTCTGGCTTCGGTAGTGGACAGGATCCTCTCAATGTGCTTACTATTCTGCGAGAGTCTGAGGCATCTTCCAATGCCGACACTTGTATGTTGAGAACTCCTTTCTTTGTAGTGTGTATGGTTTACTTGTTTTGGGGTCCTCTATCTTTTGTGGCCCTATTTATGGTTGTGTATTCTATATGTGGTCCCAAGGTTATTTCGAACTCTTTTCTTCTTCCATTTCTACCTTAGTAGATGACTCTTCGGTTGCCAACAGAGTCTATAGAGGCATGTTGTATCTGTTGGTGTAACACCCCATACGTTTCTAAGCTAGAAATCAGACCTTTGTTCCTAAGTAAGTAAACTCTAGTCTCGTGATTCATACTTAAATCCATGTTTCATAATCATCAAACTAGTGTGAAGAAGGATTATGAGGTGGGAAAGATGTTCATAAGGGTCACTTAGAGCAACGTGATCTAAGAGCCTTTGATTCAGCCAAATTTTATTGTTTGATTCCAAGGGTCAGCTTTGAATGAGTATAACTTTATGTATATATGGAATTTGTCATCTTAAGAACCATTAAATTGTAGATAATTGAATTAGCTTTCCAACAAAACCAATTTTGCCTTGATCCGATTCTCGAACAAAAAGTTATGGCCATGCAAAGGGGTGTGCGTCGCCTAACAATCGTCTAAGGCTAACTGGAATGGGTTTGTGATTGGCTAGGCATCTCCTAACCAAGGGCTATGCGATTAGCTATGCGTTTCCCAGCCCAGGGCTAAGCGATTGGCAAGCCATCGCCCACCTTGGCTTGGGTGATTAACTAGGAGTCGCCTAAGTCATTGCCCGGTGCCAAAAAACTCCATTTTGACTTAAATCAAAGGTATTGAAGTCATTTCACACCCCTAAACTATCCCTAATCATTCAAAGTATTTTGATGAAGTATTCGGCATATTAACTCCTCTCTCTTAACCTTTAGTAATCAATAAGCAACTCAAAAACCTTCCTTCATTTCGAAGAATAAGATTCAAGCCCTTTTAACAAAAAATCAAGGAATTCAAGTTTCCAATCCAAGAATCCTTCCAAAAATCAGTCATTAAGGTATGTGTGATGTTCATTCATGGGCCTTTTTTACCCATGGAGTCCAAAAACGTATTTTTATGTTTTAAATCATGAATTTACTTGTTTATAATGAGTTATCTCCATGAAGCTTTTGTGAATTTCTTTTGTACATGAGGTTTACAAATATTTTTTGTTGAAATTAGCCCTTGCACATTTGAATGATGATATTTTCATGATGAATCTCTAATTCTTGGTTTTGGTATTATAACTATGTTATTTTTGCATGCTTTACCTATTCCCATGCTTAAGTTTATGCTTTCCATGTGTTTGATGAAATGCCTAAGTGTTGGTTTTTGAACAATGACCCCCTACTTTAGTTTCAAAGCTGTTATATGTACTTATTGTTATTTCCATTCAGTGCTGGGGGTTGTGAATACCCAAAACATAGCCGTTTACATAGTTTCAGTATTGGCAGAACGATTTCAGATAAACCATGAGCCTTATCATTCAGTCAGTTATTAAGGTTAGTTGTTTGTTCAGTTAAACTTAGTTTAGTCCATTAATCAGTGTTAGTTCAGTTAGAAGTAGGATTTAGCACCGAGCAAACCTAGGGATGAAGGCTCACCTGTCAGTAGAGGGTGAGACCTTTAGTACCAGTCCCTTAGTTCCAAAACTATGTAGCCAACATAGGTTAGAGATATCAACCTGCTAGTTGAGGGTTGATAAAGTGTTCACCTGCCAGTTGAGGGTAACACCTATCTCATTAGAGTACCTGTCGGATGAGGGTGACTCACAACATTATTATTACCCGTGTCACGGTACTGACAACCTTTCAACTGGGGTTACAGGTTGGACCCCAATTTTCTCATATTGGGGCAAGTCGGTTAGATGATACCTCCTACGGTTTCAGTTCAATATTCAGTACAGAATTTAGTTTAATTTTGCTTGACAATCGCATACAGACTTTTAGTTATTTAGTTATCAATTTCAGTATTTCAGTTTTATAGATTATTTCAAAAAACATTGTATGCTTGGTCTTGCATCATTAATATTTCAGTTTTCATGCATGCACATTAGTTATCCCATGTTGTTCAACCAGTTATTACTTTATGTACAGTTAACCCATGCATTTCAGCCTAACCTTATCTCATATACCAGTATATTCAAAGTACTGACCACATACTTTTCTTTGTGCTATGATGCCTTATATAATAGGAACAGACGCTCAGTTTCCCGACTGTGCTTAGATAGTTCACCTTATTAGCGGCAGCAGTTGTGGTGAGTCCTCATATATCGAGGACATAATTTTGTTATTTCAATTTATTTCAGTAGTTCAGTATTTCCATCCAGTCAGAGTTAGTTAGGCGTTTGTCTGATAAACTCCACATTCAGTTAGTAATGGCTTTACAAACAGTCAGTTGGTTTGTTAATCTTTTCAGTCAGATTTCAGTATGTTTATTTATTTTTGAAACTTGAGAAATTCAGTCGTATTAATCCTAGTACTCAAAAACTTTGCCATTATTTAGTTATTTCCGCACATATGTATTTTATTACCATATTATCCAGTGCTCACAGTAGGTACCAGTTCATGGTGTAGCTTTGTAACACCCCGTAGTTTTCCTAGGTTGAATTCATTCCTAGAATGTTAAGGAATAGCTTCCAAAATAAAGAATATTTATTCCACAAAATAAAGAATATTTATTTCATGTGGAATATTTCTAGATTTAGACCTCCCATTGTGTGGGAAATTGAATAATCTTTCCATCGATACTAAATTTGTCCAAATCTGATACTCGGTTGAGATGAGATGAGCGTAGTAAATTAAAGGGATTAGTATTTAGCACCGAGTTGGGTATAATTCCAAGGTTTCATACCTCAAAACTATGTGCCACCATAAAATTGAGATTTGAGAGCCTATAGTGGGCTGAGATAGTGAACACTTAAGCTGAGGTTATACTCCCTGATAAGAGTATGACACCTTTCCCTAATAGTAAAGACTTTTAGAAAAAGATTAATAGAAAAAGCTTTTAGAAAACTAAGTGTGAAGGCTCATAAGTTTTACTCAGATTATGCTTTACAGAAAGATATTAGCTACAAAATTCAGCTATTAGATTTCTGAATTTGGAGTGAGTCCTTTTTATACTTAGATAGTATGATTTAAAGAGAGATTACAAGCACAAATTTCAAAACTAAATGTTATGACTCACTAGATTTTCAAGTATGCTTTGTTATTCTTGATTACAGATTTCAGTATTTCAGATTATGTGAGTTATTTATATTTAGCATGCATTGTTTTATAAATTATGACGATGAAATGATATTTTACTTATGCATTTCACCCCCATATACTCAGTACATCCTCAAAGTAATAATCCACATATATGTCTATGTGCTTCATTATCTCATGTAGGTAACAATTCAGTTGTAGCACGCATACCATATTCAGACAGTTTGCAGCTTTCAGTCAACAGGTGATGAATCCTCTTGATTCAAGGGCTCGAGTCAGTCATATAGTTTGAGCAAAATTTTATTTTTATTTATTCAGTCGTATTAATTTGGGATAGCTGGGGGTCATGTCCCGGCTACCTAAAGTCTATACAAGTAGAGGCTTCATAGATAGTTAGTAGAGTTAATGTATTTGATTCTAGTATTATTTTGTAAAAGCAGAGTTGTAATCATTTTAACTTAGTTTTGTGTTGATCAGATTTAGAAAAGAGTCATCTTTCATTTATTTCGTTCAGATTTATGTATTTTATTAAGTTGCTTATGAGTTATGATTATAGAAGGGTTAGCTTGGGGTCACTTGTGGCCCTAAGCATCATGTGATGTCTCGGGACCCATTTTTGGGGCGTTACAAACTTGGTATCAAAGCCAGGTTTCAAGTGTCCTAGGGTTTCTGTGAAGCCGTTTCTAGTAGAGCCTTGCAGAACGATACGAAGACGTCTGTACTTTTCTCTAGAGGCTACAAGGCATTTAAGAAAAGTTTCTTGCTTTTCATACTCTAGATCATGCAGTAAATTTGTTCTCTTAGAAATTACTATCTACTTGTTTGTTACCCCAAAATTCATCATCTATTTATTATTCTTGACATAACATAATTAGGAACTTCTAGTTCCTCCATAGATAATGCTCTCAGATTTACTAGCAGAAACTTTAAAAGTCACAAAAGGGGCTTGAGAGGAGCTCCATAGTGTGTTAAGTTCCTTGAGTTGAAAGTTTATGTTCTCATCCTTATAAGTTGATCGGTTAAGACAAGATTAGATATGTATTCAGATTGTCCATCGAACCTTTCAATATAGCTAGTGCTCATAAGAGGAGATAGTATAAACCTAGACTGTTAAATGTAGTGTGCATTCGTGGAATATTATGAACTTCAGTGTTATGATCTATGAATAGTAGAACCTTATTATAGTTGGAAGTATGGGTATATAATAATAGTGGCAAGAAAAGTGGGAATGATGATTGATAGAAAGTGCAGAGATAAACTCATGCATGTTGTCGAGATGTGTTGCGGTGATAGTCCCTTGTGTGTTAGTTTAATAGAGGTTGAGAAGGAGTTATTAGTTAAGGAGAATTGTTGTTTGTTTGATGTACGGATGGAGTTATTAATCATAATTGTTATTTTAGAAGAGTATAGGATATTAATAAAGTGTTTGGTGGTTTAGTATCATTAATTTGGGCTTTCCTTGAGGTTACAAAAAGGATTTTAGTTGAAACCTATAGAGCTATGATCATAATTTAGGTGTATCGATGGGTATATAGTAATAATATGTAGAAGGAGGATGTGTTAATGGATTATGATAAGATAGGCCATATGATTGCGATCGATTATTGTTGTTATGAAGTTCTAATGGACTAGTGTTTGTTGTTGTTTTATTTCATAGCTTCCAAGTAAGAATTGTATGTGAGGTTGGGTTGTTGAAGTATGTTTAGCACTAGACATTAAGTTTGAATAGTTGATGGTCATCAAAGTGGATGTAATGATTTCTTGGTTAGTGATGCTAGTTATATGGAAGTGATCTAGTAGTCTTGAACAGTGTATACAAGAGTTTGAGTTCAGTTATTTGTAATTTAGTATGATGTTGTATGTATGATGAAGAAGTATTCCCAAGTTGATATGGAGTTGCATTATTTTCTAAGGTTATTACGTGTTGTGTGTGATTAGTAGTACCGTTGAGTTGCTAAGTGGAAGGAGACTAGCTATATATATATATGATGTTCTTAATAGCTAAGTTAAGGAGTTATGGGTAGATGATGTTGAGCATTTTTGGTATGATCTTGATTCTTATGGTTTAGAAATACAAGTTTAGAGATGTGATATTAGTAAGCTATGACAAGAGTAGTTTGGTTTATTAAAGGTTGAAGATATTCATGTTAAGTGTTAGAATCAAAGTTTGAATCTTTGAAGATTGAGCGAAGAAAAATGAGAGTTGAAGCTTTAGAAGGTGTGAACTCAGGATGCGGTGATAATCATGAAGATTCTAAGTTAGTAAGTGTTCAAGATATTATATGATGATTAGTGGGGCTGTAGAAAGATAGAGTTGTACCTCAGAAGGAAGTATTAAGAGTGGGTTTTACACTTTCAGGTGTAGTCTTTCAAACTAAGTTTGTTATTTGCGTGTATCGTTGTGTTCCAGACTCTAAATGCAGTGAGTGTAGTCCACTTTAGAGTTTAGTAAAGAGTTTCTCAGACTTAGAATGATGGCTTAAAGCTAAGGAGAAGATGATAGAACGAGTGACCAAGTCAAGCTCTCAGATTCTAGTAGCGATGCCAATATGTTATAGAATATTAGAGAGTGGGGGTGAGGCTCAACCCATTCTTATTTTAGTATTGGTATTTCAGTTATCCCAATATCTACTCATGCCTTACGTGTTAGTTCTATGATTATAGTTCATGTTCATGTACGTAATAGAGCATCATGTGCTCTTCCAGTTCCTAGTACAAGGAGTTCCAGTTCATTCAGCAGTTGGAATCATATTCTGTAAAGTTATGAACTCCAAAATTTATGTCATGCAGCCATGACTCGCGTACTTATGATTTACAGTATGTTTAGTTCCAGTACTCAGGCAATATTCTTAGCGATCAGCTAAATTCGGATCTATATCATGTATGTCCTTAGATTAGATCTCTTTAATGAATCCATGTCGTGAACACTCTATTCCCCAGGCCTCGGTAAAATGTCAAGATATGCTTGGTATCCCTTCATGTTTCAGGCCCTGGTATTCCAACCTTTCAGTGACCTTCCCTTAATTCAAGATAGTAATGATTAACAGTTGCATAGATGGGAGAGAGTAAATATATTATATTGGGAAAGATGGTTGTATGCTAGTTTTATGTAAGTCTATAAATGAAGAAATATTGAGGTGAAGTTTTTTTGTGTATGACTTGGTTAGTTGAGAATATTTTATGTGTGCCTTCTTAAGAATAGTGCATGGAAGTTTTTATTAATAGAGGTGTTAGAGAATACGAGAAAGATGCTCTTATAGGTATTCATTTAGAAGCGCATATGTGGTTATGAAGATAGTCTTGAACGTCATGTTGGTATATAAGAGGATAGATGTGTTGTGTATTAATAAAATTCTAGTAAGAAGTTGAATTTAGTTATTAAAGTGATAAGAAAAATCATCCTAGAGTGAGTAGTTATGACAATGCTTGGGGAATTGAATCTGTGGTTCAGACTAGTATTATGGTGTTATGTGCAGTACCTTGTGATTCCGAGTTAGGCTTGACCATGATGAGAGGATTTAGTTCAGTTTAGACTTTAGTAGATGGATTTATCAATGCCCATGTGAGAATTACAAGTTGAATCAAGTGAATATGGTATTTAAAGGGGAATAGTATAGTTGAGGGAGTGTTTGAGAAATACTTCTATCCTGACTTATGATTTATAGGTCTATATCCCATGCTATATATTTGGGGCAATGTTGTAATTTCTTATTTTGAGGTCTTGTTCAGATCATGCTCGGAGCCCCTTACTCCCTAATATCGTTAGAACTTCCTGAAAGAGTGTTGAAGAAATACCCTCTTTGGGTGAGAGCATTTAGTCATGATTTAGTTTATAAGTATTGAGTGAATGATCTTAGTTTTCCAAGAATCCCAACTCAGACAATGTAATACCCATTGTATGATCGTAGCCTCGTTGTCTCATGATTCATGCCTGCATAATTTATTACTTCACCGTTTCTACATGAATAATTGCATCATGAACACTTCAAGCAAATTCTAAACTCTCTGCATGAGTCAGCTTCTTATAAGAAATAAAGGCAAGTCAGCTCAGAAATCAATTTCATGATAGAGGTTTCTAATGTTCCAGTCATAGTCATGTAAGTATATTCCCAGATGCGAATGTTCAATATGTAATCTCAGTTGCCTTAGTTCAGAACTTTCATTCCAATCAATCCGTTGAGGGTGCTACTTGGGAAGCAGAAGCATACATGCGTACCAAGTACCCCCATCTCTTCTCCACGAATTAATATTTAGTCAAAGGTAATAGCCTTCCTTCCTTCATTTATTTTCCAGTCGCAGATTTAGCCATATAGCTATTTTCATGTAAGTTCATGTACTCACAGATCAGTTTAGTAGATCACTATGTTGAGATTCAGTCATACAGTTTATTTTGATTGTGCATGATAGATTATAGCCTTATATTCCTCAATATTTTCAGCTTATCTAGCCATATTCAAGGACGAATGTTTCCAAGGGGGAGATATTGTGACACCCCATAGTTTTCCAAGCTTGAACTTGTTCCTAGAATGTTAAGGAATATCTTCCAAATGAAAAATATTTATTTAGTATGGAATTTTTGTAGATTTAGACCTCTCATTGTGTGGGAAATTGAATAAGCTTTCCATCGATACCAAATTCGCCTAAATCCGATACTCATTTGAGGAGTTAGAGAATTTTTAAGTTGACAATGTCCCACCTGAGCAACCACCGCATCGCGGTAAAGGACAATTTCATAATTGTCAATTCTAGTGGATCTCCGCGATATTGGCGCATCATGAAGAGGTCCAAATTCTCAATTGTCGAAATTCAGTAGCCCAACGCGATACTAGCGTGCCAAAATGGCAGTCCAAAGGGGCACCGCGATTGTGGAGCATCGCGGTGAAGGCCCAATTCCCACTCGTTCTTTTCCAGTGAGCCACCACGATAGTGGTGTGTTGCGGTGGCCTATTAAATCGAGATTTTTCTTTCTTTTCAGTTCCATTTAGAAGTTTAATGAGGTCATTTCAGTCAATCCCCAAGGTCCCAATTCATGTAAAACACAACATTAAGCATATTCCAAAGCACTATATGCTTATTTCATCGATTTTCTCTCCAAACAAAACCCTAGAACTCAAGAGCTTCTTCTCCAAGAAATCAAAATCCTCCGTAGCTTCTCTAAGAAAGCTCTAAATTGAGGATTCCAAAGATAAGATAATCAAGAACTCAAATAGGAATCAAAAATTCAAGTTTCTCCATCTAATCATCTACCAAGGTATGTGGGGTTTATGAACAAGGATCTTCTTCCATCCTTGTACCCAAAAATCAAGCTTTTATTTAAAATTCATATGATTTTGAATAATTATTCATGAGATTTGAATTAGGATTCATACCCATTATTGCTCTTTTCAAGATTTTGTGATTTCAGGTATTTTAGAAGTTGAATTGCATGTCTATCATATTTTCATGCCTATTGCAGTAATTTACAGATTTTGAGATAAATTATCACTATTTTCATTATCAAGCATGATTATTATGATGTTTTGACATGATATTGAAGCATGGATTATTTCCCTAAGATTGAATATTATTATTTCAAGAAAGATAATTCTTTAAGCATCTTATTATCAGATTATTTACAAATTTTTAGTAAAGCTTTGATCTTTCGATCACCAGATAAGTTTTGGAATCCACTTTATAGATTTATTATAGATTTCAAAAAGCAGAGTAGCTTTATTTACAAATTGATTCAGATAAGTCGATACCTGGTTTCAGAATGAACCCTTATGCAACTTTTAAAGTGGATTTTCAATGAGATGAGCATAGCCAATTAAAAGTAGTAATATTTAGCACCGAGTTGGGTAAGATTCCAAGGTATCATACCCATAACTACGTGCCACCATAGAATTGAGATTTGAGAGCTCATAGTGGGCTAAGATAATGATCACTTAAGCTGAGGTTATACTCCCTGGCAAGAGTATGACACCTCTCCCCAATGTGAGGTTTCTTTCTTAGGAGGGCGTGACATTGGACTTCATGTAGTTCGCATGGTTTATGTTGGTTAGAAGAACCTTCCTTATAGATAACCCTTAAGATAAAGTGTTTTCCTTACAGGTTAGTTTTAGATAAAGTATTTTCCCTTGCAGAACAATTTTCTCTAATATGTCCCCATGGGGTGCACCAGTTTTATTCGTGCATAAGAAAGATAGTTCTCTCAGAATATGTATTGACTATCATCAGTTAAATAAAGTCATGGTTAAGAACAAGTATCCATTTCCCAGAATCTATGACTTATTTGACCAACTTCAGGGTGCCAGCTATTTCTTCAAGATAGGCCTCAGATCAGTCTATCATCAGCTCAGAGTCAGGGAGTATGACTTCCTAAAAATAGCTTTCAGAACTCGGTACGGTCACTTTGAATTCTTAGTCATGTCCTTTGGTCTTACTAATGCCGCAGCAGCCTTCATGGACTTGATGAACCATGTGTTCAAGCAGTACTTGGACATGTTCATCATAGTTTCATAGATGACATTATTGTCTACTCCCGTAGTGAACATGATCATGCATACCATCTCAGAATAGTATTACAGACTCTTAGAAACCATTAACTATTCACCAAATTCAGTAAGTGCAAATTTTGGCTAAGATCATTAGCTTTTCTCGACCATATAATTTTTGGTGATGGCATTAGAGTTGATCCCTAAAGATCAAAGCAGTGAGAAACTAGCCTAGGTCCATCTCTCTATTAGATATCAGGAGTTTATTAGGTTTGTCCAACTATTGTCGACGGTTTGTTAAAGGATTTTCATCTATTGCATCCCCTATATCCATATTGACTCGAAAGAAAGTCAATTTTTAGTGGTCAGATTCTTGTGAGAAGATTTTTTAGTAGTTGAAAACTCGACTCACTTCAGCTCTAATTTTGATCTTACCAGATGGTTTAGACAACTTTCTTGTGTATTATGATACCTCCAGAGTTAGCTTGGGGTGTGTTATGATGCGGAGAGGTAAGGTCATAGCCTATGCCTCTAGGTAGTTTAAATCCCATGAGAAGAACTATCCTACTCGTGTTCTTGATTTAGCAGTAGTAGTGTGTGCCTTAAAGATTTAAAGGCACTATTTATATGGGGTGAACGTTGATGTGTTCACTAATCATAAGAGCCTGCCGTATATGTTCTCTTAGAAAGATTTAAACCTCCATCAGAGAAAGTGGTTGGAGTTATTGAAAGACTATGACATGAGTTCCTGTATCATCCGGGCAAGGCCAATGTAGTGGCCGACGCTCTTAGTAGGATGTCTATGGGTAGTGTTGCTCATGTGAGGGACAGTAAGAAGAAATTAGCTTAGGAAGTTCATCAGCTAGCCCGACTAGGTGTCCGCTTAGTCAATTCAGCAGAAGGTAGTGTATGGGTGGTACAGATTAGTAAAGAATCATCCTAGTTTTTGAGGTAAAGGAAAAGCAAGATAGGGATCCCAGTTTGGTCAAGTTGAAGGAATTAGTCAGAGATTAGAAAGTAGAGGTTTTCTCCCAAGGAGAAGATGGTGTTTTGCATTGTCAGGGTCGACTATGTGTGCCAGGCGTAGATGACTTGAGGCAGCGAATTCTTGTAGAAGTGCATGGTGTGCATTACTCTATTTATCCAGAGGCCACTAAGATATACCATTATTTATGGGAGATCTATTGGTGGAGTGGGATAAAGATAAATATTGCAGAGTTTGTGGCTAAATTCTCAATATGTCAGTAGGTTAAGATTGAGCATCAGAAGCCTAGTGGGTCCATGAAGGAGTTCAGCATTCTTACCTAGAAATGGGAAGAAGTGAACATGAACTTTGTGATGGTTTTACCTCGTACTCGTTGTCAGCATGATTCAGTTTGGGTCATTGTAGACAGGATGACTAAATCATCTCATTTCCTACCAGTCCATACCTCTTACTCAGCGGAGGATTATGCCAAATCTATATCAGGGAGTTGGTTAGATTGCATGGTGTTTTGCTGTCCATTATCTTTGATAGAGGTACCCGGTTCACCTCTTATTTTTGGAAAGTATTCCAAAAGGGTCTTGGTACCCGAGTTCACCTCAGTATAACTTTTCATCCTCAGACAGATGGTTAAGTAGAAAGGACCATTCAGACTTTAGAGGATATGCTGTGAGCATGTGCAATAGACTTTAAAGGTAGTTGGGATGACCACTTTCCTTTGATTGAGTTCGTATATAACAACAACTATCACTCCAGTATTTAGATGGCTCCGTTTGAGGTTATTTATGGGAGGAGGTGTAGATCTCCCATTGTTTGGTTTAAAGTGGGTGAGGCCATAGTGGTAGGGCTTGACTTGGTATTTGATACCTTAGAGAAAGTCCAGTTGATCAGGGAAAGATTTAAGACTGCTTAGAGCAGGCAGAAATCATATGCAGATGTGCGAAGAAAAGATCTCAAGTTTGAGATTGATGACTAAGTGTACTTGAAGATCTCTCCTATAAAAGGAGTAAAGTGGTTTAGAAAGAAGGGGAAGCTCAGTCCCCAATATATCGGTCCTTACTGAATTCTCAGCTATTTCAGAAAGGTATTTTACAAGCTTGAGTTCCAGTGTTTCATGTCTCCTTGCTAAAGAAATGCATAGGTGACCCATCAGTCGTAATCCCGTTAGAGGGCATAGAAGTTCATAACAACCTCTCTTACGAAGAGATTCCAGTTGAAATCCTTGATTATCAGATTTGCAGACTGAGGAACAAAGAAGTCCCTCTAGTCAAAGTTTTATGGTAGAATCAGTTCATTGGGGAGCTACTTAGAAAGCAGAAGCAGTTATGCGGACCAAGTATACTTACCTCTTCTCCACAACCTCAGATTCAGCTCAAGGTAATAGTTTTCCTGAAGCTTATTCAGTTTTATGTACAGATTTCAGTTACAAACTTGGTATCAGTTACCATTGCATGTTTAGTCATATGTTCATGAGTCAGTTCAGTCATGTAGTCATGCATTAGATATGCTTGTCCAGTATGAGAAACTCAGCTTATCACTAATCCCATTCATGCATTCATGAATCATGTTCCGCTATGTGGTCATGCATCAGATATGCATGTTCAGCACAACAATCCAGTGTATTAGTGATATCAGTCATGAAACCATGTTCAAGTTGTGCGTGCTAAGTGTCTAAGTTCAGTCTCTTAGTATTCTCAATCTCAGTAGTCTTATTCAAGGATAAATGTTCCCAAGGGGGAGATAATGTAAGACCCTACAAAATTCTTAACTTAATTCAGTCCTCTAAGCTTGTTAAGGGGTCCCAAACTTAGAATATTCTAGATAAGTGTTCAAACTTAGTGTCATTTTAGCCTTTAAAAGTTGGAACTCTTATTTCATGGCCTTTACGTCCATTAAATATGGATATTTAGGTTGAGTGATGATTAGGATTGTCTGAAGGTGTTTTCGGACAAGGTTCAGATTATTCGAACTTCGTTTGAAGCTCCTTTGGAATCCCAAAATAGTGGATCAATGCAATCTTGGTGTGTCGGATTGACTATCGCATTGATGAATTTTTCCCCAGCTCCCAACGTTAATTTCTAGTGAGTCGATGCGGACTCAACACGACACGCTGGCTATCACGTCAATCCTAATGATACGGCATGTTGGTCTGTGCGCCGATAGTGCAGTTTTTAGTCATTAAAAGACCGCATCCTTGAGGATAGTTAGGTCTTTTCCCTCAACCTTCATCCCTCAAAACACGAAATTAATTACCTTAGGGAGCAAATAAACTCATTCTTTCTCAAATTTTCTCAAGAACATAACCCAGAAGATTTATTTTCAAATCAACAACTCAAGGTTCCACCATTAACTTTCAGAAATTCCTTAACGAAGGTATGTGAAGTGTTCATCCAAGGGTTCCTTCCACCCTTGGAGTAAAATAAACACTTGCATATGTGTGCTTTATCATGTGAATTCGTGTTAAAACTCTTGAAATTATGTAATTGGAATTGAATCATATTGCCTACATGTTGTTTTAGTATTTTGTTCATATATTATGCCCCAAAATTGTTTCATGAATTGTCCATGTGAGTTGAATAGTAAAATTATATCATGTTTAGTATGTATGCAAGTGTTTGCTTGAATGCCTAAATGAATGAATGATAACTAAGTAGTTAGTTACCATGTCTCAAGAATTATGCCATGTCTTTTAAGTTTGTGCTATCAAGTCCTGGGGGTATTTAATTCTGAGAATTTAGCTACTTGTCTAGAGCCACCGACAGTCACAAAGTAGAATCAGTCATGTCTCGATCAGTAGAATTCAGTCTGTTATAGAACTTAGGAAAACTCAATAAACTTAGAATCAGTCCAGCTCAGTTCAGTAAAATCAGTTCAGTTTAGTTATACAGTACGATCAGTAACAGTTCAGTCCAACCTAGTACAGTTTAGAATTCAGTCCAATGTCTATTCAGTTGGGAGTAGGATTCAACATTGAGTGAACCCAAGAATAGAGACTCACCTACCAGTAGAGAGTGTAATCCTTAAAAGCAGTCCTTGCATTCTAGAACTACATAGCTAGCGTAGGTTGAGACATCAACCTGCTAGTTAAGGGTTGGTAAGGTGATCTACCTGCCAGTTGAAGGTACCACCATTCTCGTTCAAAGTACCTGCCAGATAAGGGTGACTCAACACTTATCCTTACCCAAGGCACGGTATTGACACCCTTACAACTAGGTTTACAAGTTAGACCCTAAATCAGTTAGAGAAGGGGTATGTCGGTTAGATGATTACTTCCCACAATCTCAGTTCCAGTCTCAGTCATAAGATAGAACTCAGTTCAGTTCTACAGATTTAGGACTATCAGACATAGTCACTTAGCTCAGTACAAAACTCGGTATGGTTCCATAATATTTAAAACTATTAGAGATAGTCATTCAGATAATCAGTAATACAGTATTTGTGAACTCAGATATCGGTTATCAATATTTAGATTCAGTACTCAGTATTAGCACGATCTCAATTATAGTCTAGTTATTCATGCATGTACTCCTACCCAGTCATACTTATGTTATTCATTTACTATTATGCATGCATATGGACCCATGCATTTTAGCCTACCTCACTGAGCATACCAGTACATTCAAAGTACTAACTGATCCTTTTCTTTGCACTATTATGTCTTATATCATAGGTTCAGACGCACGGGCTCTAGAGCACCCTTAGCATTTCAGATTCTCATCTTTTAGAGTAGTGGTGAGTCCTCATAGTTCGAGGACATGCTTATTATTTATAGTAATTCATTTTTATTTCAGTAGATGGAGTTAGTTGGGGGCTTGTCCCATCAACTCCATGGTTCAGATAGTTAGAGGTTTTTCAGCCTAGAGTATTTTCAAACAGTTGTTAAGTTTTTCAGTACTTATATTCAGTTTTGGTATTTTTATACCGCATTCAGATTTATTTATAGATTTGAACCTTATGGAATATGTTTCACCTATTTCCATAATTATTATAGTATTTGTTACATAGTTATTATAGCAGGTGCCAGTCATGGATTAGCTTGTGGTCCTTCGACATTATGAGTACCGTGTAGTATCCAGAGTACAGACTCGGGGCGTTAAAATTTTATTTTTATTTATTTAGTCATATTTATTTGGGATAGCTGGGGTTCATGTCCCAGCTACCTAAAGTCAATACTAGTAGAGGCTTCATAGACAGTCAGTATAGTTAATCTATTTGATTCCAGTATTGTTTTTTCAAAGAAGAGTTGTAATCATTTTAACTTAGTTCGGTGTTGATCAGATTAAGAAAAGAGTCATCTTCTGCTTATTTCATTCAAATTTATGTATTTTATTCAGTTGCTTATGAGTTATTCAATTAGAAGGATTACATTGGGGTCACTTATGGCCCTAAGCATCGTGTAACATCTCGGGACCTATTTTCGGGGCATTTCAAACTTGTGGTCTTTCAGGGTCGTAAGCACCTTTGTCGCGACTAGGGGGTAGCCTCGGGTTGTGAAAAAACTTGGTATTATAGCCTAAGGTTTAAAAATGTCCTAGAGAGCCTGAAAGCCGCATTGAGTAGAGTCTTATTCTTGGGTGTAAAGCGGGCCACACTTATGGACAAAAAGCTATAAGACATTTTAAGAAATATTTCCATTCTTTCATGTCTCAGATCATCCTATAAAAAAGGTACTCTAAGAAACTCATGCAGATTCTCATCATGCTTCATTCATGTCAACTCTGACTTATTATAAGGTAAGAGAAGTAGTGAAACTTAAATCCCTACAGATTGAGTTTTCTTAAAGAGTCCCCATAGATAGTTATGGAATTGGACGTAGGCTCAAAAGTATCCCATCAGTGCTTTTAAGTTCCAAAGTTTGAAGGATTTCATTCATTATTATGAAAAATTGTGCACTAAGCCAAAGTCAGATGAGCCCTCAGATCCCTTCTCAAAATCCTATGACAACTTATGATCTAGATTTAGAAGCATGAACCTAGAAGTTTAACAGCAGTAAAATGGGGATAGTCTTTGTCTAAATTAGTAGATTATGTATCCATGGGGATAGTTGTTTGAAAGGTGAACCAGTAGGATTGAAGCAGTGTATGCAGGAATTTAAGTTTATTAATTTAAAATTAAGAATGATGGTATGGGTGTGATTCAGAGGTATGCCTAAGGTGATATGGGATTGTATTATTTATAAGTTTTTAAAATGCGTGTGCTTAGATAGTACCCTTAAGTTGATAAGTTTGAATAAGGCTAGTAATATAGTATGCAATGTTCTTACCAGCTAAGTTATGGGCTATAGGTTATTGATGTTAGGTAAGTTGGTATAATGGTAATTCTCATGTATTAGAGAAAGATATAAGTTTAGAGATATGATGTTAGTAGGATATGAAGGAGGTTAGTATGGTTCACTAAAGCTTTGGGGCTATCCATGTAAAGTGTTAGAATCTAAGTTTGAATCTTTGAAGATTGAGCTAATAGAAAGAAGAGTAGAAGTTCTAGATGGTGTGAACTCATGGTAGGGTGATACTCCTAAAAATTCTAAGTTTATCAATGTTTAAGTTATTGTATGATGACTATTGGGGATATAGAAAGTTAAGAGTTATATCTTAGAAGGGAGCATGAGCAGTTGGTTTTACATTTTCAGGTGTAGTCCTTTGGGATGAGCTTATTATTTATGTGTATTGTTATAACTTGGACTCTAGAGTAAAGTGCTTGCAGTTCAGTTTAAAGTTTATTAAAAGGGTCCACAGACTTAGAATGACGGCTTAAAGCTAAGGGGGAGATGACAGAACAAGTAACCAAGTCAGGCTCTCAAATTCTAGTAGTAATGCCAGTGTATTGTAGAGCAATAGTAAGGGAGGAAGGTGCTTGACCCAGTCTTATCTCAGTGCAAAGTTTTATACTTCAGTCATCACGATATCTACTCATGCCTTTCAAGTCAGCTCCATGAACATAACTTATATTCATGCACCTTGTAGAAAATTATGTACGCTTCAAGCTCCTAGTATAAGGAGTTCCAGTTCACTCAGTAGTATGAATCATGTTCCATGAATTTATGAACTCCAAACTCAGGTCATGCAGTGCATGACTTATGTACTCACGCTTTAAGTATGCTCATTTCCCATAACTGATGGTGCACTCATAATAACTAGTGAAATTCAGATTATGTCATGTATGCCTTCAGTTTCAATCTCTGTAACGAATTCATGCCGTTGATACTCTATTCCTCAGGCCTCAATTTAGTTTCATATTATGTATAGTATTCCTTCATGCTTCGGGTCCTTATGTTCTAACCTTTTAGTGACCTCTCCTAATGTAATGACCCAAACTTTTTCTAGCTTAAATTCGTTCAAGCATGTTAAGGGAAGCCTTCCAAAATGATTAATATTTGTTTCACATAGAATTTTCTAGATTTCAACTTTTTATTGTGTGGTAAATTAAATAAGCTTTCAATAGATACAAAATTTGCCCAAATCCACACTCGGTGAAAAAGTTAGAGCATTTTTAAGTTGACAGCATACTAACTGGGCAGTCACCGCATCTCGGTGAAGGATAATTTCATAATTGTACCTTTTTAGTGGACCATCACGATGTTGGCACATCGCGGCGAGGTCTAAATTCCCAATTTGTCAATTTTCTGTGGACCTTTGTGATATTAGTGCATCGCGAAAAGGTCCATTTTCCCAATTGTCAAATTCCAGTAGCCCAACGCGATAGTGGCGCATCACACTGAAGGCTAAAATGGCATTTCTATAAGGAACTGCAATGGTGGCGTATTGCATTAAAGTTTTATGTCCCAAGTGTCAAAATCCAGTGGGACAACGTGGTAGCTCCGCACCGCGGAGGACCCCAATGTCCCATTCATTAGTTTCTAGTGAGCCATCGCGATAGTGGCGCATCGCGGTGGTCCATTAAATCGGGACCCCAGTTCATTTTTTTCAATTTTATTTAGAAGTTAAGAAGGGTATTTTTGACTTTTCCCAGCCCCCAATTTTGTCCAAACATAAGATTTAGGGTTGTTACAAGCATCATATGTTATATTTCTCAAGATTTCTCTCAACCAAAAACCCTAAGTTCCAACAATCAACCTCAAGAATCCCAAGATTCCACTATTCTTTTTCTAAATTAATTCAAGAGTCAAGATTTCCAACACCAGAATTCTAAGAACCATCGTTCAAGAGCACAAATAGAGTCTTAAAAGGAAGGTTGTTCATTTCGTTCATCATCTAAGGTATGTGGGGTTTTGAACAAGGATAAATCTTTCAGCCTTGTGCCCAAGAACTTACTTTAAATTATAAATTGGTGAGTTTTGTATGATTTCCCATGAAATTTAAGTTAGGGTTTATACCCAATGTTGCTAATTATATGATTTTGAGATTTTAAGTGATTTGAATATTGAATTACATGTCTACTTTTGAAAAATCAATGTGTATGATCATATTTTCCAGATTTTAAGTTGAATTATGAATATTTATATTATCAAGCATGAACCTTATGGTGTATGACATGAAATTGAAGTATGGGTCATTAAGCCCTAGTTTGTATGATGACATTTCAAGAATGACTATGTTTTAAGCATCCCGTGATTAGCTATTTTCAGATTTTGATAAAGAAAGTTGATCTATTGATCCAAGCAAAGATAGGAATCCACGTTATTCATACAGTTTTTGATTTAAAGCAAAAAGAAGTATAATTGGTTTTCATTATAAACCTTTGTGCTGTTTTAAGGTAGATTTCCTAAAAGTTCTGAGCAATAAGTATGGGAGTAGTATTTAGCATCGAGTTGGGTATGATTCCAAGGTCTCCTTCCCCAAAAATACGTGCCACCATAGATTTCTGATTTGCCCATAGTGGGCTAAGATAGTGATCACTTAGGTTAAGGTTCTATTCCGATGGTAAGGGTAGAACAGCTCTCACCAACGTGGGTTAGACATTGGATTCCATGTCAGCTCAAATGATTTATGTCGGTTAGAAGAAACTCCCTAAGTCCTAAAATTCTAAGATTTCCAAAGCTCCCAAAGCTTCTAGGTTTCAAAAGAAAAGAATGATAGAAAAGCTTTTATAAGACTAAGTGTTATGACTCACTATATTTATAAGTATGATTTGTGATACATGATTTTATATTTTGATGTTTTGGATAATCAAGCTTATGTGATTCATATACATCCACATGCATTTAAATTCTGGTTATGATGATGTTTACTTTCTAATTATGATGATGCATTACACCCCTATATACTCAGTACATCCTTAAAGTGTTGATCCACATATATGTCTATGTGCTACATTGTCTTATAATGTAGGTTCAGGTGCTCAGTATCAACGGTGTGATTAGTTTGAGCATCTCTATCTACGCTCCTACAGTGGTGAGTTCTCATGATTTGAGGGCCTACTTCTTCAGATTTCCAGCTTTCATAGTAATTGAGTTATTATTTTCAGTTTAGCCCGAGTCAGCTGGGGGTCTGTCCCAATGGCTCTCTAGTTCTTTAGTAGTAGAGGCTTGTCGG